>JAQPZY010001562.1:3870000-4288264 GCA_029931535.1 Margaritifera margaritifera
GCGATTGAAACACCTTATGGTACCATTTTGAGCCGGTCACCAGATAAAACATCAGTTATTACTGCATAAGTTACTGCAACACTCAAAGCTTTGAACTAGATTGAAACCGCTCAAAAACAAATGTCATCATCCTTTCGGATTCTCTTTCCACATTGAAAGCCTTGCAGAAGCTTAAATGTGACAACCTAGTAATATCCCAGATATTACAGAACATGATGTTCTCATACAATCTGGGAAATGTATTCTGTACTGTTGGTTGCATAGTCATATTGGCATAACGGATAATGAAAGGCAGATAGCACAGCCAAAGCTGCCCTGGAGTCACACGTTTCCGAATGGAAGATTCCATATATTGCGGAATAAAAACTTTTATTTGGAAGGGCTTATCTTCCACAAATTTTGTGCAATTACTTGTTAAAATTTTCGAACTTCACCTATAGTTGGAACAACATATCCACTTTTGTGCTGAGGTGCCGTAAGGTATTATTAGATACATCCGTGCATATATATTGAAATAAATAATGTGTGTGGTTTTAATTATGAAATTTGTAGTTTTGGCTGGTTTATCATGAAAACATGATTCGACATTTGATCCGATATATTCCCATAATCAGGCCCTGATCTAACTTTGAAGTTTTATTTCATCGCCACCTACACTACCACCATTGATATCTACCATAATATCAAGGACACTCTGAGGCGGGCCCTTCTGGACTTTATTATGAGTCCACCGTTCACATCCTAAAGATGAAACAAGTAGCTTTACTTAAATGGGTTATTAAGATACCATATAAAACACAGCTGGCCAGTGCAAACACTTATTTGATGACAAAACACGAATACACTGATACATAATAAGCTGTTCTGAACAGTAAGTGGTTGGATACAAATACACACAAAAGCAATCGACAACAACTATTTAGTGTATTATCCTTTGGACATGCTGTAGATACAACTTTGCCTATACTGTACAATGAGTACGGCAGCGTAATATAGAGCCATACATTGTAAAGGCGGCTGTTTGTGAAAAATAAATAGAACATCAATACAGCGTTTGAACGCTGAGTAGCCAGATAAAAAAGAGAGAGCCCCTCTGTGTAAAATAAGTTCAGAAAAAAATAAAAAAAGATCAACAAATTTTAGATCCCCCCTCTCTGCAATTTCAACAACCAGAGCCCACATGGCGCGAACTTGCCTACGTTATGCTCTGTGAAAAATAGTAATTTCTCAGTTTGCCCTAGGTAGTTCTACCAAGACATGTTCATCTTCGAGATTACCGCACTCAATCAACTATCTGACGACGTAGTTTCACCTCAGCTACATTATTACACGATGTTGTTGTAGCGATTCGCTGGAAAGATTGTGGCACATGATTAGACGATTACGGCCAGTCCATCCCCTATGTACTGTATGGTTCCCTGGTCGCATCTACTCCAATAAATTAAATCAAACGTTATTTCAATATTGAGATACAGAATCCATTTATACATGACGTTCATAAATTGGTAGGAGTATACTTTTATGTGTCAAATTAAAACATCAGTAACTTGTGAATTTCTTTTCAAATGCCTTTTATATGCTATTTATTCACTGGAAACTATTTCTGATTCAACCAGACCTTTATATATAACAAGATAACAAATGCAGATGATTATTTGTACATGGTACACTGGGATATTTCCATTGTGCCATTCATTGGACACTACAAAATGCGTGACATATAAGCTAATAAATACTCTCGAGAATGTACAATATTTATGTTGCCTATGCTGCATTATAATGTATCTGATTATTATTATTATTATTATTTCGTAATATATATAATTCGGGGATATTCTAAGCAAAATTTTAAATTATTCTAACGGTCATATCATCAGCTTTTAAATGGATATACAAAAGTTTGAATGATAAAGAGTAAAAATCCACACTCATGGTCTATTATTTATACTAAGCACATCACTTTTAGATAATGCATACTGTATTCTACACATCAGTATCGTCGACCTCAGAAATAAAATTGGCATTGGTATATCTAGATTGCTAGGCAATACAACTGCTGTGATGAATTCCACATTTCCCATGTTTGTACAAAAATGTAACAGGGATGTATGTACAGTGGGAAATTATGATTCTGTCTTCAATTCCATCTCAGATGTCATTGCGTTACGTGACCTGGTGACTTACTATTCGGCGAGTCGAGTGATTGCGCGAAGTAAAGCCGTTGTTTTTACATTTACAGCAAATTCAGGCGCAAGAGCACATGGAAGGGGTTTGGAAATAATATTTTCTTTAAATATGACCTAATACACAAGAATTTTAAAACTGTGAAACAAGTCATTGAAGGCAGACAGGTAATATTGCATATGATTCCATATGATATTTAAGGTGGTTGCCTATTAGTGTATATACGCCTATTTGATGACTACTTTTGCATCATCATTAAAATGGGATTAAGATACTCCTTGGCTTTTTGTAACGAAATACGACTTTAAAATAATACATTCAAAATTTATTTCAAATAATTATGATTTTGAGCGAATGAAAACATTTATCAGATACACAAATATTTGATGATGTGTACAACCTTTTCGTGGAAACAAAATTCTTCGTTTTTCAATCACATATTGGAAATCGGTGAATTTATTAGGAAATATACATTGTGCACAATGAACAGGGAATAAAAAGAGATCATACACTAGTATATGTTCTAAACGTAACCGTTTTTAGGAAATATTCATTCAAAAATGCGTCAAATATGGAATAATAATACATTAAGTACATTTTCATTGTTTGAGAATACATTATCGTTTCCAAATTTTAAACAAGTATACAACTGATTGTCAGTCTCATTACCAGATAGCGTATGCATGTTTCTTCTTCAAATACTGCTCTCGATCGTAATACCTTAGGAGTATGACCACAACCTTGCAAATTCAGCCATCCCTGGCTAAAAGTTTTAGCTACGAAAGCTAAAAGTTGTCTGACCACATAGGTGGCAGTCAGTCAGAGTGATCTCCCATTAGATATAGGAACTGGCGCCAAATCCCATATGTGCTTCAGTTACTACTTCCGCTTACGTTAGGTAGCACGCTGTCATTCGAGATCTCGCAAAACAGACGTCAAGAGTTTCTTGTACTCAACTAGAGAGCAAGTTGGAGGAGTTTCTCATCTCAGGGAAGTATACTCTACCTATATTTCCAGCTATTTCTTGCTCTGTTTTTATCCGAGATGCAGTTTTTTTTATATCTAATGTACAATTACAACTTTGTTGTAAAGTGTACATGTTAGGCGCCCTTTTGTAGTTACCTGCATGTACGTGCATTCTACAATATGTACTCGACTTTTGTATATCCTGCATAAAGTATAGACCTTTAAGTCGTGCAGGTAATTTGCTTTCTAAGAAAACTACAATTGTTTCGCAGTGTCAGCCTCGGTAAGTTCTTAACGACTTTGCACGTACGACTCCTGTATAAAATTCCGCTTGTTTGGAGATGTACAGGTAACTTTTATATAGATAGCGTCCACTTTGATAGTTATACAGCGACGCTTCTATGATTTCATCTGTATAGGCCGTCGCTTGGACCCTTGTTTTACAGGTCTTTTTTGACGAAATACTGTAGTAGCCCAGTAACGTCCACTTAATGAGTTTATAAAGCGACGCATGGCTGTCTAAATATTGTCTTGCTCTATTAATATTTACAGAATCTCGAGTATGGGCAGGACAAAGTGCAAGCGGTATAAACCATGAACGGCGTGTACGATAACCATAATACATGTTGAGCATGTGTGGGATGCCACTCGGGAAATACATGTCAAATATGCAGTGTGTGGACGGAGAGACAGTGGGCTCCTGATGCACAAGTATGGCAAAACAGAGGGCTCACCATTCAATATGCAGATCAGGAGATCCCTTTCACCTACAGCTGTTCATACAACCCCAGCTGCATCATACAGTCCCAACAAGACAAGGGTTTTTCGGCGGTACCAATAGGCTTGATGCCTCAAGCATACGACGGCTAGTCTTCTCTCCCTGCCAGATATGAGTCAGATTGAGAGCATGTAAGTCCAACTCAAATACTTTCTCGCACGATGCAACTAGGGACTGGTTTTGTGGCACACAATTCCCATAACCCGTCCCAGAATAACGAACTTGACAACGTTATGGCTGACAAAATAGCCCTGTTCTGTCACGATCAGACTCTGTCATCCGATTCAGATCGCACGAGGTCAACACAAAAGTCGATTTTATCTTTAACATCAGATGAGGGAATCTCTTCTTCTAGTATGCCGTCTCGACATCAGAACACCGGCACTCTTATGGATCAGGCTACCCATTCTAATGCCACATGGAGCTCTGTTGACCCAGTTTAGAACCTCAGTACCCACTTGATACGGAATAAACTCGATCAAGAGCAAGGAATCGATCCTTACCATTTACGAAGCCAAGAAGTGATAATATCCCTACAGCTCCTTCTCATGCCTATGCCACTCAAGGTCAACATCCTGCGGCCATAGGACAATCCGTGAAAACTAACTTTTATGGTTTCCGCTACGGAGATGTTCAAGTCCGGGAGGCCGCGACTGTGTTAAGGATATGAAGGATATATTTAGGGATCAACTTGAAGTTACGGTATCTGAATCGGGACGAAAGTCTAATTTGGTTAGCCGTCACTTTCGACAACTTCACCAACACTAACCAAAAATTTTGCAAGAGGCGTCTGAGTCGCCACACTCTTCTAGAGACGACAAATTATGCTCACTAGCTCCATCGTCCTTGCCGAACTAACGATGAGAAGGGATAATTCTGCTGTTTGAGCATCGATTGAAGAAATCTTTCGCTTGTTGCCACCAGATTTTGTCCACCTCCTCCTGCTCAGCCAACAGCTTGGTCCAGAGTTCCAGCATTCATTGATATTTTAATCAATAAAGACCAACAGGTGTACAAACTGTTACCGCAGTCTGGTCGAGCGGCTGACTTTTATAGGGTTGTTTAGAGGAAATTACAGGACCATAGTGTCAATAGAGCTTTCTTTTCACAGCTACGACTACCATCCAATTTCAGTACAGCATTATAAAACACACCCACGCCAGTGTTTCACACAAATGTCCCATCAGTAGACAGAGACATGGCAGGTATGAGAATGTCAAAACCATCGTAAGGATGGACCGGAAACACTTCAGTGACACACAACAGTTGGTCTGGAATGTCATTGCTATAGGCTCAATGTTGGACTTGGTCTGAAAGGCAATTCTCCAGCAAGTGGAAAACAGCCTATCCTCTCCGACCATATTGCCAACCGGGAGTCTGTCTCACGAATGGTAGGGGTACTGAACAGAACGGCACAACACACGCTGGCCAATGCCTTGACAGCAGCAGTCCTATAGACCATTCACTCGTGAATGTCCACAGTTCTCGACAACAAATGTTGACAAAAAGCGGAGAGAAAGGGATAGTTTTCACCCCAATTTCTCGCGAAGACAACCTCCTTCTAGAAAGAAATGACCCATTCTCGCGCCGCCCTTATCAAATATCCGGGGGGGGGGGGAGACTCCACTTCTTCGCTGTCAAAAAAGAAAAAAGTTGCCACGACGATCCATGGATCCGGCAAGCCGTTTGTTTCAGAGGGTCTCCGTATCACATTCAATGCCCCGCATCGATTTTCTAGGGCACCTTCTGCTTCAGACGTCTCAGAAGACCCGTTCAAGGCCGACCTCCTGCAGTGAGAAATAAACAGTCTTCTACAGAAAAAAGTGATAGAGATTGTTCACAACACAAAATCACCTGGTTTTTACTCAGGATTGTTCTTGGTATCAAAGGCCAGCGACACTCTTCGACCTGTTACAGACCTTAGCTCTCTCGATCGTTTCGTACGTGCAACATGGTTCAAAATGTAAACACCAAGGCGATATTTATATTTGCCCTTCAGGAGATATACTTTGCAATCAGAAGAAAAAAAATCTACAAGATGCTTACCTACATATCCCAATTCACAACTCCTCCATGAAGTTCCTTCCTTTCGCCTGCCTTCACGGGTACATTATAGCAGTTCAGGGCACTCCTTTATGGTCTCAAAATCAGTTGCTTGGTCTTCACAAGAATTATGGGCTGAGTAGTGTCTTACTTCAGGATCATCTCTATGTTTGTGACATCCAACAACCTGGACGACATACTTCAAAACTACCAGGTGAGTTGTATTTTAAATCAGTACATGAAATCGCTTTTTACACTCCTACTCGGCCTTGACTTCCTTGTCAACAAGGTAAAATCTGATATCATATCAGCTCAGAATTCCACCCACTTGAGTATGGAGCTCAAAACGCATCTGAACAGAGTATATCTCCCTCAGGAACGTGCACTGAAAATTATTTCAACGGTGGCTTCATTTCTTGCAAAGAATCGTATCTCAGCACGAACACTCTTTTGCCTGCTGGGTTTATTCAATGCTTCAGCGGACCTCAGGATCCTGGATCGCCTATTCATGAGACCTTTACAAATGATACTTTTGTACCAATAGAGACTTAAACTTTGTCCATTGGTGACAGGAGAAGCATTATGGAAACGGCATATTCATTCTATCCGTCAACTCCACTATGGTAAATTATCTCAGAAGGCAAGGGAGAACCAAATCCCCAGATCTCGTAATGTTTGTTTGGAATTTTCTAAGGTGGTGTCATCAGCAACAAATCCACTTGCAAGTTCGTCATATTCCAGGCAGACTATATGCATTAGCAGACTCGCTCTCCCGAAGGAGTCAACTAATACAAACTGAATGGTAGCTTCATCCCTCGGTTTCCAGTCGTATCTGTATCCGCTGGTATCGTTCACTGGTGGATATATATTGCTACATGGTGGAATGCAAAACTCTCAACTGTTGTATATCCAGTCGTGGATCCAAAGGCTTGGGCAGTCGACGCAGGATACATTCCACTGCTTAAGGCATCACTATCCCAAATAGTTAACTTTCTGCTATGCCTCTTCGAAGTGAAGAAGTTAGATCCCATCACGATAAAAGGTTACCATTCCACAATCTCAGACACTCTGCATCATCAAGGAAGAGAGGAGTTAGGACAAAGCAAAGATCTCTCCGATATTCTGATTAATTATTTTGATTTGTCACGACTAAAGGCGTTGGCTCTGTGGCCAAAGTGGAATATGTCATAGGTTCTAACATGGTTGAATAAGGCACCGTTTGCACCGCTCCCGAGAGCATCATCGGTTCACCTCTCGTGTAAGATCTGCTTCCTATTCATCCTAGCTAAAACAGGCAGGATCAGCGAAATAGATGCTTTGTCGGTCGACCTGAACTATCTGCGGTTCCATCGGGACAGTATCATTCGTGAAGGCCGTTGCTTTCATTGCCAAGAACAGGCTCCCGCTCATGGGCAATCCGTCTTTTGTGGTGAAGCCTCTTTCCAACCTGGACCCTTCAACTAATGGTCATCTACAGGACCCTTTGAGGGTTTTGAAGAGGTACTTAAAAGGACCCCAGTTCGAAGAGGGAGATCTCGTACATTTATACCTTTGAAAGAGAGATAAGTCGATTTCCCAGCTCAGGCTATATCGCCCTGGATAAGATGGGCTATTCATTCTGCATACAGATCAAATGAAGTTGTTACGCATTTCGGCTCATGAGGTTAAGACAATCGCAACAAGCATTGCATTCGAGTGTAACTGTTTCCTAGCTGCTATTATACAAGCTGTGCGTAAGAGGCCACAGTCGACTATATCTTGTTTCTACCTCCAAGATCTTTCATACCGAAAGGTTCACTATAACCTTGTGGGACTTATAGCAACAGCGCAACCGACTACCTTCCCAGGTCTTCTCATTGACGCGGC
Source organism: Margaritifera margaritifera (assembly GCA_029931535.1). NCBI lineage: Eukaryota > Metazoa > Mollusca > Bivalvia > Unionida > Margaritiferidae > Margaritifera > Margaritifera margaritifera. The sequence continues at coordinate 3,877,838 of JAQPZY010001562.1, forward strand.
AGTACGACTTCCGCTGGATTTGCAGGAGAAATTGTTTCCCTTTCTACCAAAATCCGCGTCTCGGCATATGGAGTCGTTACTCGAGCCGGGTATATCATAGATTTAGCAGTTGTCTCAAATACCTTAGGGGACCACATATGGTCTCTTTCTGGGGTACAGAGATGTAACCCCCTCCACCTCTTACCCATTCTCTAAAGGTGTTATGATCGGGTAACGTATTTGAAGAAGAAACAATTTTTAGAGCAAAATATGTTTCTTCGACAGTACTTACCGATCATAATATTAATACACCCTTCCAGCCTCTCCGCATTTACACCCTACTAGGAGAGCGTGGATTCCGCTCCAGTAGTAACTGTAGTACAGGCGGGATTTTGCACCAGTTACTATATCTATCGGGAGATCACTCTGACTGACTGCTACCTATGTGGTCAGACAACATTTAGCTTTCATAGCTAAACATTTTAGCCTGAAAGGGTTGAATTTGCGAGGTAGTGGTCGTACTCCTAAGGTGTTATGATTGGGTAAGTATTATTGAGGAGACATATTTTACTCCAAAAATAAGTTTCTTTGTTATGTATGTATATGTGTATTTATGTATGTATACATATGCACTCCTTGTAGATTCCCCAGATTTGCTTAAAATCTTCAGAGATATTGTGCAAAGCTGCATGCCTCTTCAGTTTCCAGAGTCGACTGAATCTTTACAGACGCCCGCCTCGCTTGTGCATATCGTAAGAACAATGAAGGTCAACATAGTTGGCGGAGGTACGATTCCCACAAGACATTTTCAGTAATCAAAAGGAATACATAGCCTGTTCTCCTGGTTGTGGGGTAGGGGCAAGATACGCTATATTTCACATGATGACACTTTAGGAAAGATGGTGCCAATCATTACAGGGGGCACATTTTCCATTGAATACATTCCCCAATCAGATTGATGTTAGAAATATAAAGTCAGCTACCTTCCGAAACCAGCCTACCGAAAAAGACGAAATATTCGTCTTTTCTGCCTATATACTATACAGACAAAGGAAGAAAAAAAACTTTCCCATTACCTCCCCTTGACCATCGTTAGGTGGCGCCAGTTTTAAGCTTTCGCTCAGTACTTGCAATATAGTCCTTCAAGAGTTCCCGAAAGCCTTTGAATATATTCGTGATTTCAACCCGTCTATCCAGAAAGTTGGTATATTGGAGTGTAGAAAGGTTTTTACTACACGTGGTAAACATTATGTTCGACTTTTGATCAATATTTATGTGAATTTGAATGCAGTTGTGGACTTCGTTTATTCTGACTTTGTGCTCCAATGCTATTGTTGGTACGTGTGTTTTGGTTGCTATTTGCGCTCACTGCATATATATTTCCGCTAGTTTAATGAATGTTCTTATTGTGATTTGTGAATACTTAAGGGGTTGTTAATTTCCAATGTTTTGGCGTTCTTGTCATGTTAGTTAAAAATGACGACGAAATGCAGTAAGTGCACGAAATATAAAGCTAGCAAGGTCGCACATGAAAGATGCATTAAGTATGCGCATTATGGTGAGAGAATATCTGATCCACGTTGTTTCGTAAAAGTATCAAAAGCAAGGAGAAGCACGTGAAGTCTCGTACGAGCAGTGCGACATCTTGAGCCTTCACCCGAAGACTGCATCGATTGCTAGCATAGTGAGGGGACATCACGATGGTCCCCCCCGCCCCTCCAAAAGTAGACGTGCGATGCCGTTTGCGGCTCTTACATAAGCAGAATTGGAGGAACAATGGGTTATGGAATTGCCGTCCTCGAATTTTTCCCAAATGCTGTTAGAGCTGCAGTTACGTCGACTAGTACAGAAAAAGCGACGATACAGTTTTTAAATTCGGTATAGTTTTTGCCCGTCCGTTCGTCGCAAACCTCCATGGATAATATAGAGCTTATGGGGTCGTATCTCCCTTTATCTTTGCAGCCCATTGGGCGTAAGCTCCCCCTCCCATGTCTGAGCATGGCCTTTGGAGAAAACCGAAATTATGCAGACGGAGATCAGGTTGTTACTCGACAAGCGGGCGGTGGAGATTGTTCGGAAACCGAACTCTCCCGGGTTTTATTCTAGGCTCTTTCTAGAGACAAAGTTTAACGGAAATCTCAGGCCGTCCATTGTCCTCAGCCGTCTCAAACAATACATTACAGCACCGAAGTAAAATGGAAACGGCTTGATAAATCAGACTCTTCATTAAAAGGGATGAATTTGCGATCAGTCTAGACTTGACCGACGCATATTTCCACATTTCTATTCACCCAGCTGCACGCAAGTTTTTTCGGTTTGCCTACCAAAGAAAAGTATATCAGTTCCGTGCACTCCGATTTGGTATCAACATAAATCCATGGGCAGTTAAAAAAGTATCAACTGCGTCGTCACCTTGTTCCAGTCGACTTCGTCAACAACGACATCCTCCAAAAATACATGGTAACTTGTATTCTGATGAAGAGCAGGAACAATCTTCTGTCCTTTTTAGGTTACCTAGGGGAAATGTTTGATCTCGACCCATCCAAGCGTTTTATCCACCTGGGGATGGAGTTTATCACCAATCTCAACATCGTCAACTCCGTCAATTACGCGAGTTAGGGATTAACGAACTAGCAGAGTCGATTTCCAACATATAGTGGATTCCAGCAAGAGAGTTTCTGCAGTTCCTCGTCTTGCTAAATGTTGCAGAGAATTGGATTTTGCTTGGCCGCCTTTTCATGCACCCCTTGCAAATGGTCTTGCTGGCCCAGTGGCGCCCCTTTTGCGATCTTCTAGAACACAAAGTCAGGGTCACGACCAAAATAGTATTATTCGTGCATCAGTGGTACAACAACAAAGATTGGCTTACGGCAGGAATCCCTCTGGAAAGCCCCAACCGGAAATTACGGTGTGTACGGACGCCTGTTCGTACAGTTGGGGAGCCATCTCTTCATATCAACTTTCTGGAAATGAAGACTATAATCAAGGCTTTTCATGTCTGGAAGGACCAACTGTACGGTATAGTAGTCCATATTATGTTGAACAACTTGGTGGTGGTGGCCTGTGCTGGTGCTCCAAGCTAAATATAACCGTACAAATCAAACACATTCCCAGCAGGGTCAATGTGCTGGATAAGTCTATGTCCAGAAAGAACTAGATCTTTCATACTGAATGGTCAACTCATCAATCGATCTTTCATCAGATTGGCGTGCTTTGGGGGCGTCCGACGATAGACATTTTGCGACAAAGAGGAATCACAAACTGCCCAACTTTGTCTCTCCGGTCCAGGAGGAAGAGACAGAACCTGGGCCGTGGTTGCACTATCAATCAGTTCAGTTGAGAGGGTTCGCCTAACCTATCCCGCCTTGTCTTAGGACCACAAATAATACAGAAATTGAAAGGTCAAAACGGCAAACTGATTCTGGTAGCCCCTTGTTTTAGATGGGACAAGTACTGGGTCAACGATCTACTCGATCTAGCAATAATCCCGGCGAAGTTGAACCTACCAAAACAGCCACAGTCACAGGTATTTCATCTCTGTCCGGACCGGCTAGTCCTTCACACCTGTCTCTTGTCTAGAGAGCTCTGCTGAAAGGAAAGGAATGTCAGCCTTCGATTGTGAAGATTCTCCACTTTGAAGGTGTACGAGGGAAAGTGGCACGTATTCAGGGACTGTTGCAAAGTCAACAACATGGTCCCATTGAGTGCCTTAATCTCACAGCTGGCTGATTTCTTTCTCTGACTGTTCGAGGAGAAACAATTAGCCCCGGTTACTATCAAAACCTACTGCTCCATGATTTCCGACACTTTCAGGCATCATTATAGAGGCGATATTGGTCATGATAAAGATCTATCAGACCTACTAGCCGATTTTGTTTTTAATAGAACAAAATCCCTCACTCTTTTAAAAAAGGGACCTCCTGGGTTTTGACGTGACTCAATTCAGATCAGTTTGAGCCTTTAACCAGAATCTCGCTGAAGCTACTATCATACAAGACATTCTTTTTGATAACCTTTGCTTCGGCATGCAGAGTGACCGAGTTTCAAGCCCTTTGAATGGACCCAAATTATATCCAGTACAATCGGATGGTTCATCGGTCCTAATCACGCAACCACGCTTTGTAGCTAAGGTTAGGCTGCCGTGAGTGGGCAATCCGAGTCGTCATACGCCCCCTTGCTATGATAGATACGTCGAGAGAGGCGACATTGCGAGACCCTGTCCGTGCCCTCAAGCATTACTTGAAGTGTACAGAGAAAGGTCGTGGAACAAGAAAGCGCCTCCTGCTCCTGGTGAAGGCTGGAAAAGAGGATATCACCCCTCAAGCCCTGTCATCATGGCTGAAGTGGATTATACGCTCAGCGTACTCTGCAGTCTCAAAAGATCAGAGTCGCCTCAAGAAGATTTCAGCTCACGAAATTAGAGCAATCTCTGAGAGCCTCGCTTTCGAACGTAACGTTTCGATATGAGACATAATATAAGCTGTTGGCTGGCATGCAGTCAACCTTCTCGAGTTTTTATCTCTGGGATTTAACTTCAGAGATACAAGATTTGAATATGTTGGGTCCAGTGGATGCTGCGCAGATGAGCATCAGACCCAGTTTATGTCAGCACAACCTCTTCACGGGCAGCAATTTAACGCTTTAGCTGGATTCGCCCGTAAAATTTATCAGTAAGAAGAGTTCAGCAATTTTCTTCTCAACCGGGTATAGATGTCACGGATCACGTGACCGTCGGTTGTGCTGCTTGTAAGTTTGGAGAGTGCGCTATCCTTCATATATGGAATCCAGCCATTCTTCCCTCGAAGTGTACCAGTGGTAAAGGTAAGATGCTCAGCATTCCCTCCTTATATTATCTATTCTCCTAACGTTAACGTGATCGGGGAATGTATTCAAAGGAGAAAGCAAATTTGTCTTAAAATTATGTTTCTTCCAGAATAGTTACCCGATCACATTGCGATAAAATCATGTCAACCTCCCCGCAGATGAGAGGATCCAAAGTTGTTGTATCGCTCAGTTCAAATTTGGTGCCACCTAGCAGTGCTCAAGGGAATGTAATGGGTACGAGTTTCTTCCCTTTGTCTATATTGTATATAGACAGAAACGATGGAATGTTTCGTCTTTTGGAGAGGGCTGATTTCGGGAGGTAGCGGAGTTTATTTTCCTATCATTATCGTGATTCTCGAAGAAACATAATTTACTAAAAACTTTGCTTTATCTGGATAAAACAAATTTTTAGGTATCACTACACTAATTGAGGGAGTTAACTGCTATTACATCCTATTGTTGTCCCCAAGAAAATCCTTAATTTTGTTTCTCTGATTTTTCTTGGAGTTTTGCTAATACTGAAGAATGTATGTATGTATGTATGTATGTATGTATGTATGTATGTATGTATGTATGTATGTATGTATGTATGTATGTATGTATGTATGTATGTATGTATGTATGTATGTATGTATGTATGTATGTATGTATGTATGTATGTATGTATGTATGTATGTATATATGTATGTATATATGTATGTATGTATGTATGTATGTATGTATGTATGTATGTATGTATGTATGTATGTATGTATGTATGTATGTATGTATGTATGTATGTATGCATGTATGTACACATCTACATATGCACACTAATCAACAGAAAGCAGCATTATCACCTAAGGAGAAAATAAAATATTTATTGCGCTTGGTCTCTGGGTTTTTGTGTAGGATTACATGGCAATCAGGTGTGATTGGGCCGGTTCTGGAAAGGTCACTTGCACTAAACATTCCGGTTATTTCTTTCAAATGCAGCTATTTTCAGACAGTGCAACATAGTGTATACTGAGTTTTGGACATGGTATGTATACTGAGTTTTGGACATGGTATGTATACTGAGTTTTGGACATGGTATGTATACTGAGTTTTGGACATGGTATGTATACTGAGTTTTGGACATGGTATGTATACTGAGTTTTGGACATGGTATGTATACTGAGTTTTGGACATGGTATGTATACTGAGTTTTGGACATGGTATGTATACTGAGTTTTGGACATGGTATGTATACTGAGTTTTGGACATGGTATGTATACTGAGTTTTGGACATGGTATGTATACTGAGTTTTGGACATGGTATGTATACTGAGTTTTGGACATGGTATGTATACTGAGTTTTGGACATGGTATGTATACTGAGTTTTGGACATGGTATGTATACTGAGTTTTGGACATGGTATGTATACTGAGTTTTGGACATGGTATGTATACTGAGTTTTGGACATGGTATGTCCATTTTAGCGGCTAACATAACTAAGACAGTTTTGGTGTATTTGAACTTATACATAATGTTCATAACTAAAATTGGAAAAATGAAGGAAATTAAAAGGAATTTAATAGGTATATAAGTATTTTACCCCCAAGAAACAGCCAAAATTGACTGGCTCTGAATGCCTTTACATTTTCAGTAATAGGTATTATCCTTTGCGAGTCAAAGAACATCAGGCATGAGAGTACAATTGTGAAACTCAGTGGGCAGTTAGATATGAAAGGACTTCAATGGTTTTAACTGTATATATGCAACTCATCCATGCTTTTAGAGTCTTTCGTGGTTGATTGAATTGTGTAAACGTCTTTATTAAATCATTTGCTTTTCATTCGTATTTTTAACACATCCGATGCAAGTGAACACATACATTACATTATTGCAAAAGCACTAGAAAATGGCATTGATAAAAGCGTAATCAATTTGAACAACTTTACTAATTATCTTTTCGAACTCAAACATTATTCCATGTATATTGAAATTTGTTTTGCATTTTTTATGTTTGTTTTCTTTCTGGCTTTCTCCTTACTGGGTAACAGTAAAACTTAATCTTTGGATGGTGTGTTTACATGGCGTGCTTAAATTAAATAAAGTAAATTAAATCGATGTATTGCAATGTCTTTTTTGTTTCCATCACAATGACAACTTTATTTTAGTAGTTAAAGCCACAGGCTGATATGCAATGTTAGAAATTGTAAAACACCTGGGCACATCCAGTACATCAAAATAATTGCTTTGTTATAATAGACATAATAAACTATAATTAACAAAACTAGGTCTTTGTCAGAATATTTTGTTTTACGGAATTTTTTTTATTTTCATCAGTATTATCATTGCCATATGCAATTTTGTAATATCGCTACGTTCGGGATGGTAGTTGCTATGAAAGACATCTTTTCTTTCCAAGCAGAGACACGATTCTGGAATTGTGGTTTTGTTGTGTAAAGCAATTGTCTAATGTTCCTTGTCATTTCGGGGGTGTAGTTTGACTTGACAAATTTATCCTGCAAGAGAAATCTTTATATGTATGTAGTATAGTGTCATTGCTAATGTTCTTTTTTAAGTTGGGATGTTACCAGGTATCAATTACATTGTGTTCAGAACTCTCGATATAATGTTAAATGACATGTCAAAATGTCAGTTAGATCACTTCAAACGCAAGATTTACTGATTAATTTACAATATATCAAAATTAGATTTTGGAGTTTTTTGCTTTAACACATTCAGCCTAAGAATTTCTGCATTCATGGCTGGATAATTGGACTATGAAGAATTGGTACTACTCAAAATCATTTATAATTCTGGAATCACTTATCTGGAGAAAAATATATTTACAAAAATCATGAATTTTAACCTATGTTTGCGGTTTATCATGCTAAGTATTTAATAGTGATTGTGTTTCCGTAAAATACAATTAAGCTTGTTCGTTTCATGTGCAGTAAATGCAGATACCAAAAATGTATATATGTATCTATGTATGCATCTGTGTCTCTGTTTGTTTATGTTCTTTTAAGAAAAAGAGAAGAACACTGACAGATGGAAAGAAATGTAAAGTTTTTGAATTTTTAGCGAAATATACTGAAGAATAATCCAATATTATTCTTAAATTTGGGGTCAAATTACTAGACGAGATTCCCCTCAAAGCTTTAAATCCCATTCTCTTCACAATATTCATGGCTGCATAAACTGGAAACTTTCAATCTCTTATCTATTCCGGATTGCTTGCAGTACAAATAATCTCATAGGGGTTATCAATCCGTAGGAACTGTTTTTATTTTGACAAAATGGTTTTACTCATGACTATTTATATCAAATGAAGTTCAATGAAATTAATTGCTTTAAATTGTTCATTGTCATAGATTTTACCTTTTAACCAGCAAAAACCTTGCTTGACATCATCATTGATGCACAGCCACAACTTAAGACCACATGTGGTGAGGTATTTTATCCCCATGAAAACTGCCTCAGGGCTACATGGTTGGCATACAGGGATGAACTTGAATGTGACTGGCCTAAAGGTAAAATATGTTCATGTAAAACATATAGCAAGTTATTTATGTTTTCCAACCTATGTTTGAAACCATTCAAAATCTTGTTACCACATCCATAGTTATAGTTATATATATATATATATATATATATATATATATATATATATATATATATATATATATATACCTCTTCCTCTTTATCCTATTCTACATAACACACATAAATTCTTTTCAACGATTCATAGTAAACACTCGTAATAAGCTACAATATATATATCAAACTATCAAAACTATCAAAAATGATTAGACAATGAAAAAGCCTGCTCTAAGTCGACGTTCGTAAGGCCTGTTGTGATTGACTGATTTCTGTTGAACCGCAAAAACTATTTGCATGTTCTACATGTTTTTACGATGATCACACGAAACAGTGTTTCAAAACCTATTTTCCTTAATATTTATATTATTTAGTAAATCCCAGTTTAAGATGATTCACATACTACATAACACAGTTATTCAACTCGGATGGAAACTCAAACATTTGGCACAAAATTTAGGGTTGATTAATTAACGAAAAACATATATCAGATACTAGCGTAACAAATCATGAGTATGTGCTTCATAGCTTTGTTAGATTTTAGTGAATATTTGTTTGTTTATAAGGAATCGGTGTTGGTAAGATATTTAGCAAACCGAGTAATTAGCCAGTTACAAGGAGCAAGCATCATAATGTACAATATGTTGTAATTTAAGATAGGAATAAGTGTGTGTATTAGGGCTTTGGGTCATGTTTTGTAGTACGTGGCATGAATTACCGAGCTACGACTTAGAGAGCGTACTGATAATTCATACCAATATGAAGCAAGAAAAAAACACGCAAGTGTGAAATTAGTATCTCGTGAATATATTATTGTTTGTTTGATTAGAGGAAAATGATTTGCGGTATTAGCACATTTAAGTACCCTTCCGTTGATAACGACTGTTGTCTGGAGGTCCTTGAAAATAGAGGAAACATGGACCTCAAGCCTAGCCTCACGCAGGTGTTCGAAATTATTTGTTTCACTCGGTTGTGATGTGCTGTTCGACCCCTAGCATGGTACAGCACCTTTCTAGTTTTAAAAATATGTCCGCTTGATTTCACATGATCATTTCTTATCGGAAGTAATAGTCCACAACAACTAACCTCGTTTCATTACATGTAAACACCAGAAATACATATTATTCTTGTCTATCAGTTTGTTGTTACATTATGCAAAGAAGTAATAATTTTAGTTACTGGCTTCAAGTCTTTATGCGTTATTATTATTATTATTAGTAGTAGTAGTAGTAGTTGTATTCTTCTTATTATTATTATTATTAGTGGTAGTAGTAGTAGTAGTAGTAGTAATACTAATAGTAGTAACAGTAGCAGCATTTAACAGTATTTTCATTAAAATTAGTATGATTTGCAGCTGTATAATCGATGTTATTATTATTATTATTATTATTATTTGTGAAGAGAAAACGACACTTAGAACTCTCAGTTAGGAACTCTGATTAAACTAGTTGAAAGCAGCATAAGTTTAAAGAGCAAATACACGTATTTATAGGCCTGAAAAAGACAGTTTTGATTTTGTATCTTTTGGTTTAGATCTAAAAGTAAAGAACATGTTGATTTAATAGCAATTTCTGATGCAGAATGAAAATATATTTAGAAAATCAGTATGAAAACTCCGGAAGAAGTAAATAAACTGTTTGTTTTTAAGTTATTATCACACAATCATTATCATCATCGGCAGAAGCAGCATTAGCATCATCTGGAAGGATCTTATAAATCTGAGGACAATTGGAGTGGAGATTGTTATGATAAGTATATTAATTTGAGGACAATTGGAGTGGAGATTGTTATGATAAGTATATTAATTTGAGGACAATTGGAGTGGAGATTGTTATGATAAGTATATTAATTTGAGGACAATTGGAGTGGAGATTGTTATGATAAGTATATTAATTTGAGGACAATTGGAGTGGAGATTGTTATGATAAGTATATATCAGAGATACAAGATTGATATGTTATAATGATGCTGTGGTGGACAGATATTCTCTTTGAATGCGCATCAGCTAAAGAGAGTATAAAAATGTTGACTAAACGATTACTTGTTTTTGTCATTTTTGCGGTTAGTTCATTATCTTCGTCACTATTCATATTGTCTATTTACTTGCTTTAGATCAGAAAGAAAATGATGTTTTGCTAATTGAAATCCAAGCACAACCACCTCAAGATGTAGCAGTGGGCCAAGGAGTTTTGCACGTGGGAATAATCCACAGAAAAGTTATGGATAGTCTGTCATGGAACAATTCTTCGGTTTGTAGCAACGATTAATTTCTATAAAGAATCATTAATTAAAAACTGATTCCTCCCGTCTGTCTTGATGAATAGAAAGTACTTTTTAAGGAATTTGATATTCAAAAACCATTGTGTTAAAAAATTTTAACAACTCGAACATAACGAATAATGTAAGACAATTTAAGCTCAGCTTAAATACTGGCTCGATTATACTGAATACACTGCTTCAATTATATATATATATATATATATATATATATATATATATATATATATATATATATATATATATATATACATACATATATCACCTCTGTTTTCTTTTTATAGATCTTGCCAAGTGAGCCATGGTACTACCTAACCTTGATCGCCTACGACATCACCGCAAAGATCACATTCTTGTTACCGTCTGATATATGGAACTCCTTGGAAAATTCTTCCAGACTGTCAATATATGCAACATGTATCCTAACAATTCCAAGATTTGCAGATATGTCTATTAAGAATGATAGCAGGGTGCAGATTATAGATCGCATGCCCATTTCCTCCAAACCAGTCCCAGTAAGGAAAATCGGAAGATGTCTGGTAAATTGTGTCGATACTATTTCAGTTTATCTATTTACAATTGCAGATATACACAAAAAGAATTTCACGGAATGTATAATCGGGTCTTTCTTGCTATAAGATTTCAATCACGTCTTATATGATAATTGGATGATGAAATGCTTTTATGTATTTTTTAATGAGATTTGCTTGAAATAAATATGCATGAAATATTAACTAGATATATGAATGCAAATCATATTTATCTCGGTAGGAAATCTGCTTCACCGCTGTTATAGGTTTATAAGCAACAGATGCAAGTATAAAAACACTTAACATATATATTCACCGTGTACAACATTAATATGTTTGTGTTCCCTCAGTCGCTGTCTTTACACTTGTTTATTAGAAAGCCTGTTCATTATTTAATACTCCCATTCCACTAGATCCTTCAAATTTTTGGACAATACAAGCTGTTGACATGATGGGCGAAGACACTTCCATAATATGAAATGCTCTCTTATTGAATACATGATTTTATATTGGAAGCATATATCCTCATGGGGCTTTTTTCTGAAAAGAATGTTTTTTTTCACTCAAGAACAAATGCAAATATTTACAGTGTGAGTGGATGCGTGGAACATTTAAGATTTATCAATTCTTGTTTAAAAATGTTTTTAATATGTACATCACTATTCCGTGTAAAGTGTTAATATAGGACTTTACCTATATATATATATATATATATATATATATATATATATATATATATATATATATATATATATATATATATATCATATGATTATATGGTCATACAAAAATGTCCATGAACTGAATCAAAGAGACCTCAAACTAATCTGTTTTTGTCTTTTGGTCTGTCTTTGATCACGGATTTGTTCCCTTTCCAGACAGTAAAAGAGTATGAAAACAGATATGAAATACACATGAAGCTGCAAGAAAGCCTCCAACAGTCTCACAATTTCAAGGCTGAACTTGGTTCAGATCCGACAGAAGTGTTAATACAAATTGAGAAGTAAGTCAAGCATTATGTACCATATATAAAATGCCTAATATGACATAAAAAGAAACTACTGGAATTTTTTTTAAAGTAATATAGAAAAGTGTACATTCTTATGCTGACACCCATCATAATTAAAGAATACAATTTTATATTGTAAACCTTGGGTTTACATTTACATGAAATAATGCATATATGTTTTGTGGTTTTGTGAATGTAAACATTATTAAAATTTGAAATATTTTTAAATTAAAAAAATAATATGTATTCTATACTTTCTTCTCTAGATTTGTATCAACATACAGATTCCTATGTCCATTACTACATGTTCACACTGAACTTTCGCTGCATGATAATACACTGCAAATAACAGCAGTGAAAAACCTTGGTGTCCTGACGGGGCCATTAATCTTGAAATACAGACGTTTGGACATAGGAGACTACCCCACTGAAGGGATAACTGCGGATCAATTTGTCAGAATTATCGCCTGCAACAAGACGTATCAGGAAAGGTTAGGATGGTGTGACTTGTATTTCGCGTTATGTACTGTATTTAATATTCCATTCATGGTTAAGTCTAAGTAGTATCGCAAATTATACTTGCAAAAGAAAAATAGGTTTGGGCTCCGGTTTTGTGCTTGTCAGAGCGATTCACTGAAGTGGTGCAGACACAACTTAAAACAACAACAAAAACAAACAAACAAACAAAAAAAACCCCATTACTATCTTATTTTATATACATACATCGCAGAATCGGCATAGTACCAATGTTTGCGGGAATATCTAACGTAACATGACGCACGAATCTACACATAGCACGTTCACTTCTTGCCCGTCATTGTATCCCTCCTTTTTGAAACATGCAATAAAAAAGAAATTTTTTTAATCAGATAATCTATTATATAGTTTTTAAAATCTACGAAAAATGTCAGTAGATAATATGTGAGAAAGCTGAACCACTAGTTACATTTTTAAAATGTTTGTTCTTTTTGGCCTGGGCTGTCGCCCATGCACAACATTTAAAATAAAACGAGTCAAATGATTACTGCTTTGTGGTGCTATATTGCCTACTACTTTATAAAACAAAACACAAGAACAAAAGCCAGACACTAAAGCACTTCCCTTACTTCAGTGTAAAAACAAACAAACATCTGAAAATCATGTTAATCTATGAAGGCGAGAAAGCTGAAATTGAGGCAAGTAAAGGATCAGATAAATTAACTTCACAAAAGACCAAGGATCCACGTAAAGTTGAACTTGGAAGGCAAATTACAAATGTTCCCAAGCATTTAAAAGAGCATATGCTGAACGTTTTATAAAGAAAACAAGTGAAACGATTTCAAACAACACAATCTATTATTTGATGGATGGTGGAGTAGCTGTTTTAGGGAATCATGTTTATTTGGCCAAAAATGTAAAGTTGCTTCAACACTTCAAGACTCAGTGGTAAAAATGCTAAAAATAAATATTAATCAATCAAAGCACAAGGGAAAAATCCAACCAAGACATTATCATACAATTCAATACCAAAATTGTTATAGGTCTGTTCTCCAGTTGGCTAACTTGTACTCTAGATAAATAAGAACATGTGGTGCGAAGCAGAAAACATCTTCAGCACAATTTACCACGCAGCTCTTAAATATTTTCTCACAGTTGCATACAAAATGCTTAAAAAAGTTGTTGAAGTTTATAATTGATCCATCATCAACAATGGACATTCATGAAATGGCTAGGCCGATTATTCTATTTTCACTCAGTCAGACAAAATTGTTAAAACCAAACAACTGAGTTTAAAATCAAACATGCACTACAGGCAGTATATTAAGTATGTTCTCTAATTGGCTAAATGTTTCCGTAGATAAATAACAACACGTCCAGCAAAACATAATGCGTCACCAGCACAATTTACCGCACGATATTAAGTTCTGCCCTTAATGTTGAATACAGCGCGATTTTGAAAAAGCTATTGATGTTTGCAATTGGTCCACCATCAACAATGAACATTGAAGAAGTTTCCAAGTCCATCATTTCAATTTATTTTGCCCAATTAAAAATAGATTTCACAATAGCCAAGGGACTTTCACCTGACAAAACCATCACACAGTAGCTGAGCTTTTGCTGTTAAGTAAATAGCGAATGAGATTAGTGAAACAACACATGGTATTCGACAACTTACAGATATAGACATGATTGGGTCGAACACTACAAAGGCACAAGAAAGAAATACAGAACGATATACAAAACTTTGAAATGGGTATAGACAACTACATAAACAGTTCCAGCTGGTGTAGGTATTTCAACAGCTGTAATGTGCATCTCTGAAATAGCTACTGTTATAGGAGTTCCACTAACCTTCTCCTGATTTAGCACAGCAGTTATAGGAATTGTTTCAAAGGCTTTGAATGAAAACTTTTTTCGTATGAAGGTTTTGAAACATGATGAAATAGTAGCATTATTACGTGGTATAGTATGAATAAATGGATGTGCAAAGCGATCACTCGCAACAAGATAAGCGATGATGAGTTCGTTTTCTTTGCTAACAAGTGCAACTAGTACAAAGAGATGCAAACTCAATCAGAAAAAAATTGAAAAGAAACACCGCTTGATAATCCAACCGGTGATATTGAGAGAGCTATATTACAATTGATTCACTTCTTGAAATCGAAATATATTTTACCAATCCAATTGATAATAGAAATGCTAGACTATAGAGTTTGTTGCAGAGAGTAGATTTGATCAGTGGGTATAACAACATTTCAGATGAACTCAAAAACAATCTTTGTAACAACATCAATGACGGGAATGAAATTAGGACAGTCCTAATTCCAGATGGTTATTAGAACCTCGAAAAAGAGTCAAATAAAAATGGCTGCAAATGATGACAATGATGACAGTACTGATGTTCAATTTTTTAAAGACAACCCAATGTTTGAATTACACATAGTGATAATTTCCCAGTGTACATATCCATTTATAACACTAAATTGCTTGGATTCAGTAGCCACGATTAAATCGAATTAGATACAGTTTACGAATCTTTGAAGCCCCAAAGTCTATACAAATCTTAATCTAAATTATTGACACTAAAATACACTAATAGCAAGTTGCCAATACATGAACTACTTTTCAACAAAATGACAATGAAAAAGCTAGCGAAATCTCGGAGTTAGAAAAATAGATTGTTGACAATTGAAAAATTATTTAGAAGCTCAAGACCTGTTTAAAGTCAAGGTACCATTTGACTTTCAGATACTAACAGATCATTGTCCACTGTATCCATGTGCTCTTTCTCAATATTCCATATTTAGCATTACACTCGATAAAGCGGCTGAAATGATAGAAGATGGCAGACAGGATTACAAACTTCAAACTGTTTGTCTCCGGTATGATACGATTACCTCTAATTTCAATTGATGAATTTACTAAATGACAATTTTAAAAATTGACAAGATTTCTTCTACGGCTGCATCACAAGAGAAAGAATCATCAACATAGCAACCTATACACTTTTAACTAGTATCCCTCTTGTTTCTCCCATGATGAGCTTGGAAGGTGCTTTGATACAGTGCAAAAAGACTGGTTGAAGTAACCCCAAAAAGCTTACAACCGACAATAGAGAAAATCTATGACTATAGAAAATCTTGCAGACAGGGTTTATTCCCAAGGCTTTTTAATAGAGGCAACAGTTTACAGAAGCAACTAGGATGTTTTATAAACAACAAAACCGTACAGAAATAAGCAACTTAAGTGTCAAAAATTTCTTCACAGACATTCATTGTATCTGGCTTCACTTGAGAAGTGCTCAAGATAATAGAGTACATGGTAGTGGTCTTAAATTAGCCAATGTATAGCAAGGTATCCATTTTGAAACCAACAGAAAAGAAAATGTTAATGCTTACAAAATGTTTATCTATTTTGTTTCAGATGGTCAGGTTAGCATTCAAAACAAATCAACTTAAATCCATTCTCCTTTCAACATCAATAAATGTACTCGAATGGACCCCATACCATTTTCATTTGTGGAATGACTAATTGTAGAAAAATATTGTTTGGACTAAATCTGATAGGGGCTGAATACAAACTTATTTTCAATCACATGGTTTTCATTTTCCCAACTTTTCTGAAAAAAACAACATGCAATAGAAAGTGGTTACTTACAGATACACATGTGACGCTGATAGATCTAGACGACGATAAATATTATCAAGGGTTAGAGCTACTGGTTCATATGTATCAAGAAACCAATACTTTCTGATTGACAACGTAGGAATCTTGATGACATAAAATTGAAAGCGGCATACTTAACCAAGCTAGCTTTTATTGGTAGGCATTTTTAAATATCTGTATGGGTAATTCTGCAAAAGTAAAACGCTGAAGATTTCAATAAAAATACAAGGTTTCTGGTTGTATTTTACAGCAAAGATAAGAATGCAATGGGAGCCGTGTTTGAAGAGAATTACTTTATTCCAGATGAAATGAAATCAGAAATTGCTGATACTTTGAAACGGGACACACTAAACAAACTTTTGATGTTGTTCGAGTTTCCCTTTCAATCCAAGATTTAGACGTGACCGTAAGGTAGTTCGTTTACGTTGTCAACCAAAAAACTTTTGTCATCATACATAGACGACATTACATTGCTGATTGTTATGATGTACATCGGGTAATTGTGTGACCTAAGTAAATGTTTGGCTAGTAATTTTGATTGAATAGGCAATCTTAGTACATCTGAAATTTTAAGTTCTTTTTAATTACACATTTTATTAGTCCTTTTAAACCATTCTTTGAATCTTTGTCAGTCCTGTGTAAATATATTTATTTATATATCTCTGTATTTTTCTTAATTTTAAACACAATTGCAGATACATCTTCATTGTTTAATAATTTATAACATATTGGCCTTTGTTTTGTAATGTACACAATAGTTTTGATCCATTTGGTCTTGTACCCTTGCACTCTTTTATCAATATCTTTTGCAATTCTGATCAATTATATTCGTCCAGAATTAATTTCTTTGGATCAAATGGGTAGTCTTGAAATGGTCGTGTAGATGTGTTTTTATATACAAATCAACTTATAAAATATACCCTATATCACTAACATTAGGAATGTTTAGCAGGGTATTCTATAACTATCTAATTTTATGATCACTAGCCCATTTAAACTGTTTAACATGCATGTATTGGCTCATTGCTCATCCATACAAATGGTGTGGATAAAGATACATATTTGACCTTGACTTTAACCTTTAGAATTTACCATCACATTTTATCTTTCCATCATCATCACCAACATACTATTCGTTCTTTGCCCTGACGTATCTGTGTGAGAGCATGCTAATACCACCTGTAATTCCACTATCAATCGTCAAAACATGTTATAATTTGTCAAAAGGTCAAGTTCAGAACGTGGTATTTATAAACAAGCATCATGAGCTAAACCAGACAGCACTGTAATAGTTCGCTGGAGCAAGTGTTTAATATGCCATACATACATTAAGCTATGTCTTTCCTAATGTAGTAGTCTTGAAGGTCACCGAGTGTTTAAATATAAAGTGTAAAATCACATCGTTTACATATTGGTAATTGATATGCTTGAGTTACTAAAACATGAATACAACATTTTTGGGTGGTTTAGATATTTCATTGAATCTTTCAAACCTATCCATTTATTCATATGGGTAGATGTCTTTCCTCAAAAGTTAGGTTTCATAGACTTACAATGTTTTATCGTCTCGAAACAATTGTAAATCGGCAAATGTTTTATCCAACTGCTGTAGAGATTATCCCATGAACCTAAAGCTATCTACAAATCTAAATGTTATTTTAACTGTTATTTTCTTGTCTCTCTTCATGAACATATCAAATATGAAATCCTTGCTGAATGAAATGTACTTCTCATCGTTGTTGGGTATGATTTTTACCACATAATCATATTCATGTTCACAACTGTCTTGATGAACATATGACTATCATAACCTGACAAATTATGAAGAATAATACTGGGATGTAATTGGAATATATGAAGTCCAAATTACAGTCTCTGTTATCTGGATTTTAATACTTTGCTGTCACAGCCATGACATGTACACATTGAGTTAAAAATACTTTCATCTGCATCTGTGAATATCATGGGTTTTGCATTTTTCAGTTCGCTATCATATTCAGCCAGTTACAAAACACCTGTATGCAATCTGTACCTCTGTAAACTATTGGTCAATAACATTTGTATATTGAATTGACGTCCATACAAAACCCTGATGGGATGTGCTTAGCTGTTTTCTTTGTCTATGATGCACTGGTTTTATGTGTAGCATCATTATAAATTTACGGTGAATAGTTGTTGCTCGACGAAGTGTGCGGCATGGTGATACTTTAAAAGTCGGAATAAACCACATATGGGTCATTCAGTTAATGATGATAATTTCTAATTTTGCAACTAATCCCTTTCTCATAATGATTCTGGTGCACTGAAAAGATTGAAGTATTTCTTGACAGATGTATCTCTTCCCTTGATGTCTACATAATCGAAATTATACAATTTTGATAAATCTTTAATGCCAGCATAACAGTATTCTTCCATTCCACCAAATATAATCAACATGTCAACACGCATATAATTTTGTTTTCTTTTCTGTCACCCTAACTGCTATAATGTATTTATCTTCATCTGTTTCATACTTATTTACGGAGATTCTTATTTGTTCTTTGATGCAGTTTAATTATTATACGGCATCTGTCAAGTCAATGACTGTATCGAACGAAACTATATTTTATAACCTATGGGTATTTTGCAAGGGAGTATTTTAAATTGACTCAGTATCGTAATAGAAATATATATCATCCACATTTTTCACGTTTAAGCAAGCCTTTTTATTTGTTACCCTTATAGGTAAATCTATATATGAGCTTCCTTTTATGATTGAAACCTGTCTACGTCGAATGTCAAAAATTACTTCATCTCAAATCCAAGTTTTATTCTCGCTTATTTTCTGCCCAAACTTGGTATCTAAAATGTCAAAAACAAAACGTCCCCCAAAGCTTTTAATTAAATCTTCCATTTCAACTCTGTTAATTATGTTCATAGGTCTTGTTCTGTTTTAAAATGTCCGGAATAAGATGGACCGTTTTTTCATTAGTCTGAAAGGTCAGTCAAGCTGAACTTTTACAGAACCAATTTGACGGAGTTTTCGAATCATAATTTTCCACATGTAAGGTTTAATGCCATTGAAAAATGCATACAAATCGCAACTGTTACCACCTTAAAATATGTACTCATCCACATTTATCTTAAATCAATCTCTAGGCCTTTTCATGATTATTCTGTCCACATTTCGCTTATTCATACGTAACAATTCTTGTCTTGTTTTGATACGTATTAAACGAGCATTCGGTTTTTTTAACTTGCTTTCGAACATTTTGAGCAAGTACAGAAGAATTCTTCTTTTGCTGATTTATTTGTGAAGCATTTTTTTCAATATATTTTAATACCACTAAATCTTTAAATGTGTATGAATAAGATACATTGGCGAACAATGTTAGCAAAAATGTCCCCCTAAAGTCTCTGCCTCTGCCCCTGTACATATGAACGAAACCGCTAACCAATCATAGATGGAGGCCTCATTTCCTATCGCAAATAATGTTACTATACGGATAGTATTTCGTCTTCTCATTTAGGATTTTTTGTGGTGCTAGCCGCACGTGGCTCTTTATGCAAGCCATATGTAAGACATCTACTTCCAGGGACTCTATGGCTGACCTGGACTGCTTCATTCGTATACATGTTGGCTTATTTGGACATTTGTTTGTTTACCATTGTGTAACACGGCTCCAATGCATGTACTTTACAAGCGACCAGCTCCTCCAAGAGTAATTCTGACTTTCTAAGTTGTTTCAAGCACTTACAAAGCAAACAACTTGTTTTTGAACCAATTGCATGGTGTTTCTTGTCTGCTTTGTATGCCACCAGCTTTTAGGTACTAGTTTGAGCTCAAATTAATATGCAAAATATTTTGCCGAACTGGAGTCACAAAATATGAATGTTTGGTTTAGTGATAAATCCAACTGTGCCACTAAGTCATCAGTACGAATACTGACTAACTGTGTGTTTTTGTTTCAGTATAAGTTGCATTTTTAATATTCTCACCAAAGTACTGGAATACTGTATCTAGAAAAAACGACACACACACACACACACACACACACACACACACACACACACACACACACATATATATATATATATATATATATATATATATATATATATATCACTGGTACATTCTAGATCAGAGACCAGTGTAATGCACGCAATTCCTACCCACAGCCAAGTCAAGTATTGATTTTCTGCCGGGCAATTACCTTGCATCTTATATAGCTGGAGGGGCGAGTGCTACAAATAAATGTATATATAGAAAAAGAGAGATGTACATAGTATTTATGTCAGTGGGGATAGATGGAATCTGAATGAATTGGTCAGTCATTCACTTAGGTCAATCAGATCATGATCTCATATATTTGCCTGCAGTACACGGCTCGCTCGTTTGTTTTGCTTGATTGGAAAAGCATTGTATCTCTTTCTTTATTGTCTGTTGTTCATTCGATCCTATTGGGACTGTATACAACATTTCCCTGCTCAAAGTTATGTGCATTTTGGGTTTAGTATGCTGGTAGAAATCTATGTATTTTATGATCCTACAACCTATGAACATGACTGAAAAAGCATCAAACTCTTTCAAGATCTTCCCAAATCAAATTGTTTCCAAAACCGCCAGTCTCTGCATGGTTGGTATAAAGTATTCCTGCGTTCCATCTCCAGTGGTGATTTTAAAGAACCACAGTTATAGCATCTTGTCAGTTCAATTTAATTTAGTAGTAAGATTTGTAATATCACGTTAGTACTGTAGTGTATAAATAGTTTTAAGGTATAATAGAAGCTAACACGGCATTGGACTGGTTTTTACCAGTAGTTGAGGAAGTGGTCTTTTTGCTTTTATGCAGTACAAAGGTAAGTGTTTCAACAACTCTCTTGCAGACACTTACACATATTGAGAACGTTTCAATAGTAAGAAAGGTGTTTCAGAGTTGTTTGTTTTTGTTTAATGCAGTAGTAAGGGAAGTGTTGCAGTGTTTTTGTTGTTTTGTTGCAGAAGTAGATAGTATATGAGAGCAATAATTTTAATTAATCACTGATTCATTTTATTTTATTTGTTGTGTATGGTCGACCGATCAAACTATTTAAATTCACCTAGTGCCTCAGCTCTATCACATATTATTAATATTTACTATTGCTCTTCGCTTCAAAGTAAAATTTATCCATATTTGTACGCTCATTTCATTCAGAGCAACTTTTCTCTTACTGGATAACCACACATTGGATGTCTCGTACCCAATAGAAGGAACATTGAAAATATTTGTGTCAAATGGAACATCATGAACATTATTAGATAGATTTATTTCCTTGGTTAAATCTATTTGTCTCACCATAGGAAATTATACCTGTTTGATCCTCCAGATGAGGTTGGCTATTCTTTTGAAACAGTATAATATGGTTATGTTTTTGCAGTGCATGCATAATTTCGGTTTCTGTTTCTGGAATAAGAAGGCATTTTCAGTTGTATAATTCAAAGTCTTTTGATAATGACAATGAGTAGATACTATATTAATAAATATATTTCCGGGTATTTGGCGTACATAGTAATCGCCGTTTATATAGCTATCATTTGCATAGCATGCCGTATACTTGCCACGAACCAGTATGCACTATTTTCTTCCAATTTTATGGCACAGTCAGTCAAACATGGATTAAAAGTCACTTGTATTAAGCAATCACCAGTCTTCAACAGCCTTTCTTCTTCTTCATGGTCCCATAAAATGTATTATTTTATAACGTAACCTCTATTAAACAAGTATCTCTCTACTGAAGCCACTTTTCTCAAGGTGGTTGTTTAAGACAGGTGCAACTTTATTTGTCTCTGGATATACAAGTATTAATATGCCACAAATAATATCCATCAAATCAGAATTTCAGAACAAGGGAATTATATTACTGTTCTCTTTTCGAAATCACATGTAAAGTTGTAGAATATGAGTGACATTTTTTAAGCGCCGTGAATTACTTGTTGATGTCTTTGTATTTTTTATTCACACATTTTCTTTTCTGTATCCTCAGAAACTGATATGATATTTTATATTTCAAAGAAATGTTATGTATCACCGCTTTCTCTTGCAGAACAAGGAATGATGATCCGTGCAGGAATATTTCATCACATGTTTGCAATATGTTAATGTGGGGAAGGAAAATAACATCACACAAGCTCTTGGTAAAACGATACGTTCCACGGAGTTATAATTGCAATTACATAACACATATGTTCTATGTACGAATGCATATATGTATTCAAATAATTAGGCAGATGGGTAGGAAGGTAGATAAGTGGGTTTGTAGTTACCTATGTATGCAAAAAAAATATTGAATCTTACTCTCCTTGTCCTGAGTGATATATATA
This sequence comes from Margaritifera margaritifera, assembly GCA_029931535.1. Classification (NCBI taxonomy): domain Eukaryota; kingdom Metazoa; phylum Mollusca; class Bivalvia; order Unionida; family Margaritiferidae; genus Margaritifera; species Margaritifera margaritifera. The sequence continues at coordinate 3,900,514 of JAQPZY010001562.1, forward strand.
TATATATATATATATATATATATATATATATATATATATATATATACATGCATATATCTTGCGATGCATATAAATACCGACATTTTTTGTTTTATTTTTGTCATTAAAATTTTGATCCTAGTCGAGAAGATTATTTATCATGCATTTATAGGTCTTGTACCATTGACATGAAAAACGCAGTAATAACAAGTTTAGAAAAATGTGTCTGCATTAAATTTTGTTGTTAATGATCATATATAAAATGGACCAGTAATAAAATTATGACCATATTGATCATCATATAATAGTGGCATGATGTTTACTTCAAATGTTTTATCTTTTAACAATAAATTACTCCTTTACATTTCCTGTATTATTATATTTTAGTTTAGAGCTCTATTCATTGTTGTAAGCGAGAGAAATCCCGACCAAGCATTTGGTCATGATTCGGATGATATTTTCATCCATATCAACAAATGTCACATCATCGACGAAAAGGTAACTGTGAATCTCCTCTGGATTGATTTCGAGAGAGTTAATCAGTATATCAAAGAAGGAAAAATTACCAGGATGGAGGTGGATACATGTTATGTTACGCTTGGTCTACAATCTAGTAGTGGTGATCTAGAAGTGACAAAAGCGGTAAGTCAAATACTTACACACTCTCTTTAGATTAAAAGTTCCTGCTTGTGATTCCTTTAGATAAGAAGGAAAAGCTGGTCAATAATATTTTCGTAAATTATTTTAAAGGCAACATTTTTCTTTGAATTGCCAATGCTATATGGATGTAGTTTAAAGTGCATGGAGCAATATCTTACAATTCCAATTCCAATGTTTGTTTGAAACTAATTTTATTGCCTCGGTAATAAACAAGTTCTCATTTTAGTGACGTAAATAACAATGGGAATGTTTATCAGGGTGCTCTTTATATCAAGATATATTGTTACTTAAACTCGAGTATTTTTTTGCTTCCAGATAGGTTATTCACTCCAATTTTTACATTATAAAAGAGTAGAATACTCGAGAAAACAAAACATAAACACGTTACCACTGTAAATTGTTTCTGTAACTATGAAGGTGCTGATTTTTATTATATTTCAAGGAAGCTCTCTTATTACGAAAATGGCTAATACTGAACACAAGGAAGTCAAAGCAGTGGCACGAGGATCAGAAATATCAATGGCAATTTAACTCTTTCCTCCAGCCATTGTATGCAATCGTTGGCTTTAGTGATAAAAGACAGGTCAAAAGTTGTACAGGTATCATCTAAGTCAAATATTTTTGTTAGATACCAGTCTTGATAGATGCTATTTTGACGTTGTAGTTTTCGTATTTTACATATACTGTAGTATGAATTCAGAAATGACAGGTAGTCATAAAGATTATGCATCTGGACAATTTTTCATTTTCCACAGGACTTTACATGCAAAGCTGCAATTTGATAAAGGACTTATTGGGTATAACATTATAAATTTAACACATATAATTTTGTAGATCGTTAGCAGCAGTGCGCTTTTAATTTTGTCCTAATATGTTGCATAATCTGCAAATGTCATTAAATTTTTAGGAGCATTAAGCCATTATTTGCAATTTGTCAAACAGATTTAAAAGAAATCAGGGTTTTGTTACTGCCTGTTGTCGACAATAGGTTAGCTCACACGCTACAGTTTATTATATATTCGCATTCAGTACACATTGTCGTAAATTGCTATTACATTGTAAGCGTTGGTATATTTCGCTGAGTATTGAACTATTCAACATGTAACTCGTGACAGTAACATGTAAAACTAAAACAAATTCAAAGAATTCTTAACATGAAACCTTCATTATATTTCACGTAAAATTCTTTATATGTATTGGAATTCATTATTGTCTTTTAAGCCTTGAATACAATGATTTCATATTAATACAAAAATTAATCTGCTCTTCAACATTTGGTAGAAATTTCTAGAATATGTTCAAGCTGCAAAAAACAAGCACCATTCCTGAAAGCATGTAAAAGATGCAAATCAGTATTTTACTGTGGGAAACAATGCCAGAAAGAAGACTGGACAAAGCACAGAATATCATGTAAGTGTCGAAATCCTTTTTTTCCACCTTGTCAACTCCTAATTGTTAATTGTGTCTCATGTATGTATGTATGTATGTATGTATGTATGTATGTATGTATGTATGTATGTATGTATGTATGTATGTATGTATCTATTTATGTATGTATATATATATATATATATATATATATATATATATATATATATATATATATTGAAATGAGAGGCCATATAGCTTTATGTCTACTGTCAATAGTATAACATCTGTTTCATTCCGAGAACATATACATATTATGTACAATAATACATCATTTTAGTCGTCATTTGTCAAGCAGTTCTTTTTCAAACTAAATTTTAGGACTTCGTTTCTAAATTGCTTTGATAAATTCCTTCTCTAAAACTACTTGCTTTATTCTGTCTTACTCTGACCTCTAACAAAAGAATATAAATAAAACGACATTTATCTTTACAGCATAAAAGGCGTGACATTCTTCTTCTTGCGTAATGGTTGAATCATACTAGATATTATTTGTAGTGCGATTTCATGATATTATAAATATATCATCATAGAAGTCTCAATAAAAGCAAACGAATATTTATTTTTTCCCAGAGTATAGAGCCATGTTTACTTTCTAGCTTTGTAATTATATATAGTTGTCATTTTTGTCATATATAAAATCCCCTTAAAATGATACTCAGACTTCCTCTAGTTTAGTTTGAAATACAAGATCCCATCGTTGATCAAATAAAATATGTGAATTATGTCCTTCGGGGTCTACTAGCTAGTTGCCTGCATCATGTATGTGTCAAAGCTAGTGACTGTGTGCAAATCATGGCCATGTTTTACGTAATGATTGTGGTTCTTGGTGTTATTTGGTATAATTTAGAAATGTTTTGAATGTGTCTTTCCCTATAATAATATCTTTTTTTAATTAGAAAACAGTAGTTTAGCACCAAAGTCAATCTCGACTCACACCGTGTGATGTTTACTTGAAGAAGAACAATATTTTGATAGCGGCATATTTCTTAGAAGCTTGTTATCAGAATAAAAAAACTTATTTATTGGATATTAAGTTATTTTGACAGGTACAAGAGATACAAAGCAAAGTTCATTGACTAAAGGAAAGCTGGAAACACATGAAAAGGTTTGTTTGAACTGCTCAAGACAAGCACCAGACTTGAGAGCTTGTACAAAATGCCGGTCAGCGTTCTATTGTGGAAAGAACTGTCAAACGAGAGACTGGTCAAATCACAAGCAATCGTGTGAATGTAAGTTTTGTTTCTTTTTGGCTACCGTCAATGGATTGATACATTCTTCTTAATATTTCTCATGACTTCTTTTAGTTTTTGGTGAAACATTTTCAGGGCCACCAACGAAGAAATAAGCAAATTTAGCCTTTCCTAATCGGATATCTTTTTACCGTGCGTCATCTTGATAATCCATATAATATAATTATTATTATACAGGTTTGATACTTTTTAATTCGTACTCTACTGAGATGCAAACCGGGATCCTCAGGTTGCGGCACCCATCGCCTTGCCTACACGTACCAATCCCTATACTCCTTCGATCAAGCACATATCCCCAAAAAAGAAGGAAACAAAGTCGTTGATATCAGTATTCGTGCGCAGCAGACACACTCGCATATCGAACCAGTAATTTATTCTCCTCTATATATGCAGTAATTCCTGATTCCTACAACAGAAATCAAGGCTTATAGAGGTTATTACAGAAAGTTACAAATATACACTAAACAGAGTGGAAAGTACTATCCCTTGATCCTACAGGCGGACGCGTCAAAATATAAAGTAAATGTTTAAATATGAGAAAACAATAAGCACACAACTCCCAAAAAGACGGAGCAAAGTAGCTAATATAGGCATTCGTACGTAACAGGCACACTCGCATATCGACTGAATAATTAATTCTCATCTAAGTATATAGTCGGTCTGGATTCATAATTCAGAATCAATTTACTCTCTGGTATTTTGTTAAATTATTTTGTCACACAATCTTGCTTTAGAGTAAATGTCAACACATCGAGTCCAGGAGTCAATCACTTATTCATGACTTTTGGCGGGTTTTATTAAGTGGGACTTACAAAGCAGCAACTGCATTATTTCATACATGTCATTAACCTAATTTTCTATATTTTAAAGATGCAATGTAAAGAGTGAGTAGAGTGTCATGTACATTTAAATCTTTTTCAGCAATCACAGGTGATAGGCAGCCAAGTTCCGTTGCTATTGAAATGGCTGAAACAAGGCCTGAGAAGGTTTGCTCAAGTTGCTCAAGACACACGCTCCTCTTGAGAGCTTGCACAAGATGCCGTTCAACATTCTACTGCGGGAAGGAATGCCAAACAAGAGACTGGCCAAATCACAAGCAGTCATGTATGTATCAGTTGTTCATTTTTGTTTCAACACAATTTGTCTTTATCTTATTTCTTAAGATATCTTTTCTGAATCATTATGATAAAACTAGGAGGCAGTGTCTCACTGTATGAGTTTGAAAAGGTATCCTGTCTTAATCTGACCCTGAGCCTTGCATATCTTACGACGGCCATGTTCAATGTCAATATAATATATTACATGATATATGTGTGAAAACCATTGCAGTTTTGTCGTCATGTAACTTTCTATTTTGAAAGTAAATTGCACTGTAAACTTCTTGACATTTATACATGTATCGTTGTACAGGTCTCAACGAAAGTACATACATGCAAATGTCGCAGGTAATATGGTAGGTTTTACTTCCTTCCTTTGTAATTCTGAAAAATTAATGTTTCAATCAGTTTCAATGAATTTCCGACCCCCCCCCCCATGTGGATTCGGGGTTGTAGAATAGGCCCTATGCGTCTTCGTAGTACGAGGCGACCGAGTGGAGGCAACCCGTTTGCCGTGGGTTGCGTCCAATGTTGTTGGAGGAGATGAACCTGGTAGTTGAGTAGGGAAGAGTCCGAAGGTTGTCTCTCCGATGCAAACACACTACCTGACCTCAACTTCACCTAGACGTGTGGTCAGAAGGGCCCTGTCTGATCAGTCGGTTTGTCATGCCAAGCATTAGGGGCTATGTCAAAGATATTGAATATGACTGTTTTCGATACAGTTAAAACGTGACCTTTGTCATACATCAACAGTGTTGTTCACGAAACCTTACAAAGCTTATGAAGGTGGTGGCAAGAGTCAATATAGTAAACTTTATACCTTGCTTGAGTAATTCGTTCTGTGTAGCCATGACATAAGAAACTCATTATACTGGCGTAAATCTCTGTCCCCTTGTTGCGTTCTGAGCCGGGTGTGGAGCACAGGTGACGAATAATTATTATGCAACTATGGGAAGACAAATTAAAACAACCAACATCGTTAGACGCAGTCTCAAAAGGACCAGGAGTAGTTCAACCAACAACTCCGATAAGGAAACTTGTCCGAGTCAGGGAAATTTGCCACGAATTCTCATCATTGAATCTGGGCCCCGGGTGTCCGAGTGGTCTAAGGCGCGTAACCGTTACAAATCACTGACATCTCACCTCTGTCCGCGTGGGTTCGAGTCTCGGGCTCGGCCAACGTGGGTATGTGAGAAAGCTTGCCAGTAGTTTCCCTTGGGTCGGTGGTTCTTCCTGAAGTTTTTCTCGGGTTCTTCCTCCACCAAATATACTGGCCGCCATCTATAGCCTATCATGTGCTGATAAATGGCGTTAACCCCATAACAAACAAAATCATTATTGAATATAATGATGACAATCAAACACTAACCAAGCTGTCACCTTTTGTGATAGCCAAAATGATTAAAGGCTTGGCTGGAGAGCAAAGAAGTTTTAAAAAATATTAGTTTGAGCCATCTGCCTGTGGAGTGTAGCTTCGAAGGTCACTCCGATTTTCTACTTGTGGAGATACCTATTAATGCATTTCCAAACAAATCTCTCTATTCATCAACAGATGCTGTTTGATCTCGAGAATAGGTTGGCTGCCGGGACGTTCAGATGCTTGAAAATCTCAACTCTCAGTACGTCTCCCAAGGGAATCAACATTCGCTGTAACGGCAAGTTGATTCTCACGAAAACTTACATACTGACGTTCAGCTGCGCCACTTTGCCTACATCGATCAAAGCCAGATTCGTGAGCATTCCTGTTGACCCTTTCATTTTCAATCCTTTGCGGTACTTCAACTGCCAGAAATATAGCCACCACAAAGATGTCTGCAAGAATAAACCAGTCTGCTCCAGATGCTGGTAGGAGGGTCACGACGAATCGTCCTGCTCAGAGTAAATCTCATGTGCAAATTGGCAGGGAGAACGTTTCTCGTACTCTAGAGATTGCCTCAACTGGAAACAAGAGAGGGAGATCCACGGCGTCAAACAGGAGAAAGACATCAGGTTTAATGAGGCCGGGAAATGTGTGGCAGCCACATTTACACTTAGTACCGCTGGCAAATCAAACGCCAGATAAGTGGAGAACAAAACCTTCCACAAATGCTGTCTGTACCCAGACAGACATTACATGGTCTGAAGGTCAAGTCAAATTCACAGCCCTCACCCCATTAGACCCCTAGTTAGCAGCCTCCGAAACTAACATTAAAGTTGATATATCAAGGAATCAGTGTTATGGTGTAGCAATTAGAAACCTTAATGTCACAAGCAACAAACCACCCAATTCTAGACCACAAAAAGAGCAGCAAATCTCTGGCCCCTGTAGTCATAGAATCAGTATGCCACATATTATCAACTCTCCTACCATGAAACCGCTTAAATTCGGCCCACCAAAAGAGCATCAGCCTGCTGGCGCCAATGATAATGCATGCTCTGAATCAAACAAGGAGAGGATTAAAGAATGTACTCGACTTCCCAAAGGATCTGACGATCCTATCAGAGTGTTTAACAAGTTTGGGAATCTAGAGAGTGTGGACACTTGAGAGCCCCCTGATATCTCACCAGAGAAAGCTCCCAGAAGTCCCATACTCTTACCACAACCGTTACTATGTACGACACGATAATAGATTGCAATTGCCGAGTATTACGAGAATAAAATTAGTCTTCTGTTTAAAGAACATGATCCAACAGCAGTCTACCTTCAGCAGACGTTTCTAAAGGAAAACGACAGAGTTAAGTTTAGAAACGTTGCTACATACATCCACTTTTCAAGAAATACTGATAAGCCTGCTGGAGGAGTGTCCACCATCATGACAAAAAATCCTCACAGTCAGGTTGATCTCAGTACTACTCGACAGGCTATAGCGGTTCGTGTATCTCTATGCAAAACCCTTTCACTCCAGACACTCTAATCAACCAATCAAATCTTGATCATCTTATTGAACCATTGCCTGCCCAAACAAGGCAGATTGTGAAATTTTAAATCCCTCTGCAAGTCAAGTCTAACAGCTGATCATTTTGACAATGTAGTGGACCCAATACTTCTATTCACAAATATGCTTCAGGATGCTGCTGGGGATACAATAACAAAAACTTCAGCGATTCCTAAACGTGTCTACAAGCCATAGTTTGATGATGCATGCAAAGACGCCATCAAGGAAGGGAAAAAGTTCCTTAAACATTTTAATGCCAATCCAACAACAGACAATCTGAATAATTGCCGTGTATACCGAGCTAAGGCTCGTTGTACATCAGAGAGAGCAAGAGGAAAACATTGAAATTGTCTCTAGGTTGAACTCGCGCTCCTCTATTAAATCAGTATGGAATATGGTACCAAACATCACTGGCAAAAATAAAAGCAGCTTGTATCAAGCATTTAAAGAAATAGGATACAATGGTAACAACAGTACCAGAAATCTCAAATACCTTGGCTGAAATATTCTTCAAGAACTCCTCACAAGAGAATTATTCTGAAAAATTCCGCCGTGTAAAAATCGTTAAAGAAAAGGTACCACTAAATTTCAAATCTGCTAATGCAGAAGGTTACAATAAACCTTTCAATCTTAGAGAGTTACAAGGCCCTCTTGATCGATTTCACGATACTTCAGCAGGACCAGATGATATCCATTGTCAACTTTTAAAACACTTACCTGAGACAGTTCTAAATACACTGCTAAACATTTTCAATAAAATTTGGGAAACTGGCGACTTCCCGCAGTCTTGGAGAGAAGCAACGGTGATACCAATACCAACACATGGAAAGGACCAAACCGACCCTTCTAACTATCGTCCATAGCATTAGAAAATTGTTTTTTCAAAACCATGGAACGGATGATAAACGATAAATTACTCTGGTATCTAGAATCCAGCAACCTACTATTTGATGTTCATTGTGAATTCAGATGTCAGAGAAGCACAATAGAACATCTTGTCAGCCTTTAATCATTTACTACAGATGCTTTCATAAAGAAAAAACATATAGTTGCCGTCTTTTTCGACTTGAAGAAAAATTACACCACATGGAAGTATGGCATAATAAATGATCTATTCAGCCTAGATCTAAAGGTACGCTAGCCTAACGTTATCTACAATGATTTGAAAGAGAGAAACTTCCCAGTTAAGGTGGGCAGCACTCTTACTGAAAGCTATCCTCTTGAGATGTGTACCGCACGACATCATATAGTCAGTCACCCTGTTCAACATTGAAATTAACAGCATAGTGGCAGCTTTAATTACTGCTCATTGTATGCTGACAATTGTTTGATCTGCAATGGATCAAAGAGCATGCATACCATTAAATGTCAACTACAAATGAGCATATGCAAATTTTAGAAATGGGCAGAAGAAAACTAACCATGCTTTTCTGCCGATTGCATCGTATTCGTGACGTCCCAAAGCTTTATATTGAGGGTTGTCTTATTCCTGTTACGGAGGAGAGCATATGTTTAGGCCTTCTTTTTTTGGACCGTAAACTAACGTTTCTTAAGCATCATAGATTTCTCAGAGTCACACGTCAAAATGCCATTTAGGCCGAAATACCAAACCCTGTACGCTCAGAAACCAAAGATCATTCCACCTTTTGTCATATGAATCCGTCCTCACTTAGAAACATCAAAAATCAATGTTGGAAATATCGCAAAATTTTGTACTCCAAAATTACTATCGTAGTTATCGAAGACTCTTAAAATAATTTTTGATCTTTGCGATTTTAAAAATTCTTCAACAAATCCTGTGCTTTTTCAGAGTAAATTCAATGAAATCAGAGCCTCCTATTGAAGCCATACGTCTCTGTATTCAGACGGTTCGAAAGATGGAGACAAAGTAGGAGCTGCCATCGCGACACCTCGTGGCACCATCTCGAGCCGGTTACTGGATAAAGCCTCACTTTTTAGTGCAGAAATTACAGCCTATGTCCAAGCTTTGAATTATATTGAAACCTCTCAAAAACAAATTACATCATCTTTTCGGATTCCCTTTCCACATTAAAAGCCTTGCATAATCTTAAATTTGACAACCCTTTAATATCGTAGATATTAGAGAAAAATGATGTTCTCATCCAATCTGGAAAAGGTATTCCGTACTGTTGGCTGAAAATTGTGACATTAGCATAAAGGGTAATGAAAGGCAGATAAAGCAGCCAAAGCTGCCATGCAGTCACCCGTTTCCGAATGAAAGATTCCATATACTGACTTCAAATATTGTATAAATCAAAATATTCGTTGTACTTGGCAAAATATGTGGAATGAAAACACCACAAACAAACTTAAGAACATCAAACCAATTATAGTTGAGTGGAATTCCTCATATACAACAAATCGAAGAGATGAGGTGGTATTGTGTATATCGCGTATCGGACACATATACCTGACTTATGTATACCCCAGAAGGGTTAACCTCAACTGGAGTGTCTATCCTACCAGTGTTCACTGACAGTGGGGCATATTCTTGTCGACTGTGTTGCTTTCCACCCTGTGAAACAGAAGTATTTTGACGTGAACGGATTGAAGAAACTGTACATGGGTGTACCAACTGAGAAAAGCTTGGTATTTTTAAGGGAATGCGGTTTGCATCAGAAATTGTTATCGTGTTTTAAGGATTATAAAGGTGCTACTTTTATCTGTTATTTTATATATGCTTTTTTTGGTCTGAGAAAAGCACAAAAGATTAGAGCTTGCGCAAGATGCCAATCAGCTTTCTCTTTTAGATAGGGATGCGAAAGATTGGATAAATCACAAGGAATTATACAGTCACAAATATTTCAAGGTTAATTTCGTATACAAACGCCCAGCTAAAAGCACGACATGTAGATTCTAACAATTTTCTTCATCAATCGTGTAGCTTAACTTTGGCTGGTGATAATATACTAACTGTGCAAATTAATGTCTCTGAGCAAACATTAACGTTTTGCTTGAGGGATGGTTATTGGTCTTGTAATTTTGGCTTTAATTTTGACAAGAATTGAATGTATCTTTTTCAAGATTTAACAAACAAGTAGTGTAATATCAAACTTGAAAAAAACTGTTACTTTTCAGGTTTGTATAGCACCTTAAAAATGATTTCGATAGACTGCATGGCAAAATTAATTTTGATTGTTTTAGAATCTTGAATCAAAATCAAATGTGATGTTAATGGCGGCATTTGTATTAGGTTACACGTGTCAAAAATTAATTTTCGCACTCGGTAAAATAAATGCGTTATCATATTTTGGTAGCAGACATATTATCTTTTTTATGCAGGCACAATCAACATGCAGTCAAGTGGAAACCATTCGTCTGATTTTGAACAGCTTGAAAAGCCTGAACACGCATGCTCAAGTTGCTTAAGAAAAGCTCCAGACATGAAACGTTGTACAAGATGCCAATCTGTCTTCTACTGTGGGAGGGAGTGTCAAACAAGAGACTGGCCAAATCATAAACAAACATGTAAGGCTAAATGATATGTTCTAATGTTATCTTTTGCATTTTAAGAGCTTTTGGAGTTATAGTCGCTCTTGTCGGTGTCGTCTGTGCTTGCGTTAACAATGAACACCCAAAATACTTAGGTTTAGGTTTATGAAATATTTTTTTTATCATCGTGAAACCGGATATTTGCATGCATCATGAAAAGATTTATGGTAACTTTCTTTACAGATTTCAGTAACAGTATATACCAGTTATGTGCAGACACGTTTCTCGTATGCTGTGGCTTGTATTGTCATGGATATGTACATATATTTTAAGGAGAACTACACCACCATACCGAAAGTAGTTCCTCGTGAGGCTTCAATGACCGTACTTACATTCTTGTACTGAACTATTTTGTTTCGTAAGCTGTTGTATGATTCCGAATTACATTGAATAATCATAACTTAAAGAGAATATATCTGAAAGAAACACGCCTTTGTTGGGCAGAGAATGCATATCAGAATTGCTAAAGGATCCAGCAGCGCACAAAGACGGGACTATTAAGTAGTGAAAAATTCCTGTCCGCGAAAAAGTTCATTGATGAAGCCATTAAATAATCGTGTCAAATGTAATGATCATTGTACAAATGTTTCATGCTTGTACGGATACATCAGCATTTGTACCCATGTACATGCTTAATAAGAATATTCATGATAAGCTATCTCTTTCCAGGAAGGCACAATCGATGAAAAAGATTATTCATTACCTAGTCAAATTGTTAAACTTTAAAATCAAGTATGATTTTTTGTCAAACTAGAAGCCTTTTTTAGAATAAAAAAAGAATGCAAAGACGCATTTAGCCCCATTGAGCAATCTTCTTTGTTCGGCGAAATAAACACCCTCCAAATACCAAAGACTGTATATATGCTTACTGTTGCCAACTTAAAATGTTATCGGCAGTTGAGTAAAGATAATTGAGCTATGGAATCAATCATGATTCCTAAATACTTTTGAATCGTAATTTAGGAACAAAACGGCTTTAAAAAACGTACATTTGTTACTACTGACCGTTAAATGAGTCATTGTAACGTTCCTGGGGAACACACAATGTAAGAACAGAGTGACAAGTTTATTCAAATTTTACAGGAAGCGTACATTCTTAGCGTAGTTCAGTTTTCTAAAGCAAAATGGAAAAACCCGTCAAGCTTTGTTGAGGTTGCTCAAGACAGAATCTAATCTTTAGAACTTGTATGACAGACCACTCAGCATTATGCAGCGGAAAGATACCAAAGGAGAGTCTTCCAAAATAACTAGCAGTCACGTATATACAACTTAATGTTCTTTGTCGTACATTATGAGATCTTTATATTGGTGGTAATATTTCTTCTATTACATGATTAGATGATACATTATAGTTTCTGCGGCTTCCCCAGTAGACGTGGATACGTGTAGGCAAACTTAATCAAATTCTAACCGCTGTAGATCACACAGTCTGTTATGTTGATAATCTATTGAACAAACCCTCATTCCAATGGTTTTTATCCTATATCAACAGTAGAATACAAGCTATGATTTGGAGAGGTACTCTCGAATTTTAGAGACTATCTATTGGAATACCACAGGATCAATTCTAGGCTCTCTCTTTTTCATATTATATATAAATGAATATCCAGAGTGTCTTAGACATTCTTCAGTATCTATGTATGCAGATAATACATTATAATATGTTCGCGATAATGAGATTAGCATTGTTGAGAGAAAACTAAATTAAAATCTACAATCTACTATGAAATGGATGTATGACAATAAATTTAGCTTCAACTTAAAGAAAACCCATTTAATGCTTATCCCCTCAGCACAACGAGCAGCCAAGTATAGAGAATTTTATTTAGAAGTAAATGGTAACAAAATTAAAATTGCTATATGTGCGAAACTTTTAGGTATCCATCTTGATAATACATTGTCCTGGTCAACCATATATGTCAACCATTTTGAAACACTCTTTATAAGAGTATCAAAGAAAATAGGAAATTTAAAAAGGGTTAGAGGTCTTATGTCGGATTGTACAATACAGTTGTTTTTCCACATTTGATGTACCGAGTGGAGATAACCCCGTAATTCTTTTACATGCAGAGACTATACAGGTTACAGAAAAGAGCAACCAAGAGTGATTTTAAATATCAAAGATGTTTTAATATCTACATCATCTCTTTTCTTCAACTCTCTTAGATGGATGAAAATTAAAAAGAAATTACTTTTTAGAAAAGCTGTTCATACTTTCAAAGTTTGAAATAATTTAGCCCCAGTGTATCTTAGTGTTTTAAGCTTGCAAGGAACGTTAGCACAAGGAATACACGGTCGAGTGCAAACTGATTTATATATACCAATCGTTCGGAGAGAGTATTATAAGAAATATTTTACTTACACCGGTACAACTGTATGGAATAGTTTGCAGCATGATATTAAACTAGCAACTAATACTGCATCTTTTACGAAATTATACCTCTAGAAATATTTTAATGGGCAGTCCTGATTTTATTACTGCATAACATTTGTAAGTGGTAGCTATGATATATCAATGTGATAACTGTATGTTAACCTTGTATAATTTGTACTAAAGTATGTTATACTTGTTAGGAGTTTGTATAACTAAAGGATATTATTATTATTATTATTATTATTGTTATTATTATTATTATTAAACTACAGACAACATATATTGACCTGGATGACTTTTTGTCTTCGTGCAACGGTTTTTCATCTTTGTAATTTCAACATTATGAGGTTATAAATTTATCATTATAAATGAAGGAATATAAATCTAATTGTCTGACCGATTAGATAACTAGGCTTACCTGATTCTGATTTTTAAATTTTGACTTAATAAAGAAACCGTGATTCGAAATGAAAATAGCAGTACAGTTTGACAGAAATATTAAAATTAAATCAACCAATCGTATACCATTTAGTAGCCACTGAAAACGTGGATTAGTCTGTAGTGGTTTGCTCATACTGTTTGAGGGAGGCATCCGACTTGAGAGCCAAACAGATTTCTAATGTGCGAAGGAATGCCAAATGAGGGACTGGCCAGATCACAATAACATATATATATATATATATATATATATATATATATATATATATATATATATATATATATATATATATAACCAGTACTTGTTTTATTGCAAATACGGCACAAACAAATGAATATTTATGTGAAAAATGAATTGGTTTGGTAACAGTGGTTTTCATATTTAATGGCTTTTTTCTTTGCAGGCACAAGTTAAATGCATCAAAATTTATGTCGTACGCACCTACCCATGAAAAGTCGGAACAAGATTTGTTTACGCTGTTCGAGACAAACACCAGACTTGAGATCTTGTGCAAGATACCAATCAGCATTCTACTGCGGGTAAAAAATGTCAACCAAGAGACTGATCAAAGTCTAAAAAAATATTCTACAGCTAATTAATATGTCTCCTTTCCTCAAGAATAGAAGAATATCAACAACGTTTGAAAATGGAGCAAGCCAGTGTTCGCATTAGTTGCTTATGCATGAATATATGGCAACATAAAATTTGTATATAAATAATGCACGAATAGAACTGAATTTTTTCTGTGCTTGTCACTAAGCCACCCACATAGACAGTAGGTTATATCACATGTGTAGAAACCGTAACTAATCTTGTTCGATGATGTTATTTCTGATTTTTAACTTTTTCTAGAGTATTTTTTTTTATCTTTCAGTTGAACCACACTAATTTCAATGTCTCACTCATAACGGTACCAAAAGTTTTCATGCACTGTAATCTATACTGTGCAGAGCCATATCAGATTCAAAAACTATATTACCCGCTGAACTTGTTTTCGTTGCTATGCTTTCGTGATTAGCACACGAATCGGAAAGTAGTAAATACGCGATTGTTCCAAATCTCATTCGGTTAGGAAATAAGAGATTGTCGAGTGGTATTCGAACTTCTGTATACACGATTGCTAAATTTATTGACACTGTTACAAAACAAACACGCAGCGATATTACTAGTAAATATTAACCTAATTGAAACAATATGAGCAATCCAAACTGATCCTCTTAAAATGTTGAAAAAAACATTTAATTATCTATTAAAGACAGGAACACTGACAATCACATATTCTACACAGAATAGTAAGCATGTTGCTTATGTATTTAAAGTAAAATGCAAGTATTATCTTGACTGAGTAGATATTTTAACATATAAATGATAACATTCCCGAAATGCTCAATCACCATGTTGAATAGTTAGTAGTTGATCAAACTGTACTGAGCAGAAAGAAGAAGCGAGGCAAACCGAGGTGTCCTAGTGATATGGGTATTGCCATCATTATTTTAATTCTGACATAAATAACTACAACTTGCATAAACATTTTAAAAGTGCTATTTAAGCAGTTAACACAAGGGTTGAATCATAGCGGAAATTTTAGGTTCAAAAACTAGATTTATATCATTTACAGAGTGGCAAATTACAGTTAAGAAATAGTGGAAAAACACGAATTAGCGCAAATAAATCTCCAGATCCCCGTATTAATGTAAAACACAAAAGAGACACAAACAAACAGAATGGTGAGTAGAATAATTACACGAAAATTTTAAATCCCTGTGGTTTTAACTGTAACCATATTTGCTAGTCACGTCTTAGCTCCACATCGTGCCTTGGCATATGTAACTAGGTGAAACAGAATTGTGAATGAATGCCCTCTTGAGGACGAAAGAGTTAATGCCCATAGCCAGCAAAATCAATTGAACAACGAGGCAGCTCGTTATGTAATCTGCTAGGTATCTACTATAGCAAGCCTCAATGATATCCACATACCTTGATTATAAAAAAATGGTCTAAATGGGAGACACTGACGTGCGACGTGCGTCGTTAGTCTAAAGAGGATGCAGTGATCATTTCCAACTATCATCCTTGGTAAATGTAATGAGCAATCTGTGTGAATCAATTTCTTTCAGCTGCATCAATATATATATATATATATATATATATATATATATATATATATATATATACAGTGGTTTGCTCATACTATTTGAGGGAGGCACCCGACTTGAGAGCCAAACAGATTTCTAATGTGCAAAGGAATGTCAAATGAGGGACTGGCCAGATCACAATAACTTATAAATATATATATATATATATATATATATATATATATATATATATATATATATATATATATATATATATATTATTATTATTATTATTATTATTATTATTATTATTATCACAGTAATGCAACCTTGATTACTAGATCACGTCGAATTGTCAGCACCAGATAATCCGGATCATTACGGGACGAGTTCTTCGATGCTTGTGGGCAGCAAACCCATATATGTGATTTACAGCTGAATAACTCTGAGTGTTTCTATCCGAGGTCCCGCTGATAGTGTTTGAACTGTTTCAGGTGGGACGTTGTTAGAGGCTCCGATGGGGACTTGGCATGAAATGACACCATTATTGTGACAGTTATTTACAGCGGATTGGTCAAATTGCTGGAACTTGATGATACAGATTTGTTAAAGAGAATCCTACTCATTTCCATTTGTATGTCAAGTGAGGCTATGGCTGAGTTTTTCACGCTTATTCATTTATAACAAGAAAACCTCGAGGAAAAATTAGATCCAGTAGTTTGAGAGTATGGTAATACGGGATTGGAAAACGACAGCGTCCTTTTCCTACATTTAGGATTTGACGGAAAACATTCTGGCTCATTCTTCGGTACAAGATCGACAGGCATATAATAAAATCAGATATATGTCAAGAGTACAGGTGGAATTAAGTGGATCGACGGCCCTTGGTTAGCGGCGATCAGCTTTTACATCTATAGACGTGCGCCAAGTTAAAAACACAAAGCACAGATTTTGTGAATAACATTTTCATTGTTACTTGGTCAAATGATCGCATGGTTGATATATATATATATATATATATATATATATATATATATATATATATATATATATATATTACAGAGGTTGACAATTACATATGGAAATAAATGTCAACAATACTATGGCCATTATTCAATTTAATGGTAACACACTTTAAAGCATGTTTAGAAATCACTTTACTATGTGAATTAATCCAAGAAATTTCACATTTTATATGAAGTAGAAACCTTTGGATATAAAGAGTTTTCCAAAGATAACAAGGAACTATTTAATGGCTTCAAATATATCAGTGGCTATCACCTTCATAAAAATACCTAGATCTTAAGTTGGATGTGGTAAGTATCTAAGGTACATACCGTTATGCAGTTATGTGAATTGTAAATTTACTTCATTTTGAACAAATAAAAAGATATGAAAAAATATTATCAGTATAAGAAAACTTTCATCATAATAAAATTGTTGATTAGGCAATTTTGTTTTAAAATAAAGCGAGGAATTACTAAGTACTAAATGTCATTAAATTCAAGTCGAGTAAAACATACATATCGTAGAAATATAAATATAAAACGGGCCATGTTCGTCCATTGCGTTTGTTATATTGGACACTATTAACAATGCTTCATATCAATGGCTTCTAAACCCTTAGAATTGAAGGTGCCAATTGTTCAGCCTTGTGGAGCATTGTGTGTGCACAATGACGATCATATACCATAACTTCGATACTCGAGTATATAACAGGGAAATTGAGCAGTTTGCTAACTTTATTTTCCTTTCATCACCTGTCAGGAAGTCCATACATACATTTATATTAAAAATAAAAATGACATTTACTGCTGACTAGTCAGACTATAAGCTGTGTGAGAATCATTATGTAGTTACATCCAAGGAGCAATGCTTGTACAGCTTTCAAACGGGATAGCTGTGCACTTTGGTGGTTTTGCTAATTTGAAAATTATATAAAAATCCTATCTTTGAGTTTTCATACAATCTGTTCAGTTAAGAAGAAACACACACACGCACATACATAATGACAAAAATAAACGTAAATCTTTTGCAAAAATTTCTTAGCTGTATAAAGGAAATTCTTCCATTGTGTGATAATACTATGCTACATGGTAGGTTTTGTTATTAAAACTCTGGCATATTGCTAGTTGGACTTTGTCAATATTTTAACACAGATACAATTGTTGTAGATAAGGTCGACATATTACATATGCTGTTCCTTTGGCAATTGTTACTGTCCATCTCTTACATGACAGAAATATTCAGATAAATCACCAATGTCTGCAACGTTTGTTGCGTAATGTTTAGCTCATTTATGGTACTGAACACTATTATAAATTAATACCAAATACGTATACTTAAATTGTTTTTGAGTGATTAGGCATAGTTTTGTACATATCTTTATCATTACAATATTTTCCTTAATTTTGATGATTAGCACATACTAAACTTCAAAATGTAAAGACAAATATAGTTTCTTTCTTTTATATTCTTAAAGTAGTTTTTTTAGTGTTAGTATTTTTAAAAAAAATAATAAAAACCTGAATGGTAAAATGTTATATTAATCAGTTTACACTTTGTGCTTCTATCTCTTACATTCATTTGTGAAGCTTACATAAACCCCTTTGGAATAATTATTTCAGTATTTTGTTAATCTTTCATTTCTTGATACTTGTACTAGCTTTTTAATTTCAGTTTTATTCGGCAATTGACCTTAGTTCGATATGCACTTTTTGAAAAGATCAAGAAAATTTCTTAATTGATTTGTAAATTTGAATTTGTTTATTACAAAGTTGGATAGACCAACCAATGTGAGTTATACATTTGTAGACTTTTCAGCTGTCATTTTATATTCAGCACAAATGGGGTTGGGAGATACGGTGGTATACTTCTCCGTCATTCCGTCAGGTTGTTTTCTGTTTAAGTCAGTTATTCAGGTACTATGGTGGTGCATTCTTGTTCTATGAGCACATTTCCATTTTGTACATAATTATTCGTTATTTGCGCAGCCATGTTAATTATAATGTGTAATCGGGCCATATTCCAAAGATCCGTAGTACTCTAGATTGATAGATCATAATCTGGACCGTGTCTATGCACATGCGTAGCGGCCTAGATATAATTTTAGTACTCTAGATTGATTGATCATAATCTGGACCGTGTGTATGCACATGTGTATTGGTCTAGATATAATTTTAGTACTCTAAATTGAAAGATAATTATCTGCACCATGTGTATGCACATGCGTATCGACCTAGATATCATTATGCCAATCTTCATAAAAATGTAAGGAAAAGCAAAACGTTCAGCCCTACCCATGTATCTTTCAATTTTTTATTACGGGAGGGGGGTGCCAAATGTATCATTCAGGAATATTCTCTGCACAAATAATAAGAGAATGAAATATAGTTCATATTTAGGATTTATATGTAGTAATATTTAGAATTCTTATGCTTGATATATGACCAAAAACAGCAGTTGTTGTGAGGGAGTACTTTATGGAAATTTAAAACAGAGCTGGCTGCTTTTTTGTATAAATCTTGTGATATACACATTGTATGCTGAAACGGCAGTAAATTGTTTAACATGTTACCCGTAATACATTAACTGAACGGTTAATGATTAGTTGCAGTAGTCAGAAACACCCATGTACATAGTGCGCACTGTCAAAAATTGATTTATTTGGAACAGACATTTCCTTAACAACGGAAGTAATCACGTAGTTATCATGTTTCCTAATATACTTCCGAGTTTACTTAAGCATGCGTGAAACGTGCACGAATTTCGCATGCGTTCATACGCAGTTTGATATCAATCAGCTGACTGAAAGTTTGACACTTTTAGCTAAAATATTTGTTCTCAAAATTATTTATTTTGTAGGCCATTATTGTGCACTTTGTCTACTATTATTTTCTAGCTGCGGCTGTATTAGACATTTGCAAGTGTTGTAATTTCATATCACATATACCCATGTTCTTTCTCTTACATATTTTATCATCTGTACATAATTTCATCCTGTCTATTCCTATTATTCTTGACGCATAAATGTATTGACATATATATGCCGTAATACAAATATTGTCAAGTACTTGTGTATTTACCTATAATGTATGTTGCTATTAAATAAGTCTCATAAATGGAACAGAAACTTGTCGAAGTAAATATAGTATATGATTACCAGTAAATTATTATCTATAGCAATCGTTCTGTCGTGCTTTAATGATAATTGCAACATAATCAATGTTTCCAGTTTAAAACAATGTAGTGAAATTCACACGTGGCACTTCCTGACACAAATATACTACCCGATTGATTTTGGATGAGCGCTACGTATACGTTCCACCTTTAATTCTTTTGTCATATTCTCCGGCATTTTCATCCAGCAAACAGTTGCAATCAGGCCGATTGAGAGCAAGATACAAGACATTATAGAATACCAGATTGCGGTACATATGCAGTTTGTTTATACATTGAATGAACTTACTAAATAAACTTCTTGTTACGAGGTGTGGGTGAAGGTGGTGGTTGGTTAACCGGTTATCAAATTGTGTAACTGGTCATCGCTAATACTCAAACCGTCAGCGGTTATCCGCGCAATCGTTATAACCCAAGATATATATATGAATCATTATATGAACCAGAAAGTTGTACATTGACCGACTCGAAGCGGAAATCAATGATAGGTTTACTAGTTCATAAAGCTTCAAGTTCACCAGGGTTCTATAATTATTTTATTACATACTTTAATGCAGAAAGCTTACATTCAGCTAGTTTGCAGCGAAAATGTTATTTCAATTGCATGACGCCATATCAAAATATGCTTTGAGGTCATGAATTATCGCAAATCACATGACTTCGTTTCCTCCAATGGACAATAAGTCTCACATAGGAATCATACAATAATTAGTATTATATGTAGGTAGGTATGTTGTCTTTGTCTTTCCATCAATCATCTGTTTCAGCATACTTTATCACAACATTAAGCATTGTTTATAACAACAGTATTCCACTGAAAGGTGTGATATTGTGTTCATTTACCCTATATAGTACCCTCAAGGATTTATATAAAAAAAAAAAACTTGAAATTTTGTATAATGTGAAAAAATATGATATGGGATTAAAAACATAAATGACATAGTAGTCACGGGATATAAATGATGTTTTGTTGTTTAACGAAAGGAGTTGCATATAATATATACTTTTTTTTGTCCCGATTAACACACCCGTACGGTCTGACCACTGCAACATAATGTTAACCACTGGAGGCTCGACGAGTCCGACTGGCTGACAAAGATATAGGATCTTGCAACTGAAATTTACGAAATGGTTTAAATCATAAATTTCATTTGAACTCCAGCACAAGTGAGAACTTATACTTATCACGTAACGCAAAACACAATATTTATTTAAAAAATAGCCCCATTTTTGAACAGATACTTAAATAGGTCTATCGCACCCAGAATGCACATTAACTTGCATTGTACTTATGTACTTATTTATTTATTCTCGCGTTTCTGGATTGCTTGGACTCCACTGATCAGTGACATCTCACCTCTGTCCCCGTGGGTTCGAGTCTCGGGCTCGGCCAACGTGGGCGCGTGAGAAAGCTTGCCAGTAGCTTCCTGTGGGTCGGTGGTTCTTCCCGGGGCTTTTCTCGGGTTCCTCCTCCACCAGATATACTGGCCGCCATGTGTTGACTAATGGCGTTAAACCCTCAAAACCACAAACCTAATTATGTACAGAAAACTCTTTTAAATATCGATTTTGTTCGGTATAAAACAATTATTGCCATTCTTTTGAGGTTAAATGACGAATTATCCACTCACGGCATATACATTTTACCCTCGAGAACATAACATATGCCTTGGGTAAACAATTGGTCATTTAACCTCAAAATACGGGTAATAAGTGAATAATAATAGCATATGGATTTAAAAACCTACGAAATACAGGATTCATGAGATAAGGGTAGATAATTCATTTACAACGGGATATTCATAAATGAGACTAAAATGGTGTGGTTATACGACTTACACGATAATACGAATAAATATCTTGAGAGAGAGAGAGAGAGAGAGAGAGAGAGAGAGAGAGAGAGAGAGAACGTGCAGAAGTGTAAACACTCTTATTAAAGAATTGCACTATTAAATAACGTGAATCGTCATAAAGATCAGCTGTGGTATATCCATTACATGATACTTTCTCCTGATTGCATGGATTCAAAACAAACGGGTGAAAACGTAGAACATAAAAATCTTTATTTCTTTTATAACATAAATTGACAGAATGCTGGATGAAACAGGAAACAGCCACTACATTTAGGGTATATTTGTAGAATACATTGTATGACAGTATGCTTATATATCCTTAGATTTCCGACTGAGACATTATAAGACAAAATTGTGTCGGAATGTCGTGTTTCGATTGTAGGCTCTACTTAATGTCAGGATGTATAGTCAGTGATAAGCTACAGTGAATCTACGTCATCTTGACCGGATCTCAGTCACTGACATCCGCGAGCCTGAACCCGATTCCAGTATATCTCAGTACTTGTTTTTTTGCAGCCCCCTGGACCTCCGTAGTGGATCCGAGCATACGTCTCGCATGTGTCCAGACAACGGGATATGGGACCGTACCTGGCCATGTAAGCTCTGACACATCTCGTGGCACAGTCGTAATCATTGGCGCATGTCGGCCAATCTGAAATCAGATGAAAATAGAAGAATTAACGGTTTCGCACTACGTATGCCTAATGCCTTCATGAGTTGCGAGCGAACAAATCAATTACCAATCATTTCTGGAAAGTTTTCTGCTTAATGTGTTTATTCATAATCATGTTTTCCCACCTAGACGCACATGCGGGGTCAAATCCTTTATTACTTTTCACTGATTCCTGCTGAGAATAAATGTCTACGGAGTGGTTACAACGACGTTTATTTAGTGTGTGTGTGTGTGTATATGTGTGTGTGTGTAAATAACTGCTTTCACGCTCTGTTTCATCGCAAGTCGACATTGCCTCGTTTTCGAGTGATCTAGCTTACGATCTCAGGCATACGTAATGCGGGACCGTCAGCTGGGATATTAGGACGTAGATGTCTCGTAATAAAAAGTGATCTTTTTTATTATACGGGTATTCCCCATATGTTATTACCATGCCACACATAAGAAACAGGTGTTTCATATCTATTCATCATTTCTCATTGTGCCCCTATCGTGTTCACTTTTGCAGAGATAGACTCAAAAAGGTATTTCTATACAATATATGACTGGAACTATTCACCTCATATTTTATTATAGCAAATCGCCGGCCAGTATTCCAACATTCTTCTTTTTCCCGAAGCGGAAGTCGTAACCTCTCCCAGTTCGCGTATTGAACTCCTAGACGCGTTCAAACAGACCTACTGCATGGCTCTGTGAGATCTGCGCTATACGAGGGTCTATTAAAAAAACAAAAAACAACCGAGTTATCCTTGTAACGCTAGAGCGAGGCTTTCCCAAAACTCAGAAAAGTGATTTGATTAATTAATAAGATAAGGTTACACAATACGTCATTGTGATGATTAGATGACATCATGTTTCACATAAACATGGTCGGTTTGACTGATTGATTGAGACACGCTTCCTGCATGGGCGACCGTTTACAAAGTGATATTTAGTGATATCCTTTTAAGCTTACAATAAAATCTTGGCTTGAATAATTGCAAACTGAATGTCTAAATCAGTTTTGAGATAGGGAGAAATTTCTTAGACGTTTCGCTTCTCCAAAGTTTGACCAAAGCGCACTCTATCGGTAACAGCAAAAAATGAAGATCCTAGCCTTAGTCACCCAGTCTGGGTCGGCTTTCCTAGAAATGCAATGGAAAGCCAAAGCTGGGCTTGGGGTAAACACGAAGTAAACAGAACAAGAAAAGCCCCAAATTCTCGAGTGCTAGACTGTCGAATCTGAAAGACCTCGGCCTTTTTTGTAACATGCTAGTAATACATGTATTTTTTGTGTTTTTGATGTTCTATACTTACAAGACCCTAGTATTTTTTAAAAAATTACACGAGACCTAAACCGATAATTTTTTCTGCATTTTAAGATCTCGTACGGGAGAAAGCGAAGGGGTAGGGGGCGGGCGGGGGTGGGGTGGTGGTGGGGGGGGGGTGGTGGTGGTGGTGGTGGTGGTGATTTAAATGCTCCTTCTGAGAGGAGAACATTAAAAATCAAATGAAAGTCATTCATGTTATAAGACCACACCCGCTACGAAAACAGAAAACAGAGCAAACTGCAAAGCACAGCACAAACAATTTGTACAACATAAATAAGGGCACAAAGCTACACCGTGTGGAACTCAATAGTTTTAAAATATATAAATATTTAATAAGTTTAACACGAAACCAACAATGTTGGTATCCAGAAATAGTGTGTTCTGAGTGAACTGTATTACAAAATAACATATAAGAAAATAAAAAATGTTGATTTGATGATATACTACAATGCTTTATAAAAGATGCCGATTTAGATATTAGATTCAGTGATAATAACATCAAGATATGTAGCATCATCACTGATATCAAGATGCTTAAAGCAGAACGGTATGATAAAAAAAACACTTTACGTATTTGACGCGAGGAAATACACCAATTTGTATTCAGCTTAAATTGCAGTACAATATTAAGATATCGTAAACTTCACATGGTTAATCTGTAACGATTCGACAGAAACATACAGTGTATATAGAATGTATGAAAAACAGGGTTTGATTTAAAACAGCACATGGTGACTCAGTAAATAAAATAACTTATATATATCATCTTGATGTATAACAATCCGCATGAAGGCGTAGGTATTATTATAATTTTCCCAGACTAATATCTGCAAATTCTCAATACAGATATAGTTTAAGCATGCAGAGACTATAGGAACCCTCGTATGGAAGAGATCTCATGGAGCTATGCCATTTGGAACATCCTCGTCTCTTTTCGATGCGAGTCGAATAACTTTGACACTCTGAAATAGACTCAGAATTAATCATAGTGATACTTCCAAAATTGGTCGATTTTGGCGGATGGACGTCAGATGTGCAAGAACAGAGTTTTTATAAAATGATAGGTGTCGAAAATAATACTTGACGAAATTTCAATAATCAATGAAATACCTGCACCTTTGATTTTTAATGTTATTCATGCAACTTTGTAATCAAAGAAAATGAAGAAATCATTCGGTTTCAATAGCCTGAAACTGTTTATTGCGTTGCTGTTAGTGATGACACGCCATCTAGTCACTGTGATGTCAATGAAGTTATTATAACGTAACTCCAACAGTGAACGAAGGGCAGTTCAAAATGGCAATTATTTACATCTGAGGTTTTCGTCTACCATGCGATGGAAAAAGCCGAGGATGTTCCGATTGGGAGCCATGCGAGAGTCTGCTTGAAAAAATCAGAGCAAACTCGGCCTTTTCCGTCGCATGCTAGAAAAACCTCGGATGTAAACAATTGCCATTTTGAACTGCCCTCAAGCCTGTCGTTGATATTAGGTCATAATAACTTCAAAAATGTCACAATGACTAGATGACACTTCATCACTAACAACAACGTAAGCAATCGCTTAAAACTATTGCAACCGAATTATTTCTTCAATTTTTTTTTTATTACAAAGCTACAGAAACAACATTGAAAAATAAAAGTGCAGCTATTTCATTCAGTGCCGGATTAATGGTGGGGGTGCCGGGGGCTTTTGCCTCGGGATCCCTAGTCATGGGGGCCACCTCGGTTGATGGAAAACAAGACACGACAGTTATTAAAATTAACCTATCAATTAATTTCTTTTAATTTCTTTACGAATGTAACTATTTTTTTTTTTTTTACTTCTTATGCGAGACTTAAACCGGTGTGCCCGTATATCTGTCTCTTTGCATATATTCTACTACTGTCTGTACTAATTTAATTTATACGGTAACCGTAACCTTAGCATTAATCATCCTCTCCCGCTTTTTCTGGATTCTCGCGTCATATCTTACCTGTTCCCGGTTTCCCGCAGTCAATCCAATATAACTTCTTGATCTGGTAGTAGCCACAAGACAGAGAGCCCGCGTCCATATTACAGCCTATTGCTTTGCATTCTGACTCCACCTTTTAGTAAATAGGCAAGAGTATAGATGAAAAAGTATATTTACATTATAATGGTTCAAGTCGAAATATTAGAGTAACTCGAATTTAACTCATCGAATCATATTGCTTAAACACTGCAACATTTCTGAAACTTTATGAGAAATGATTGTTGGGCATATTGAGCAGCCAAAAATCAAGAAATTTTGCAAGAGTAAAGAAATAATAGCAAGTATAACTTAAAAGCTCCCAATATCTAGATTTATATGAAATGACTACTACTGAAACATCATTAATTAGAGGAAAGTCGATGGCATCCGATCGAAAAACAACCCCTTTTTGGAAATGTTTGTTTTTCAGAAGAGGTATGTATCGCCACTTTAGTCACGATACAAAGCACCTGATAAGATATTATCGTGATACAACACCTAATATTTTCTGTTTGACATCTACCTGTCTTTATGATAAATTTCATTTAGTTTAGTATTATAAATATCGTTCTATTGAAATTTAAGAGAAACTTAAAATGTAGCGTTGCTTTGCACATGCAAATATTAACCCCTGTCATACTAGTATGTGTTACTGTACAGATATGTAGATTTGGTGATTTTGTGGTGTGTCCTCCCATTTTTTTCTGTGTAGTAATATTCAACTCGATTGCTGTCAGGGATTGTACAGAATGATTTTCAACAAATTGATACTGATGATGTAGTTATGAGTACATTAAAACATTTCTTTCCTTGCGAAGTAAAACTAGTGAACTGCAGTACAACATTATGTGAAACACGGACTCTTCCAGCTATCTAATTACAATTTTATAACAACCCCTGTATATCAACTACATCGGCTGTCTTTCTTCCTTTTTGTTGGTTTTAGCCAATCTTAAGGACTTACAACACGATACTTATGATAACATGGTTTGTCGACATCATGTGTTGCTTTTTGTTTTCCCTTCATCCTGCAGCAGGTCAGGTAGTCAGTTCGAGGATTAAAAAGCCAGTCTATATTAAAGTACTCTAAGAAAATTCTTAAATTTAATACTCGTAACAACATTCGTATATGTCTGGCATTTTGAACCCTGCCCTAGGGCCCCAGAGATAAGTGCGAAGATTAAAATAAATTTTATTCTGAAGTAATCTCAAAGTGCTTTGATCTGACACCCATGATGATGGCGACCCTTTAGTGATGTCTTATTCTAGGCTCCCTTTGAGCCCTTCTACAGGGTTCCAACGGCCAATAGTGGAAAACATGCTGCGTGTATGATGTGTCACGAGTCATTTAGGTACTGTAAGAAAATGAACATGAAAATGAAAAACTAATACACATAGCAAAACAGAGCGGAGAGGGATGGTGGTGGTGGTGGTGGTGTGTGCTTAATTCAGAATTCTCAGTGCAAACCTACAACCCACAGGTACGCACTTTCCGTGTTTGACAGGTGTATCATGAAGTTTAAGTAGTGGGTTTTGCATTCACAGGGATTTCTAAAACAATCAGTTTGCTGTCCACTAAAACATTGTTTGGTAACATACTATTTTTTAATTTATGACCCTGCCTGGATGCGGAAGGTTAGTGAGTAGGGTTGCAACATTTACCATAATTTCTAAACTTGTAAGCAGTATACAATAAACGAAATGATGTCGTTTATTCAAACCGATTCGAAACTTAACCAGAACATTATTCCACCGATCTGCACGTTATGCTTACAGATGACAGCTATTTATATGTAAGCCATTGACAATGTACATGCCATACCTCGTTCAGCTTGCGATTGTTTAATCTGCTGTACGTCGTGTTCCACTTATTATGACCGGATCCGGTTTGTAAGACATGTATATTTTGAATTATCTGACAATTTAGGTAAAATATTCATAGCATCGTCGTACTGTTTAATATATGTACACGATGACAATATTTCTAATGCAACCGGACGTACTACCTTGACATTTGTATAGGGTGCTGTTTTTTTAGAAACAATGCTTCAGAAACTGAGCAGTGGCTTTAAAACTTGAAACGGTGTTTCTATAAAATGAAATGTTGCTCACCAATGGTTCTCTTAACGAAAATGTTTCTTAAAATTAAATAATATAGTTTAAATACATATTTTGAGCAATATAAGTAAATCAACCACAAGATGAAATATATTTCGTATTTACGCAGGAAAAGAAAATTGAAATGAGATGGGAGCAGAGGAATGCCGAAGTCGGTTAAAGCAGAGATACGTTTCTTAAACGAAAAGAAGCTATATACAAACTTTCTTTAACATTAGTGTATTTTTTTCGTTTCGTTAAAGAAATCTACTACAACTTTAACCGACTTCGGCATTTCTTTGCTACCATCGCATTTCAACCAACTGAAATGTATGTCAACGGAACTTGAAAACGTGTCCACTTGCTTGTGTCAGAATTTGATTCCAATACAAAAAAGACATCAGAGTAAGTACAGACCGACTTAAGCAATTAGAATTTAATTTGTGGAAAAGTGTCAGCATGGGCTGCTAAGAGTGTGAGATAGTGAGATATTCCTTAAAATTTGGCCTCTAGTTCCTCTGTTAGTCGGCTGGGGATCACGCTACACAACGCCGTTTACTTAAGGAGTAAGACGTCGACCCAAGCAACATAAATATCAAGGTAGACGTCTTATATTGTAGGACTAATATAAATATTAGAGATTTAAAAGAGCGGTAGGATTGGGATGACTTAATATATCGCAGTAAATTACATTTTTGACATTTTGTAAACTATTTGATCATATCTGAACACAAAGTAAGTCCGATTCAGCAATGCATCACAGCGGGTTTATCATTGTTTTCAATGAAGTAAGGGGGAATAACTTCACAGAGACGCGAGCGGTGTCGAGATAGATTTATTCAGCAAAAAATATTTTCGATGTCTCAAAGTGAATACAGTTTCTATTGATTTGTTCTAGCTCACAAAGTGCTCATTTTTGTTGCTGCAGGTATAACTTCTGTTGGCACACACAATCAAGCGTCGCTTGGCACGATGCGAAATGTTATATTTTCACACATGAAAAAACAAACCTTAAGGATATATTTTTCACGTGTGAAAATATAGGAATGAAGAAAATATGAAAATTATTTTGCCAATAAGTTTCTATATTTAACACTTAAGTATATAATAAATCATTTAATTGGAACTGGTAGTTCCTGCGTAACTGGCAGTCACGTGCATGTTCGTTAACACGATTATCGATTTTGTAAACCTTTATAGGTAATACACTAAACCAAGCCGTTTACACGTGTAAACGTTGCAACCTTATTAGTGAGATGTTTAAAATTCATTTCACGTTAAGGACGATCGCTCATGGAATTTTAAGGTATTTCACTTTTTAAGAAAAAAAAAAAAAGAAAAAAACCAAAAAAAAAAACCTATATTGATACATCGCTAAGTGTTCAAGCAATCAAAAATCTCTTAAAAATGTATAGGTTGGAGTGTATTGTCTTGCGGTACTCTTAGCTCAGTATCTATTCCCAAGTGATGATCATTACAGAGGAAAGTATGGAAAAAAGTACCCTGTGCCAACTTGTCCATGAAAAAGTAGTTGATTGTGTATTTGCATAGGTTAAACATCACAGAATTTTCTTATCAAATACACAAAAAAGAGGGTATATTGTTGAGTGTCTTTTTCTCAGTAGGACATAACTATTGAGATTAAATCGGTTTTCTGCGGCCTATTCAAGATTAATGTAGTAAATACCTGCAGACTGCCAAAGGTCTCGTTTACATTTTATTGACTTTATCATTTCCTTTCACATGACTATAATTGCTACTATTAAAATTATGTTTTGCTTTTTCTTTCTCTCTTTTATCATTTAATAAGAAACATAAGTCTCAATAAGGTTATTTTACTTCCAATCTCTCCAAAAGTTCATAGCACTATTATACGCCTAGATGAAAGGTGACGTTATATTGATGACGTCATAATGTAATGATCATGTCATTTCTACCTGCGGAATAAGCGCTGATTTAATTTTTTACGTCATGCACATTGCGACGTCATAATCTCGATGATCTCAACACTTTCTCAAGGGATTGGATCAAAATGTATCGGCTTGATGTAAATAATCAGCAAAGGGGTGTAGTTTTTACTTGTATTTTCCACAGACTGATATATACAAATTCTCTGTGCAGATTTATTCTGGGCAGGCCGAGAATAAGCAAAACTGACTTCTGTTGCTGCTAAAAATGTTCTAATCTGTCCACTTTTATACAAACAGAGAAACTGAACATTGGCTGATCATTATGTACCAGTTCAAGCTGTCATGGTACAACCCAATACTTAACATAAAAATTTAGTTTTCTTTTCTTTTTCTCCAATAATATAATAATACTATCTGAGATCGGCATATTACAAGATCCGGAAATTTTGATTGACAAAATACTTTGCAAAGGGGTAGCATTTCATTACAAGCTCATTCTATATGAATAATGGAAACGAAACCGTACACAATGCCTCTCGAACCGGTTTCAAGGTATCGCGAGTCAGGTTTCAGTTCCAGTGGAACTAATTGTAAACAATTGATTCTCATTAAAAATTCGTTTTGAGATTGATTCTAATAAAATGTCCCATTGAGTTTTAGGAAATCATGCCGTATTTCGTCACCACTTAAACTGATGATGAAGAATAAGAAGTGGGATGCATCTAATCAGTGTTTTGTGAATCCGGTTTGACCATGTGACACTTACCTTGCAGATGCACCTTAGACATTGGTCGGATATGTCTCCTACAAGATAAATGAAAAACAAGTTTAGTCGACAGATAATTTGTGTATTATTCATCCTGCTACTGTTCTGCAGCGATATTCAATCCATTAATTTTGATAGACAGATAGGTAAATCGCAAGATATGGAAAAAGGGTAGCACTACACTGTCAATTACATTCATGTAATGAATGATTTTGCAAGCGAACACGTTGTTTCAAGAATGTACAAACATTACTTACTTTTGTCTTGATTTTGAGTTACAAAAACAACAAAATCATTTAGATTTTCATTATCAGAAGGAAAGAGAGAGCTTTAATTGAAAAGTCAGAGAAATGGATCGAAAGAAATTTCGAAGCACGCTCGCTTTTTCTTTACTGGAAACTCCTGGAGAGTCATTTGTTAATCCGTGGAATAAATATAATATAGCGTAAGCATGTGGGCGTACGCTAACAAATAAATAAAAAAAATAATGAAAATAAATAAATAAATAACTAAATAAATAAATAAATAAGGTTAAAAGACGTTAATATTGTTCCAATTCTTACATATTCGTGTGCTCGAATCTTTTTAATAATTTTCACAAAATAGGTAGAAGTAAATTCACTATATGTATGTATGTATGTATGTATGTATGTATGTATGTATGTATGTATATATGTATGTATGTATGTATGTATGTATGTATGTATGTATGTATGTATGTATGTATGTATGTATGTATGTATGTATGTATGTATGTATGTAACTGTTGATATACAGATGGATAATCCAAAAGAGTGGATTCTTTCTCTACAGCAAAATAAAATTGCTAAATTGATATTTTTTTCAAACTCCTGTATCCAGTACTTTTTTTTTACTATTTCTCTTGTAACCGAAAATGAAGATAGTTGACTGATAAGTTACGATGAAAGAGCCTGAATGTGAAATTCATCGACTTTTTCTTTGTTTCTACTGATTCCCATATTGATTTTCCTTAAATGCGGAATATCTTCCATAACTGTGGACAATAGTGACGATTTGTTTGCAAAATATCTGTGTTGACGCTGTATTTCCTCAATGTTGAGCCTCAGCTCATCCGCTCTGTTCATCCCGATTTTTTTAATTATTATTTCTGGCTCTTCACCTCCTCCCCCTTCTCCGTGACTTTTCTTTTATCTTCTTCTTCTTTTTTGATTTCTGTTATCAACCATTGAATATGTTCCTTTTAACGTAGTTCGTGCCCTGTATAATACTCTTGCATTCTCTCTCTCTCTCTCTCTCTCTCTCTCTCTCTCTCTCTCTCTCTCTCTCTCTCTCTCTCACACACACACACACACACACACACACACACACACACAGACTCACACTTATACACATAGATCCACTATTGAACAGACTTATTATAATAATTTATATCTACAACCTGCAACATTTGTCTCCATACATGCACAATTGTGGCATGATAAGTATGCGCACATTTTACGTCAGCCTTCACGGTCCAGACGTATACATATATACAGCATAAAGTCTGATGACATTACTTCGTGTTTTCATTTTCTGTTGGTCGTTCATCGTTCCATTGGCATTTCAAAAGGGTACATAAATATTACAGGTTCTGTAATGGCAGCTGCCATTATTCCCGGTGGCAAACCTATCTAAGATATTTTGTCTAGTACATTCTCGAATCGTATCATATATATATATATATATATATATATATATATATATATATATATATATATATATATATATATATTATATAATATTATATATTATTATATAATATAATCCCTGCCGAACCTAAATGTTATACCTGTCGGGCAACATTGTTTTTTTCCGGGTACTTCCCGACAGCTCAGTTCCCGTCTAAGATATTTTGTGTAGTACATTCTCGAATTGTATCAGATATATATATATATATATATATATATATATATATATATATATATATATAATATAATATAATATAATATAATATAATGTAATACAATATAATATAATCCATGCCGAACCTCGAACCTACATGTTATTCCTGTGGGTCACAGTTTGCAACATTTATTTTCCAGATACTTCCTGACAGTTCCCGTCTGTTCCTGACAGTTCCCGTCTGCTCTCGACGGTTCTCGTCGGTGACTTAGAATACCCGAAGTTCAGCTGCTCTCTGCCATCTTTTTATTATTTTTTGGGAGGGGTGGGGCGGGTGGGGGAGTGGATCGGGGAGGGGGGATGTTGGCAATAAAGTTAGATACTTTACTTTGCGTTTGATAATTTTAACAAAATAAATCAGCTGTTATTCGGACACGCATCCAATTAAAACAGTGTAGTGGACAGGTTAGCCATTCTAACAAAAAGAAATTGCATGTATATTCGCCACACAGAAAAAAATCTAGCTCCATTGCATTGCAATACATAATTTAGTATTATTATTGGGGTTTTTTTTTGGTTTTTGTTGTTTTTTGTTTTGTTTTTTTTTTTTTTTTGGGGGGGGGGTGGATGGGTGGGTGGGTTGCTGGTT
Organism: Margaritifera margaritifera; assembly: GCA_029931535.1. Taxonomy (NCBI): domain Eukaryota; kingdom Metazoa; phylum Mollusca; class Bivalvia; order Unionida; family Margaritiferidae; genus Margaritifera; species Margaritifera margaritifera. Next base: position 3,933,538 of record JAQPZY010001562.1, read on the forward strand.
TTAACTGCACTTTTAACACATTACTGACTATATGATGCCGAGGAAATGGGAGCTAAGTGCCTTTCCCAAGGACACACAGAAACAGCCAACCAGGGCTTCCGAGTCTGACGCTCTACCAATTGAGCTACCGTGGCTCCCTAACAAATAATGAAGAGTACAATACCCACATGATTATATTTGCTGCCATAAGACAATAGTATAGACAGTATACACTGGTAAATTAAGAAAATATGAACTAACAAAATCATAAAGCTTAAAGGTTGCTTAGAACAAGTAACCTTTCCGAAGCCACTTGTCGTGTAGAAGTGGCTGTACAAGATGTAAGAGTAGGAATTGATAACAGTAGTCACTTGCGTCAAGTTTTCAAATGCACCGAACGCCTCTTTAAATATATTCACAAACTTCAGATTATGCATTTGTATTCTGTCAACTATGGATGTGTATCGCCATTGATATCGCAATACGATACGTATACATATATCCCAGTAAGATACTCATCGCGAAACCTGAGTTTGTTTCATTTTATAAAAAATACAAACATGATGAACTTCACTTTTCATCACAATTCAGCACCCATCTTAGTATTACTTGTAAATATTTGATTAAAGGCAACGTGTATATCATTGTCAAAACTATCAGCAATATGATAAAATTTAAACAAAAAAATCCCTACAATATAAAAAAAGGCTCGACCAGTCAATAAATCTGCCATTATTTTTTCCAGTTTCAAGTGTCAATGAATTCATACAATTATAATAATATCTTTAGTTCCTAAAGTTGAATATAATGTGGCGATAGGATGTATTGTATCGTCATGAAAATATCGATATCCCGATTATACGTATCGCTGTATCGTTACATTGTTAGTGTCCACCTAGTCAAATATATTATTCTCGTAAATTTTACAGTAAATCGGTCATTCTGTTCTCATTGTTTTTTGTTTTTTTTTGTTTTTTTTTTTTACATTCCAGGCACTCCTGCAAACGGCCGGTTACTTCCAGTGGCGGCGCGAGAGAGGAGTCGGAAGAGGACCGCGAGCTTTTTTGTTGCAGCTGAATTTTATTTTCATAATATTTCACCTCACCTTAGTGTAACGGAGAGTAATTCTTCACAAAGCTTATATTTAGATGGGGTGGCGGGGGGGGGGGGAGGGGGGATGGAGGTTGGCAACTGACAAAAAACTGTTCTCTTTGGCAAAGTAGGGGTGCCACTAAAGAACCTTGTCCCCGGGAGCGTCGAACCCTCGCGCCGCCACTGGTTACTACCTACTCTGCTTGATGACAATATATTTACGGCATGAAATTGACGCGAAGCATAATGTGGGTGGCATCTGAGAGAGAGAGAGAGAGAGAGAGAGAGAGAGAGAGAGAGACAGGTGGGGCGATTCAAACACATAAAAGTTACATGGAAAAGTTTAATATACAGAAAGCCCACCCTGAATGACAACTGGTGTTACCAAGAGTGCCGCATATAAGTACTTCATATAAAACTTTCCATACTTTTCTAATAGGTCACACACACACACAGGGCCGTCGCAAGTTTTCGCTTGACGAAATGGCGCCTCTGGCGAACGTCGCCTTCAGCGCCCCCCACTCGGGAAAAATATACCTTAAACTCCTCGAAATGGCGCCCACGCGCGGACTATGGCGCCCCGGGCAGTCGCCCGTATCGCCCGCTCCTTACGACGGTCCTGCACACACAGACACACAGACGCACACACACACACACGCAGAGGCATGCACGCATATATATATATATATATATATATATATATATATATATATATATATATATTTCTCTATCGACATATGTTACTTACCTTTTGTAAAGGTCAACTGCAACCCTACAAGAAAGAGCAACAACTTCCCTGTTTCCATCATTACAGCCTGTCAACGACTATCCCTCAAATTTAAATTAAACTTGGTATATAACAAGCATGTGCAACTTCATCTAGTGCGCGGATTGGATAGTGATTTTTAAAGCCACGCCATACGATGTAATGTAAACAGATTTTTCTTATTGACATGCTCTTATTGCACAAGATTGACACACCATTTGTGTGTATTGAGGGATTCGCGGGCAAGTAAACAAATTTAAAGAGAGGGGGAGAAATTGTTGTGTTCCGTTCGTAATGCTTTATGTTCTGCAAGTTTTATACCCTGCTATCTCGCCACAGTACATATATTAGCACCTTTAGTTAGTGTTTATATGTACCACATTCTTCTATTACTTTAACTGGCCACAGTTTCTTTCAACTTTCGTATGTCATTTCCATCTGGTAGTAAATGTCAAGGTCTATGACGCATTTTGTCGCGCAGACATGATAATGTGAATATTTACTATTTAAAGCAAGTTTTGACAAATAAGGAATAAATATTCATATTTTAACGTATCATTTACATTGTAATCGCAATATTTACACATATCCGGGATTTGGCGACTTTCAGGTCCTAACCTAGCCTCGGACAGATTGTGAGCTTGCCGACTCTAAACAATCTGCTTGTCAAAGATTGTGTTGATGCATGTCGCCAATGTTAGGTGGACAGGTGTTAATTGTTAATTAACAGTGAGATTTATTTTACACGTGTGTTTGGAAATAAAAGACACTCATCTTTAACGATTAATCACCAGGAGGATTTCGTTCAAAGCATGATTGATGTACCGAAAATGTAGCAACCACAAGCTATGTTTGTGACGTGTTGTTTACGTGATAATTACAGGAGATCGATCATGCTTACTGCTTGACAATCATGAAATGGATAAAAATAAGTGTTCTCAATCTCAAATATCGGCTTGTCTAATATTTTGATGCATGTTGCCGATTTCAAGGTGACTAGATGATAATTGTTAAGTAAATTTGATAAAATAATTGTTCCCAAATCCTTCAGTTGTGAGTATACATCAATCATTAGAAACAGTATGGCTTTCATTATTGTTGATGTAGTTGATGAGATGAGTCTGCTATCTTTTCTAGGCCAAAAAAAAAAAAAAAAAAAGGAAACGTGATGAAGCGTCTAGAATTAATGAGCTTGTTTTCAAGAAAAATAATCAGTATGATGCTATGAAACACGCAAGTAAGTTCCAATCATCGTCGATTAATGAGTATCCCTGGCAATAATATTGTTATTGGTAGTTAAATTAACAGTTCAAGGTCTTTTGCCTAAACACCCTCTCTCTCTCTTTCTTAAAAATCTAGCTATTTCAAACCTTTTTCTACCTATCAATTTATATGTCTATATACATGTACATGTCTGTTTTTGCTCTTCTGACTATATCTTCGTTCTAACCCTTCTTCATCGCCATATTTTTTGATAACTTTAATTATCGGCACATGGTTTTAATGTGCCAACAGAGATGAAAAGAAAACAAAAGTTAAAATATGTATAACTTGATTTTCTTAAAATATCCTATATTTTATTTTATCTTATTTTTTTATTCATGTTGGGATATTGTGTTGGGGCAAGCTTATATTACCAATGGGCAAGTTCAATTTTCCAGTCAGCTTGCCCTGTGCAAGCTGACTTTTATGATATTTGTAAATCCCTGATATTGTAATGGATAAATGCAACTTCTCTAGCGAGTCGGGCTAGATTATACCTTTGGTAGAGACCCGGATGTAAACATCTGACGTCATATTCATCCTTTTCTAAAGCGTCCATTCGTTAATTCAACGCAGTAAAGGAAAATTATATATCAAGAGAACTTGTATGTAGGAAGGTAGAATATGCTGAATCTTTTTTCTCCGAAAAGAAACATGCGCATGCGTGTTACCGTGACAAAAGGCTCCATGCGTCTGTATGGTCCCCTTTTGCATCACTGATATTAAACATGTTGCGATAGTCACGTATTGTAAACCGTACAGATGATATTCGCACATTGTTTCATAGATATTTGTAGACAAATGTTACAATTCAGTTGAGTTACAGAATTTAAACTGATAAATCTTCTTCAAAGTTTTGTCTGATCTTGACATTTGTTCGACGTTAACTGTTATTTTCCGGAAATCGAAAAGCAAACTCTTTTACTTCCTAAACTTTAATAGTTTTGTTCGTTTATTCGTGGTTCTGTAAAATTATTGTTTTTTTTTGACATCTTGTATAGTAAATTATTGGGCTCCTCACGTACACCAATTGCTTTAAATTTCCACTGTTTGTAACATTGGCGTAACATCAAAAAAGCTTCAAATAACAATTCCATTACACAAACAATCATGTAAAGTCTTGTAAATTCAGCGCTTTATTGCGTGTATATTGTTTGTCTAGTTCGGCTCCGTTATATAATTGCCTTCGATAAAGAGTCCATGAGAGTCGAAAACACTCAGGCTAATTAAAACTAGCTTTGCACTGTTCGTTCTCAGTTGTTGAAAATTAAACTGAATCAATCCCCCCTTTCTCTATGTTTATCTATCTATCTACATAATTGTAATTTTCTCTCTCTCTCTCTCTCTCTCTCTCTCTCTCTTTCTCTCTCGAATTTTTAATTCTACGGAGATTCGAACCCGGATCCGCAGGTTACGGCACCCATCGCCTTGCCTGTAAGTACCAACCCCTTTACCATCTCGACCATGCACACATCACCAAAAACTGATGCTATAGAGTAGGTGCTATAGGCATTCGTGCATAGCAGACATACCCGCATGTCAACCCAGTTTATTAATTCTCATCTAAGTACACAGTCCACCTGGATTCCTACTACAGAAATCAAGGTATATACAAGTTATTATAGATAATTAATTACAAATATACACCAAACAGACCGGAAAGTGCTATCCCTGGATCATACAGGAGAATTAACAGAATTTTTAAATACTAATAAATAATATTATCATACACAGTACTTACCGCTCAAGAGCAGTAGATAAGTGGTCGTTCGCAAGTGAGTCTGGATTGTGTTTATGCCAACCCGTCCAATAAAAGCAACAAAAAAAAACAAAAAAAAAAAACAAAAATAAAAAAAAAACAAAAAAAAAAAAAAAAAATTAAATTGTACAATGAAACAATGAAAAGAGAACGATTTGCTGTTAAATTTACGAGAATGATATATTGGACTAAGCTGACACAAAGATGTAACGATGCAGAGATACGTATCGGAAATATCGATATTTTCATGACGATAAAATCATATCGCCACCCCCATATCGCGATATACATTATATAGAACCTAAGAACTTAAAATATTATTATAATTTTATGAATTAATTGACACTTGAAACTAGGAAAAAATTCTAAGATTTATTAACTGGTCGAGCCTTTTCATATTGCATGAATTGTCTTTTAAAATTGTGTCATATTATGGATAGTTTTGATAATGGAGTACACTTTGCCTTTAATCAAATGTTTACAAGTAAGTAATATTACTTTTTTTTCTAATAACATGAAACAAACTCAGGTTATGTTTCGCGATGAGTATCGGGATATATGCATCATGATACGTATCGTATTGCGATATCAATGGCGATTGCCCCCCCCGTTGACATGATACAAAATGCATACTCTGAAGTGTGTGTATATATTTAAAGAGGCATTCGTTGCGTTTTAAAACTTTACGCAAAGTCGACTTTTACCATTTTCCTACTCTGATATCTTTTCATGGCTGTACAATATTTGACAGCCACTTGTACACGACAAGTGGCTCAGAAAAGTTACTTGTCCTAACCAACATTTTACTTGTACCGTTTTTCTAGTTCACATTTGCTTCATTTTTCAGTAATGTATATACTGCGAATGAACGGTCAACGAAATCTAAACGAACTATGAGGCTATAAATTCCAAACTTCCCTTTAATTCTTTCTTAATCCTAACAGTTAATGGCATATGCTATTTGACTTAATGTATGTGTCTTCATATCCTTTGTGATACCGTACAAGAACAGTAGCATTGATACATACCGTATACTAGCTTATAAGTCCAGTCCAACTGCAAATAACATAGAACCTGATCTGCCGTCGCATAATGCGCAGGCAGATCAGGGTCTATGTTGTTTCTTTGACTGATTACTCTGAACAAACGGCTTAGACCCAGATCTACCAGCGCATTATTTGAGAGTCAATCTGGGTTTTTGCAGTTTGCAGTTGGAATCAACTCATTAGCGAGTATATACGGTAATAAATAAGAAATAAAAGTAGCCCTCACATAAATAATGTTCTTTTGTTGTTGTTGTTGTTTATATTTTTATTAGCTTTAATTCTAAATATTTTAAAATGACAATTTACTAGGCGTCAAGCTGGAAAGATTAAAGGACGGCGAGATTAGAAAACTGCCAACTGTTGTGTACCAATACACATGCATCAAAAAGAACATATTTCAAAATAATTGCAAACTATGGTAAGACTGACTTTCCTCTTGCATTATTTCATAAAAATGTTCCTCAGTAAAAACATGTTGCTTTAATATATATATTTGTTTAGAAACTTCGTTAACTTTACGGCGTAAGTATGGCCAGCAGGTTTTATGCTGTATAGGTGTATACGTCTAAACCGTCCACATTACAGACTGAGCACGGCCATTAGCATTTATGCTGTATATATGTATACGTCTGGTAAAGTGCCAAGTGTGTGCACACTTATCATGCGACAATTGTGAATGTGTGAAGACAAAGGTTGTAGACTGTAGGTATAAATTATTATAATAAGTCTTTTCAATAGTGAATGTATGTTTATAAGTGTGTGTGTGTGTGTGTATGTTTGTATCTGGTGTAAATGGAGGACATTCATGAGATTACACACCAACGTACCGAAGACACACCTCCAACCGAGGACGTCCTCGGTTAAAAACGGGTAAAATCTTTCTTGTACGAACAACGTTAGCCCAGAACGATGTAAAGCATAATTTGTATGAAGGTCCCCGTTTACACGCTTGGCGCTGGTTCACGATTTTGGAGTATATCTTTCCTCTAAAGCTGGCGATAAATATCCCAAAACCATGTCCTTGATTGTCCGGTGGAAAACTTGTAGAGAGATCTGTGCTATCAAATTACAGATTTCGAAAATTTGTATCTCCCTTTAGATTAAAGGATCAAATACGAATAACGTAGCTAAACTAGAAGAAGAAAAGCTGGTGCATATAACGGTCCCTGGTATTTTTTGTTAATATTTCATACATGTGTGTCAATAGTGATGGGAAACTCAAGATACAATCGTGATGTACATGTCCAATACAAACAAATCAATCCACTACACGTCATACGAAAGAAGTACATGAAACTGCTATTGAAAATACGTATAAATTCCTTGTAGAGCTGTATCAAATTGTGTAATTATTCTACCGAAATGTAACGTCAAAACGTATTGTTTGCAGTGAGGTTTCACACATGTAAAGCTATTGAAAAGAAGCCCTTGATATGCAACATGTGTATTATTCAATGAACTATATCCGTCCCTATTACATTATTTGCCTACTTTGTGTTCAAAACAGGAGAGAACGGTTGTGCATCTGATGACAGATCCTGTTATAGTGACATCGAATTACGACAAACCGAATTTGGGAGCTACGTGCATATAACTTCAGTAGATAGATAGATAGAAGTCAAATATTTAGCATCATGATGATCAGTCCCAAAAGGAAACATTTCCTTACAGCAATATGTGTCTTTCATCATCGCACTCTTATGACGTGCAACAATATGTGCAAACAAATCATACACTGATGTATACATTAAATGTGCTTTTATACGAATGTTCCTGCTTCAGTTAGTGATTTGATGACTTTGATTTACAGATCATGCATTATGCTTGTATCCATAGTCCTGTTGGGAAGGAAGTCTCATTAAAACAATGCACAAAATATAAACACCGAAGATCAATCTATAGACGAGTACACTGGTGTCAATAAAATATTGTTACATTTTATGTGCTTTTCCAAATTTAAACAGATTTTAGTGATCGCCAAACGCACAGGATATTTTAAAGGACCAATCTCTATATACCGTAACTTAAAAGTGCATTAATTAAGAACAGTATTAGACATTATTATTCATACTCATATAGTATTTTCTAAGAAAGTTTTACACAGAAAGCGACCTGGGAATCGGAAAACTTTAAAAATGTATTCGCGTTTCCAATACAATAGTAATCAGCGAGATAAAACACCTTTACAAGGTACTTTGAATTGCCAAATGTATAATCTAAGTGACTTGGAAAGTGTATTAACAGCGTCCAAACAATACAAAAGGATAAACTGTTTGTAAGTATGTATTAGAAAATTATCCCTATCCACTAACTCTATACATACATGTACTATCAAAGAACAGTTTGCCCCACTGTACTTCACTTCTGGAATTACAGAACGTCAAGGCCATTACACCAGCTGTCAGTGATGTAGCCATAGCTAGATACTTCAGTTCGGTTAAAAGAGATATGTTGTGTTTTGTTTTGTTTTTTATTTTTCATTTTGTAGTATATTAGGATTCTTTGTGTTTGAGAGTGATATAAAACACTCTAAAACATACGAAAGAAACAATATTGTATGCATCATCGATTTATTCTGCTAAAGCGGCTTGAAAAAGACCAACTTACCACGAAATACATAGTACGGTAAACACAAACATTCGCTCCTATTTTCAACATTTAATTTACACGTGTCTGAGAGAGAGAGAGAGAAAGAGAGAGAGAGAGAAGATTCATACTTGTATGATACAACAAAGACATTACTCTTTTCTGTTAAAATAATAATTGACGATCAGGCCAGTTTCCTGCCATAAACGCTCAAATCCAGCTAACTGGTATGATCTCCAGCGCGGTGCACTATTTCGAAACTTGTTAAGTCACACTAAAGTTTAATTACAGGACAATCAATCAATCAATCAATCAATCAATCAATCAATCAATCAATCAATCAATCAATCAATCAATCAATCAATCAATCAATCGATCGATCATTCAATCAATTAATCAAAGTAACAAATATTCAAATAACTATGTAATTGCCATAAAGAACTGAGGACAGTTGTAGATGAAACCCTTGTGGAGGTTACAGTTACTTAATACTAGTATGTATTATGAAGCAGCCCTATCTAATACGGTTTTTACATTTGTTCATTTTCTCTGACAAAGTTTAAAAGTCATGTAGTTAGTGTACATGATGTTACTCTCCAAATCAAACAGTTTCATAATACCGGTGGAGCAAAACTACTGTCATCAGTATCCGAAAAGTATCGAACAGTTTTCTGTATCTTTTCTGACATAGCAGTGGAATACTTTCGCATAATTAAATTTTGTAAGCTTTCATTTATCTTTGTTATAACTTTTTCCATTTAAAAATTATCAATAAATGTGTATGATACGTTCCTGATATTCATGCACAATGTTGGTGTTAGTTGGGGTTTCAGATCTTGTCAATCACACCACAATTCGTAAAGCATATATCGGGATTACGCTAACAAAAAAAGTGCAGATCGACCAACTGCATAAAACACACAAACCGTACAGAATCCGTCTCATCGCATGGTACTGCATCACACTCCAAGTCGTGATGATAGTTCTTGGAGTTCACACCACCACGACTAGATTTCTTCCTTGGTAATGGTGGTGGGTGGGTGTCAGTTTGAGTACTCTTATTGCAGTTATGTGGAAGGATGACAAAATGACTCATCTTCTTTTTTTTTGTTCTCTTCTTGCTTGGTCAACGTTGAAAGTCAGAATGAAGGGTTAGGTTTGGAAGGGGTTCCTTTTTTATACCTGTCGACTGTACCATCCGCAAAGTATTGTAATGTGATCCGTGGAAACGCTAAAGAAAGGTAAGCACAGTTTGGTGACCATCTGACATGTTCCAGGAGAGCTGAATTCGAATACGAATAGTGACACCACAACTAAAACACTGTACTTTGGTTTCCTGTCCAAAGTAAACAAATCCTGCTCTGGCTAAAGAGTGGGAAGTAGGTAATCCATTTTTTCCTAAGTTTTTTTTTTGAATGTGTTCCATCGATGAGGACAATAACAATAGTCAGGCATGTGTTTAGGCCAATTTTTGAATATTTTCAAGCGACTGGCACACTCACAATAGTCAGGCAAGGCAAATGTTGAAGTCATCTTTGGTGTTGTCTTTTTTTTCTGTTCAAGACGGTTTCCTTTTTTTTATACTCCAAATCAGCGTGTCCGTAAGGTAAAGTCGTGTGATCTGGAAGTCTCACTCGTTTTTGGCACACGATGCGGTACACTTTTTGAACAGGTCGAGTAACGATTTGATGATTAGGTAGTCGTACAATCTTGTGAGGTTCTAACGTGTTCACTTGAAAGTCTTCCACTTGTCCAGACAGTAAAGCATTTTTTAAAACCTCAAAGTTGACTACTTGGTTAGTTCGATAGTTCAGAGTCAATCCTTTGACTTTACAGGAGGTGTGAAGTTGGCCTTGTGGGTCTCGGTATCGGTACCCATAATTTTTTGGGCCACCGCTGGCAAAACTCAGAATGGTGTCGTGAGGGTGCTCGTCTGTCCAGGCTCCTAAGCGATCTCCTTGAATGGTAGGGTGGGGGCAACCGGGGCGATGAATGTAGATGCAACTGTCAGTATCAAAGTACAGGACACGATCTCCCAAGACTTCTAACGCTTCGTCGTACAATTTCAAACGAGCATGAGCGGTCACGTAGGCGGCAATGACCACGTTGCTAAACTTGTCAGGTTTGACAAACTTGGGTTCTTCTTCAAAATTGACTATGATCAAATCATCGCGGACAATTTCGACGTGTTTGACTAGTATACTTTTGTCGTCCACCAGTTGAAAGTAACGATAAGGTTCGGTCACATTTTCCGTTTTGGGTAAGATCGTACGTTGGGCCATTTTTCTCCACAAGCAATTGAGCATCACTTTGGCAAACGATCTTTTTCCTTCATTTTTTTCCACCTCTTCTAAAGTGATGCCTTCGATGTCACGGTACTCTTCTTTGAATCTTTCTTGGTCTTCGGGAGTTTGACACCACGAAGGATAGCCACTTGCTTCTTGTTTCAGTTTTAAAAACTGATTGACGTACCCCGAGAAAATGGCTGGATGATTGGTGGCGTCGTCCTTTTGGTATTGGGCTGTAGTTGGAAAGTGCCAGATTTCGTACACTTTCAACAAACGGTATCCACGATCCAGTGCCCGAAACAATTCGGCACTAACCCACGTTCCTGTCAAAGACCGTTCTTCCTTCGTGTGGTGACAGGGATGATCTTGGTTGCACATTTCAGCACACGTCCGGCATAAAGGAAACATCAGTTTTCCTTGACAATGGTGAGGTAAGATGGGATGGTACAAGTTGGTCGGAGGTAAGACTTTACATTTAATTAATCCTTCGTATTGACGAATGTGTTCCACGTCAATGTGTTCTGTCAAAATTTCAGGGTGTCCGCTGGGAAAACGAGCATATTTACACACCCAAGGATACAAAGAACACACGTCGATGTATTTGATTTCTTCTCCTTGGGATTCATTCACGTCGTACAGCAAGCGAGTGGCATTGGTTCGTCCTCCAAATAAACTGTGGCGCGGATCTAAAGGTTCGATGGCGGCCGCGTGGTAACTTTGAGTAATGTTCTTAAATTCAGGATCGGTTTTCAAACGTCGATCGTACTCGTGCTCCCACATTTCAACCACTTGGTATCCTTGACTTTCTAAGTGAAGTCGTCGTTGGCAAGTCTGTTCGTATAACTGTTCCATGGTAGAATCTGAATAAGGACCTTTCATCTCTCGATCAGGATAACAAGTAGGGCATCCGTGAAACAAGCAACCCTGAAACTCGTATACCGTGTGCGGGTTTTCTAAATCAAAACCATCCACGGAATAAGCTCCAATCTTCTTTTCTCCTCCTCCGTTTCTAGCATGTTGTATCCATTTGTCTTCTTTTTCACACAAGTAATGAAACCAACGTAAAGCTTTGACCGAATATTGACGACTAGCAAAGAGAGACGTGTTGGAGTCGATGATGGCCAGTTGGTTCTCAGGCATGAAATTTTGCCTGTAGACTAAGGAACAGGCTTTAGGCAAGGTGGCTGCATCTTTCAAAGGATCAACCTCTCCGTGATCGAGAAATAACTCTCGAAACTTTCCACAACAACGTCTTAAAATATCCACATCAGATCGACAATACTTCAACATCTCTTCTTGAAAGTCAAATGGATCGGACTGGTGAGCGCGGTACCAAGTGTGAAAAGCTTCTCGCTGTTCGCGCCGCATTCCGTCGGGGTCGTAATCATGAAGGTCAGGCAAATGAGGTAGGACAGCATGTTGATTAGCTTCCGTGTTGAAGAAGTGAGGAAAGTAGCCTTTAGCCATTTCTGTCATGCCAAACGTTTTTGGCATGCGACTCAAAGGCATGGCCAAATAACTCATAGAATCTTTAAACTGTACTTGTCCTACTTTCATGTAGATGAGCTTTTTTCCGTTCATGGTGACTTCAGGACGTTCGGTCCCATGGTTCAAATAATAATTGAGTAAAAACTGCCCATCGTATCCCAAAAAATTATGAGCTATGACGGTCGCATACCGATGACAATCTCCATAACGTTAAATGTCTTCTTCGCTCCAACTGTCGTGGGTGGTAGGGTCTAAAACCCATTCAGCAAACTCAGACAAAGTGTTAACTCCACGAAAGATTTTTTCACGTCCTCCTGGAATTCGACTACAATGAGGGCAGTGAAAGTGAATTGATTCTTGAATACACTGATCACAAGCCCGATGCGCCACACAGAAATTGGGAATGTGAATGCCCGTTTCTTGAATGCATTCAAAATAAAAAAAGATGAAATCTACTTGTTTCTTGTTCTTGTTCTTCTTTATTTCTTTCTTCTCTGTCTTGTCAAACTTTTGAATAAAACATCGATGATCAAAATCGACGATCTGGTGACAAATAGAACATTTTTTCTTGCCGGTACAAACGTGTCTCTTAGAGTTGTTGGTACGAATTAGTTGTCCACACGTGGAACACAATTTCAATAAGTCGCATGCACATTTTTGTTGGTGACCTTGTGTCTTGCGATGCTGTTGGTAACAAGAGGGACTGACAAATTCGCGTCGACAGGTTTCACAATGGACGTGATTTTGTTCAGGAAGGCATGGTTGGTCTCCTAAACAACCCCGACATCTCTGAACACAATGAATGTGTTGCTCTCGACTATTAAACCCATAGTTGCATTTCTCGTGGTAGTATCCGTATCCCAAAAATCCGGTAATACTAGTGATGGTATCAAAATGTTCTTGATGGTAATAGAGATGAATGTATTTTCCCTCAGGGAAATCAGGGCCTCGAAACACCATATCTCCGCGCACTTCTTGAGGGTGAACTTTCAAAGTATAATGAGGAGCCAAAACATCTTGAAGTTTCTGCATTTGAGAAATACCACACACGGTCTCTTTAGGGATCCCAGCTTGTTGTAACAGGAGTTCTGCCTCATTTCGTTGTTTGGCATTCTTTGACTTTCGAATGTTTTCCCAGGCTTTTTTCCATTCTTTACTCTCGTTCTTTTTGGCATAGGTGCTGCCCACCACAATAGCTCGAGCCAAACACATCTGGTCTTGTACATTGTCGATTTGGACGACACTGCGTTTGGTAGTACGAAGATCGTCCACCAATAACGGTTTCCTACTTCGTCCACTTCCTCGAGGAGGAGCAACGTGAGTCATGTATAGTGTAGCCTTTCCATCAGTGATGGTAAACTTGTCATTGGATTGTTGCACATGTTCTATTTTGGACATGACTTTGTCTGGCGTTAATTCTGCCGGGGTGCTGAACTTGATCCAAACAGGACTCTTCAAATTGTCATGATGGATGGCTAGTCTCAAGCGACGCGATCATCTTCTTTGGCTCCACATTGACGTTTCAAGTTCATTAAGACAGAACCCCACAAATCGGTAATAAACCCCGCCGCTTTCTCGGGAGGTACTTCGGACTTGAAGTCTTTGAAGTGTACTGTGTGAGTGTAAGCTGTAGTTTTAAATTTTCGAGAGGTTATTTTTTGAGTCTCTCGAATCCTATAGTAATTTTCAGGAGGAGCCAAGGTACTAGGTTGTGTTTCTTGGTCAGGGGTTCTGGTGTTGGTGGTAGTGGATTCTTTGGGTGGGGTAGAAGGTGGTAAGGTTTCAGGCTCACTCATCTCTTCTTCGAAATCGCTCGCATGGACTTGAGCTAGCACTTCATCTAGTGGTGTTTCAGGCGGCACGGAAAATAGTCTTGGTCTCTTCGTTTCTTCTTCTTGTTTTTCTGGTTTCTCATGGTTTCGGCGTGATCTTTTCATCTTGAAGTTTACTTTGAAACTGATTCAGTTTTTCACCCAGGTACCTTTATATAGAGAGAGAAGAGTATATATAGAGAAACCTTCTTACCTTCAGAATCAGTCTTTGGGATTGAACATTCAAACTGTGAAGATGGAAAAGTACTGCGCTCGAGATAAAAGTCAAGATACTTGTTATATCTGCCAAGAGAAAGGACATTGGGCTTCAGAATGTCCACAACGTCAACAAAAAAGAGATTTTGGAATTGAATTGAATAAGTATGTCCATAAGGTGTATGATAATTATGCTGCTGACATACTTGGTAATGTCTATCATATGAAGTCTGGAAGGAAAGTCAAAGGAAATGTGAATTCATTTGGATTGATAACTATTAATGTTGCTGGTAAGGAAGGAAAGAGGGAGAAACATACAAATAGAGGGAGATTTGTCTTTGAAGCGGTGAATGGAGTGGATCTACCAAGACAGAGTAAAGTGGTACATCTCAATGATGTACTTGATGATGATAGAATAGAAAATCTTCAAGTGATGACTGCTAGTGAACAAACATTTTTGCACAAGCATGTGAAGAATGATAAGGAAAAAAGGAGAGTTAATTTTGGAAGTGCTAGAAGTGTGTTGTGCCAGTTTGTTGGTGAGACCGAGGAAAGAAGATTTGGGAGTATGAGAAAGGCTGTTGAATATTTTTATTGTAATGAAGGAAGTATCTACTATTGCTGTACTGGGATTTATAAGTCGGTCTTTTCGAAGAAGTTCCAGAAAAGATTTCAAGCTAGATTGGAAGAGCCAGAGAAGAAGAGTCAAGTAACTAGAGGATTTGTGAGACCTGTGAAATTAACTGACTTGAATTCAGGATTATATAGTCGGATTGATTCCACTTGTGATGTGGCAAGATGTTTTGGATTACATCATTGTGAAGTTTACAATATTTGTCAAAAAAGGCAGTGGATTCGAGATGATAATGGACATTTTATTAAGTTGGAGTTTATCAATGAGAGTTCAGAAGAAAGTTATGAGAGAATTGTCGACAAGAATCTTCCTGAAGTGTCAGAACAAGAAGAGAATGAAATGGTAAATATGGAAGTGTATTGAACTGTATTGGACTTATATGAAATTGTTTATTACCACGAGTAACATAATGTATATACATTGAATAAAATATAATTATTATTGATGTATATCTCCGCTCTTGTTTTTTTTTTTTAGGTCCGCGCTTTTAGAGTAAGGGGTGATGGAGTGCAAAAATCCGCGAAGCCTAGAATGACGTCAAACGAATGACGTCAGACGCGGGGTAGTGGGGTGATGTTTTTTTTTTTTTTGCTTTTTTAGGTGTAAGGGATGTTTTCCTTCACGTCAACGCTTCTAGTATATTAAAACAACACTTTTCCCGATAGAACTATCCCATTTTTATTCAAGAGAATGAATAACGCAGAAATACTGAGAGATTCGAGTGGTGTGTGTGTTTTGATATAAAAAAATTTAAAAAGTTAAAAAATGATTTGTGTGGTGTGTGTAAGTTTGAATTTGATATATAAAAAAATTTTAAAAAAGAAAAAAAAAATGGATTGTGTGGTGTGTGATTTTGATTTTTATCAAAAGTAGTTTCTTTTAGGTCCGCGCTTTTAGAGTAAGGGTGATGGAGTGCAAAATCCGCGAAGCCTAGAATGACGTCAAACGAATGACGTCAGACGCGGGGTAGTGGGGTGATGTTTTTGGATTTTTAGGTGTAAGGGATGTTTTCCTTCACGTCCGCGCTTCTAGTATATTAAAACAACACCTTCACACTTGAGCTATCCTATTTTATTCAAGAGAATGGATAAGACTGAAACCATTCGTCAAGCTAGAGTTCATCTAGAGGTGGCCTGGCACCTCCTCCAAGACTTGGAGAAGAAGGAAAAGGAGGAGAAGGAGAAGGAGGAGAGGGAGAAGAAGATCCCTATCAAACCCCACCTGATGATGGAGGAGCAGGACGCCAATAAAGAAAATTGGGATCCGGAAACAAACCATCCTCCATTTGTTTTAAAAAAGACCAACAAATGCATGAGTTTCAAAACATGGAAGGGGAGCTGTCCTGCGTGCAGGGCAAAGCCTGGGAGGTGTGCCCACACCTCCTCTAGATGAACTCTCAAACAAAAAAATCCAACGGTCCTTATCAGGACCACCCATTTTTTCAAGAAAGATTAATTTTCCAATGATTGCCTACCCTTCTTACCGCCATGTTAATTTTCCCTTTTCCCCATATAGACCCACCATGTTAATTTTACCTTTTCCCTATAGAGTCCCACCTTTCCCCATAAAACACACCACAGGATGGGACTCTATGGGGTCTACGGGAAATTAACATTATTCCCCATAGCGTCCCGTTTCCCCCAACACTCCCAGCATACTACTCATGTGTACCACTTTGACAAGGGTCATGCTAAAAAGCTGTCCAGTTTGCTGACAGTTGTAAATATCCGTTATTTTCATTCATTTATATATTTTCGTGGTAAAAAAGATGGGTTGGACAATTTTCTCGTCGTTTGTCAAGGGAGGTCGTAACTTATTGACAAAATAACTAAATTTCAAGCCCCGTTTCGAAAAAATCCATTCCGGAACACGCTGATTAGTCCGCGATAACGGGTGCCATTATGACAGACTGTTTAACGGCAATATAAAGCTTCATAACCACCTAAAAAGTCATTTTTAAAATAGCAATTATTATACCTACATGGTGTTATAGAATACTGCTAAGACATATCTTCTTAAATATCCAACTAAACACTGAATAAGTAGAAAAATGCACGTTATTTGCGTGTGAAGTTCCAATTTCTTTATTATGTGTACCACGAAGAATATATGTTATTTTATCATTCCAATAAGTGTATAATAATAATAAAAACAAATCTTTTATATTATAAAGTCTTTATTGGTATTAATACTATAATAATAATAATAATAATAATAATAATAATAATAATAATGACAACAAAACAAAATAGACAATGATATTATTAATGTTAAAATTATGCTTTTAATGACGATAAAGAAAAGTATATAAAAGATTATAATTATTATTATTATTAATATTATTACTATACACATAATAAAAGTAATTGTAATTTTCCACATAAATATCATACATATTTCTATATTTGTTCAGCGTTAGATTGGATATCCCCAAATATTATTCTATAACGTCATGTAGATGTAATAATTAGGCGGTTACGATGCTTTATATTGACGTTTAACCATGTCGGATGGCACCACTTGTTGTATCTGGGACTGGTCCTTATATTCCGGAACGGGTCTTGAAATTCGATTATTTTGTGAATACTTTACTATCTCCCTTGGCAGAGGACAAGAAATAGTCCAAAACCGTCGTTTTTTATCATGAAAATCTGCAAATGAATAAAAATAACAGGCGTTTACAACGGTCAGCAGGTCAGAACTTTTGCACTAACTCAGTAGATTTAATTGTTCAACAAAACACGCTGACAAAACACAGACCGGTCACCTCTTCGATATGGCTGGGACCAGATGTGAAACAGCGACACGGTTTTACAATAAAAAATATTACCCAAAACTTTAACAAATTGTTAACGCAGTCGAGACAAATCAAGCTTCTCCAGCAGAAAAGCACTTTTACAGCATTTAAAAACAAATGCAGCATGGATATAGTAGATATGCATACATTTCGACAACCAAGCCACAGCCGGCTCGAACTTTTTGCATTGAAAAAAGTGAGCAGAAAAATACGGGTACCCTAATCTCATTTAGCATAGTATCAGTAACATAATGAATTTGTTCAATGATGAGCTCTTTTTTGTCTGTGTTATATAATTATGACACTAAATGAACTTGCGCTGGAGTGGTAATATTTGTGACAATTTGTTAAATCTATATCAGGTGAAAATGTCGTCTTCATATTAAGCCGAAAACGATGACAGACAGAAACTATGTATAAAATTGTAATTCTTGTTACATTAGGGGATTATTTGGTTTATAGCTACAGTCACAATCCCTAATACAAGGCAGTACACTAAAAAATGTTCATAACTTGCAGTCTGATATTTTGTTTTGTTCTGTATCCGCTCATTTTTTGAACTGATCAAGACAGTTTTTGAAAGTTTACACAAACATATATCATCACTAGACTATATGTCACATACCAAACTCATACTTATATATTAAAGGTCATAGTACCAAATGGAGGTTAAATCTCAAACTAAGTAGTTTTCGTGTCCATCATAATTACATAGCACATTTTTAACCAATTTATGTGTGTGTGTGTGTATATATATATATATATATATATATATATATATATATATATATATATATATATACTATGCACAATGCATAGTAAACCCAAATCAAATTTCGCTAGTAGTATAATTTAAAGAACTTTTAGAAACTCTTGGTTTCGGACACATATGGTATGGTTGCAAGAAGATATAGGTAATGTTGATGTGTTCTTACAAGTTGGAAAGCAAATGCGGGAGATGCGGCAGCTCAGCTGGTAGAGGGTCGTATTCGTAATCCAAGGGTCGCGGGTTTGATACCCGCCCAGGCCAGCCTGTGTCGGCTGCTTCCGATGTTAAAAAGTGCTGCTAAACCACCCACCCACCCAACCAACCAATCAAAAAAAAAAAAAAAAAAAAAAAATAAAAACGTTCAGCAACGCTTCAAATCTTGCAAATTGTTTTTTTTTAAAATATAAAGACTATCTTACTTTTACTACTGTTAACATTTTTACAATAGCACTAACTATAGGGGCGGATTAAGGAGGGGGTGGGGGCCGCGGGACGAGCCGGCGCGCGCCCCGTTTAAAACTGACCGCAAAACAACAGGCATGTTTCCTTGAGTAAGTTTTCTTTACAGCTTAGCCCCCTTGGCCCCCACCAGGGGTTCCATCCCACAGACCTTTTGATTACTTGTTTACACCCCCAATAAACGATATTTCCGGATCCGCCCCTGCTGAATATATTTCAGTTACGAATGTAGCTCACGTTAGTAAGGCGTATATAACCCGGTTCTGAATGAGAACGAACATTCCTCTATTTAAAGCTTACGCATTTATTAATGTGGTGCGTACGTATGAATACATAGGATTGTACTTAGAGTTGTATATAGGGTGCACCGCCAGCAAGTATTCACTCGACAAACTGTGTATTTATTTATACAATAAACAGTTCAAGAGAAGGTCTAAATCCTAGTTACGAGCCGTAGATCCAAGACCCTGATCTATCTACAACGCATAAAACGCTACATCTTATAATAAATAATGCACATCATATAGTAAGAAATAGGAGCATATCCGGGGAGGGGGGCGGAGCTGGCGTGCCTCCACTCCTCGTGTAAAATGAGCGCGAAACAAACGGAAGCCATCTTAGAGCAAGTTTTCATTACCGTTAGATGGTTAAAGGCAGTGGTGTACTGGCCATTAGGCATACCGGTACCAATCCCGGTGGGCCGCCGCAAAAAAATCCGTTTTTACCGGTGTTTTACTGGTGTGAGCAAAACCCCGGGCCTGTTCCGGCAGACCGCCGCATCGCTGGGCTGGTGGGCCGTCAAAAAAATCCGTTTTTACCGGTGTTTTACTGGTGTGAGCAAAACCCCGGGCCTGTCCCGGCAGATAAGTCCAGAGCCGAGTTAAAGGTATGCCACGGAAATGCTTAAAATGTGGGGATGCCGTTCCACAGACCCCTCGCCTACTTGTTTATGCCCCCCCCCCCGACCTCCCCCCCGACCTCCCCCCCCCCAAAAAAAAAGATATTTCTGGATATGTCATTTTTGCAATACGATAGAGAATGAATTTCATTTCGTATTAGAATGCCAGTGTTACATGGAATATAGACTCAAGTATATATCTAAATATTATTGGAGGCATCCAAATATGCCCACAAATTTATAGATGTACTTTAAGTAATAATCAGAAGATTATACCAAATTTTGGCTTTTATTTTAAAATCTTTTCAATATCACATTAAATTATTAAGTCTGCGCCATAATCTTTCAATGAACTTATTGAACATTTAAAAAGTACCCTTTCTTAACCAGCCTCAATTAACTGCTATATGTCACAGGATGAAGCCGGGTTGGGACTGGATTAGTGAAGACACCGAAAGCAACTGCGTTAATAAGATGTTTATTTATAAACGCAATTTAAAGATGAACAAATCTGACACCATTATAACAAAAAGATAAGGAAAATTATAAAGTTCCTAACATGGAACTATCAACAACAAGTAACTCAACGAGAAAAATCAAAGATGGATTTAACAAATGGAATTTTAAACAAACGTGAATAGCATCCTATCACCAATCGACAAATAAGAGTATATGATTTACACCCCAATATAAACAAGGTCTTATTAAGTACCAAGGGTGACCAAAGCATGTGATTTATGCACTTATCAATAGAATACTCATTTATCCATCAATCTGTTAACTCGTCAATTTATCAATTTAACAAGCGATGTTGGAATATGAATTTATGAATCCGTCGTTCATATAACGATATTGAAATGGGGATGTATGAAATTATGAATATGTCGTTCATATAACGATATTGAAATGGGGATGTATGAAATTATGAATATGTCGTTCATATAACGATATTGAAATGGGGATGTATGAAATTATGAATCTATCACACATATAGCGATATTGAAATGGGAATGAATGTAATTTTGCACAGATAGCAATATTGAGATAACAATCAAATGGAACACGCAATAAATATAACTATCGTGGCGTCCGTTTGACTACCAAGATGTATCTACGGTTCCACCCGCTCTAGTCCATGGTCAAGGAGCCACCACGCATGGTCCACCCCTCCCAGTCTGTTGAAGGGTCCCTCGAGAGCCTTCACATTAACACAGACCCGTTGATCGAGAAGCCTTGGTCCCTCGCATCGAGAAAACCAGTACACTCTTCCGAAACAACGTCACCAGACACAGCGTACACGTCACACGAAACCACACAGAGTTCTGTGACTTCACACACCACCAAACCATACATATGGAACAGCTCTACAGCTGAAGTTTTGCTCCCGTAAAGAGGTAAGCTTTCTGACAAGACTCATCGTAGTGTAATTTGTTTATAGAGAATTCGCTCTATATGTACTCTAGCTGTGACAGATATGCGCAGCAGCTAGGTACGTGAGTTTTCACTGCAGGCAATTTGCACGTGCAGCATGGGGTGAATCGCGCTCAGTATTTCAAAATAACTAGAGCCGAAAAAAATAAACAACCCCCGAGTAACGCTCTAGTCAGAAACGAAACCCGAATACATTTTTGATCACATATACATATTGATATAAACCATACAAATCCGTGACAATACCTCCCCCCTTAAAAAAAAAAGTGGAAGCACTTTTAGAAAATCACGGAATTTTGCAAAAATACAAACTGAAACGTATTATTTACATTACCAGAATATCGTGGTAGAAAAAAAAACTGCAAATCACACTCTGCTTAAATAATCGGCCCCTACATTTTCCGACCCTCTGATTGCTTCGATCCGGAAACGGTATGGCTGCAGAGTCAATGCCCAACGCATCAATCTTGCGTTGGCAACTTTTGCCTTGTTCAAATATATGAGAGGCTGATGGTCCGTTTCAAGGACAAATTCCCTTTTCGAAAAGGTACGTGTGGAATTTACCTACACCCCACACCAGTGCCAAGCACTCCTTTTCGATCACGGAGTAGTTTTGCTCCCTAGGCAGCAATTTCCTACTAGCATAAGCTATGGGTAACTTTACCCCGTCTTGCTCCTGTAGCAAAACTGCTCCTAAGCCCGCGTCGGATGCATCAGTTCTCAATATGAACGATCTATTTAATTCTGGCAACTTTAGGATCGGTGCACTGATCAATCTTGCCTTAAGGGCGTTAAAAGCTTTCTCTTGGCATAAACCCCAAGAAACTTTATTTGGCTGCCCTTTCCTAGTCAAATCCGTCAATGGACTAGCTATAGCGGCGAAATTTGGAACGAACTTCCTATAAAAACCTATCAATCCAAGAAACGATCGTATCTGTTTCTTGGTTTCTGGCCTAGGAGCGTCTTTAATCGCGTCAATTTTATCAGGGTGGGGTTTTAACTGCCCTGACCCACTTACTAGATGGCCCAAGCATTCCAAGTTAGAATATGCTATGCTACACTTGGAGGGTCTCGCTGTGAGATTTGCCTTGCGGAGTCTGTCAAACAGATCGACTAATGCCCTAACATGCTCTTCCCAGGTATGTGTATATACTAGAATATCGTCGACAAAACTATCTACGTTGTTCATGCCTTTCAACAATTTTCGCATAAGACGCACGCACGACGCACCGGCGTTAACCAAACCAAAAGGCATAACCTTAAACTGGAAAAGACCTTTAGGGGTCGCGAATGCCGTTAATACGCGAGCATTTTCAGCGATGGGCACCTGCCAATAACCTTTTGTTAGATCTAATTTAGAAATGTACTGGTGCCCTGCCAATTTTGAAAACAAGCCCTCCATGTCTGGCATCGGTTCAGCATCAAACACGGTGACTTTATTTAGTTGTCGAAAGTCTATACAAAATCGATTAGTTCCGTCTTTCTTTCTAACCAATACCACGGGGGAAGAATAGGGGGAGTTTGAGGGTTCAATCACTCCCAGGTCTAACATTTTACCTACTTCCTCATCGATTGTCTCCCGTGCGTTAAAGGGTATTGGATATCCCTTTATTCTGATTGGCTCCGAGGTATTCAAGTTTATTTCGTGCGTTATTAATCCAGTATTACCTGGTCGATCTGTAAATACGTCTGGGTACTTACTTAAAATTTCCCTGACTTGCTGACGCTGACCTTCAGGTAATTCCGGGCACACGCTGACCATATCTATTCCCTCATTTCCTACAACCATGGGGTACTCGAGGGGAATTTCTGTGTTGAGGTCACTCGACTCGTCTTCTATGACCGCAATACATACGACGTTCAAAACGCCCTTTTCAACAGTTTTATGGCATACATCACACGAACGACAGAATCGTGCTACGTCACTATTTACACCTGGCCAATAAAATTCTCTTAATACTTTGTCCGTCGTCCTTTTCCTACTCAAGTGACCTGCACTACCCGACTCGTTTTCTACCCTGAGTATACGGGACCTGAATTTCTGGGGGACGACCAGTTGGAAATACTTTCTACCATCCAACGTGGTAAATTGCCTGTACATTAAACCTTCCCTACGTATAAATTTCAAACTTGCCCCGCCTTTACAATGTTTCGCGGTACCGGACACGATCCTCTCCGCGGTCGCGCTCAAGGACGCGTCATGGCCTTGCTCACGCGTAAATTCATCGCGCGAGATATCGGTCACGGCTTCCGGAAGTTTCAACTTACGTAGTGGCGTTTTCTCCGCCTGCGCCTGCGCCCTAGTTTCGGCCGTTTGTACAATGGGAAACCGGAAATCGGAGAGAGTTGGGAGTCTGGATCCCTCGACATTTCCGATAGTTAAGTCGTATATGGGATTTTCCATACACAGAGCTTCTACGGTTCCGGTCAGAAAAGGCGTCTCGATTTCTATTCTCGCGACGGGAACGCGATCAATCGTTTGATCTAATAACATGCACGGGGATTTCCAACCAAGCATTTGGTCATCCCTAACGAGACTCCGCTTTACTACGACGCCCGTGCACCCGGTGTCGCGTAAGACCGTGACTTCTTGACCGTTGGCGGTACCAGTAGCAGTCGGTACTCTCGCCTCGGGAAAAAGACAAGTGCCGATCGACTGAATAACATCACGACCGATCTGCGCACGCGCTGCGGATTCGTACACCGTATTCACGTTATTAGTCCCTGAATTATCACGCGGAAAATCATCGCGCTTACCGCCCCCTGACCACGCTCTGCTTTCGATAGCAACCGCGACCCTCTGGACAAACCCCTTCCTTTTCGGACAATCGGGCGTGATGTGACCCCATTCCTTACAGGTAAAACACTGTCTATCCCTACGATTCGTACCCTTCCCAGATTGAAAGTTTCCACCTTTATGTGTACCAAGTTTCTCGGGTTCTCTGGGTCTCTGATCTTTTCCTTGATTACCTCCCTTGTTATCCCTTGAGATCACATTCTGGGTACCTCCCCGAGCTTCGGCGAAATAGTCTGCCTGAGTAGCCATATCTGAGATATTATTGAAGGACTTTTCCCTCAGGAACAAGTACAATTCCCTACCACAAGTGTTTAACAGCTGGTCCCTAAGTAGAAAATCGGTAAGACCCTCAAACGTTTTTTGGATCTTACCACATTCAACCCAACGCTGGAAATAATTCCCCGTCCTACTGGCGAACTGGGTGAATGTCTCGCCTTTCTCGGGTTTACTATATTTAAATTTTTTGCGGAACCCTTGTTCTGTCAACTCGTATCTCTTAAGGAGTGCCTCTCTTAACGCGTCATAGTTCAATGCCTCGTCCACGGGTAGACGCGAATATACATCTAGCGCTTTACCTTTAAGTAACGCGCTGAGATGGAGCGACCAATCATCTTTTTTCCACTTTTGGATGGTAGCATATCGCTCAAACCTATGTAAATAACTATCTAAGTTATCTTTGTCATCTTCGAAAGGGGGTAATTTAGGGCCTCTTAACTTTGATTCTTGTTGACCATCTTTCTTAGCCTCTAATAATTCAAATTTCCTTCTATGTTCTTTCTCCATATTCCTGTCTTCTAACTCAATGGCTTCTAACTTTGCTTGTTTCTCCCTATCTAACTTTCTTTCCTCAAGTTCTCTTACCTGCTCTATTCTTTCCCTTTCTGCTTCCCTTTCCCAACCTATCCTTTCCTTCTCTGCCTGCTTCTCTAGTTCTATCTTCTCCTTCTCTGCCTGCTTCTCTAGTTCTATCTTCTCCTTCTCTAGTTCTATCTTCTTTTCCTCAAATAGCATTTTCTCCCTTTCAAATGATATCTCTAATTCTAATTTTTCCCTTTCTATATCTCTCTCCTTTACCCTTTGATCCCTTTCATGAGCCTGCTCCTCCTGAACGAATTTTCTAAGGGCCTCCCCCTCATACCCAAACTGTTTGCCCAACTCCACTAGATCTTTGAGTGACGACATGATAAATACTGTTGATAAGATCACCAATCCTAAGTGCACTATCATATAACACATATAATTTTCTAGGACTACACGAACCAACCGAATATCCCTTCTCCAAATATATGCAATATGTATATATGACAAACAAATGGTAAATAAAACAAAATATGAGTGAGGTATTCACTCACCCGCCTGAATTAGTTCTTGTCAGGAAGGTCACAATCTGAAATAAATAACTAAAAAAAAAAACTTACCGGAGTCAAGACCTATGCAAACTAACGTCCGTGTTCCCACTAATCCAATGATATCCCACTTCTGACACCATTTGTCACAGGATGAAGCCGGGTTGGGACTGGATTAGTGAAGACACCGAAAGCAACTGCGTTAATAAGATGTTTATTTATAAACGCAATTTAAAGATGAACAAATCTGACACCATTATAACAAAAAGATAAGGAAAATTATAAAGTTCCTAACATGGAACTATCAACAACAAGTAACTCAACGAGAAAAATCAAAGATGGATTTAACAAATGGAATTTTAAACAAACGTGAATAGCATCCTATCACCAATCGACAAATAAGAGTATATGATTTACACCCCAATATAAACAAGGTCTTATTAAGTACCAAGGGTGACCAAAGCATGTGATTTATGCACTTATCAATAGAATACTCATTTATCCATCAATCTGTTAACTCGTCAATTTATCAATTTAACAAGCGATGTTGGAATATGAATTTATGAATCCGTCGTTCATATAACGATATTGAAATGGGGATGTATGAAATTATGAATATGTCGTTCATATAACGATATTGAAATGGGGATGTATGAAATTATGAATCTATCACACATATAGCGATATTGAAATGGGAATGAATGTAATTTTGCACAGATAGCAATATTGAGATAACAATCAAATGGAACACGCAATAAATATAACTATCGTGGCGTCCGTTTGACTACCAAGATGTATCTACGGTTCCACCCGCTCTAGTCCATGGTCAAGGAGCCACCACGCATGGTCCACCCCTCCCAGTCTGTTGAAGGGTCCCTCGAGAGCCTTCACATTAACACAGACCCGTTGATCGAGAAGCCTTGGTCCCTCGCATCGAGAAAACCAGTACACTCTTCCGAAACAACGTCACCAGACACAGCGTACACGTCACACGAAACCACACAGAGTTCTGTGACTTCACACACCACCAAACCATACATATGGAACAGCTCTACAGCTGAAGTTTTGCTCCCGTAAAGAGGTAAGCTTTCTGACAAGACTCATCGTAGTGTAATTTGTTTATAGAGAATTCGCTCTATATGTACTCTAGCTGTGACAGATATGCGCAGCAGCTAGGTACGTGAGTTTTCACTGCAGGCAATTTGCACGTGCAGCATGGGGTGAATCGCGCTCAGTATTTCAAAATAACTAGAGCCGAAAAAAATAAACAACCCCCGAGTAACGCTCTAGTCAGAAACGAAACCCGAATACATTTTTGATCACATATACATATTGATATAAACCATACAATTCCGTGACACTATAAAAGATCATAATTCAATATTTTTACACTTGTTGCTTTAACTGCTTCTGTTGCTAATAATGTACTCACTTTTTCGTTTTCTTTTAATGTGATTGTTTGTATTTTTTCTTTTTCTTTTTCTTTTTCTTCTCCAGATTGTTAGTTAGTTAGTTTGTAGTACTTAACACATATTCCAAATTTATAACGATTCATATTTTGACGCATACGTCTAAAGTTTTGATTATGATTCATATTATTATGTGATTTGAAGATACTGATTTATATTGATATTTTACCAGCTGCAGATTGTATACATTATTATTTTGCTTGTCGTTTACTTCACAACCGTAAAATCAAATAATTTGAAACCATTTATCTGACAAAACAAGCACGGGATGGCAAATCTTCGTATCACATGTATCAGACTATCTTGAGTGTCGGTCATAATTGTTCCCTAATAATAGCTTAATACTTCTGTCAAGAAAGCTGATTAAAGTACACACTGCCACGCCCGAGTGATCCCATATATACTGGTATACATACTTTCCGGCATCAAACAGATTCTCTATTTTAAATTGCCGGCACATCTTTACTAGCCAAAGGTCGTCGATCCACTTCATTCCATATCGACGACCCTTGGCTAGCGAAGATGTGGCTGCTATTGCTATAACAATAAATACCGTTGCGGCTTTGTTTCAAACATAAGTAATGACGCAGAGAACAATAGGAAAGTAAAGATCAATCAATCAAACAAAGAACCTATCTGAGTTTGTTCATTTGTTATTCAGTGGTAACCAGATTTGTCTGCAAATAATTCCTAGATTTTATGACTAGTTGACATCACACCCACAAAACGTCCATCAGTATCAACACAGGTTTGGGGGACTCATTTTATGGACTAGACCGAGGAACTAGTGGAAACATTTGCAGCAATCGAACATACTTTGCAGCCCATATTGATACTGTTACACAGATTGAAGCCTAATTGCTTGAGTCGGACTGTACTTAAACTGATGTCTTTTTTCTGACGGAATGAAACCCTGGCTTAAACAAGTGGAGGATTTTTCAAGAGCCATTGACATACATTTCGGTTGGTTGAAATACGATGGTAGCCGATGAATCCATAGGCCGGTTAAAATGGGGTAAGTTTCTTTAACGAAACGGATCTAACTAATGGCTTTCGTCAATATTAGTGTGCATCTCTTGCAGATCAGTCACCTTGCAAATTTAAATGTCTTTGGTTATCATGAAACAACTAATAAAGTAGTTGTACTTCAGTTGAGAGAATGAAATAAAAGAGACGATATTGGAGGAAATGTGGAATCAAATAAAATGAAAAATAAATCAAACTCAAATGCTAAAATGTCAAGCATTTAAAAACAATTCTTACAGCAAAATGAAAGAAAATGTTGGAAAAAATAAGAAATGATAAACGGAAATAAATTTAAATGATAACAAATCAGAAGAACAAAAATCTTATGAAGGGTCTAGAGCGCTTAAAAAGAAGCACATCTGACCTATAGTAAATCATACAAGTAATTATGAAAGACATCAGCCGCAAATACAGTCTATCGCTGCATCTTTCTCAGTGCCCCAGCAACGGTGTCGACCCATAGGTTTATTGTTATTCCGCCAATGTTTATATAGGTCTAGATAATTTGTATTATATGATTCAATGGCAACATACAGCACGACCTAACTGATTTAAATAGTTCGGATGTATGACCCAAGAAAACGAACAAAGCACACACACACACACACACACACACACACACACACATATTATTTCGCACACAAAAAACAACACATGCAATAGTTAAAAATATCTTGCATGTATGCAACTGTTCATAATTTGCGTTTCGCGAATACTGCGTTTCGAGAAAGTAATGCCCAACTTATTCGCGACTGCACTTGACCAATAAATGTATCAGCTAAAGGAATAATTTCCTGCTCAACATCATTCTCAAGAGCTCGTTTTGTCATAGCTCTGGTATCTGCATAAGCAACATTCAAATCATGGATTTCAATCTCAATAGGATGAACTCTTTGATCCAAACACGGCTTGTCAGTAACAAATGGATTAACCGCGACCTTATGTCCAGCTATGTCATTGCTTAGTAACAAATGAATACCTTCTATAGGTAAAGAAGTAATTTCTCCAACAGTCACAGGTCCGGAAACTAAGTCTGATGCCAAATTGACACAATGGAGTAGAACATTAACAAAGCCGCACTCTATTCCCTTAATAAGAACACTTTCACTCGAAGAAGACTTCTCAAACCCTTAATATTTGTATTGGAATACTTTTGGCAGAATCACCAATAGGTAATATGCAACACTATGATATGAATGGTTCATAAGTCTCCAAAAATAAAATGAGACTGGGGGTTGTCCAGTTTCTTTTCTACAATTCCTAAACCTATGTCGATATGCCTCAGGTACCAACTCATAACCCTTAAAGATATATTCCTTATCCACATCATAATCAACATTCTGTTGTACCGACAGTGAAGTGTAGACTTCACGAGCTCTGCAAATAAGTCCGCTTTGTAGTAATAAAACCCAATGCTCTCCTGGCCATTTCAAGTTTTCAGCAATTTTCTCGAAGTGAAGAAAGCATTTTGTTCACTTCTTTTTCCTGAAGAGGGGTTACTAACCTAATACATCTAGTAACATCAAAACCTGAACTTGTGTGTAGAGGGCGGGGGGAGAGTGCTCCGCTTGTCAGGTCGAATTCTTTTAATCTATATTGCCTTTCCCTTTATTCTCTCTCTCTCTCTCTCTCTCTCTCTCTCTCTCTCTCTCTCTCTCTCTCTCTCTCTCTTCATCTGTATTTGATCTCCTTTAGTTCCCTCTCCTCTGTCTCTCTCTCTCTGCATCTGTATTCCCTCTCCGTCATTTCCCTGTTCTCTTTCTCTCTCTCTAAATTTTCATTTCGATTATTTCTCTCTCAATTCCATCTGGTTATTTAGCTGTAATTACCTTAATTTCCTATCAAAACCAGATAGAGACTTCCCAATCTAATCCAAGACACTATTATCCAAAATTTCCTTTCCCACCAAATACTGAATCAAACTATTCCTGATATCTTGCTTTGTTAAAGATACTTTCACTTCAGAAAGATCATAATGTCTGGCAAGCGCGAGCAAGTCATCTTTTATCGTAATCCCAAAACCTACCTGGGTAGGATTTGAAAGAAAATTCTCAACATTAGATGACATTGTGAATGCATGCTGGTTTCACTAAAGATTTCTCAAATGTGTGAAATAGAAATCTTTACCAGGGACAATCAAAATTCCAAAACAAAGTTAATTTAAATTTTAAAGGCTATTTGTAATATCTCTGAGATATTTTAAACAAATTCAGATCCCAGACGAGCCTCAAATTTCTGTTACGGCTCTAGGTCTTAAAAATATGTAACAGAAAGAAAGTGAAACCAGCAATGTAAGTAATATCAACAAGCATTTTATGTCCCTACAATGCAGAGTCAAATTCAAGAGATACTTACACTATTGTCAATCAAATTCCAAATAATTCTAAATGTCCTAATCACAAGTCCAAAAAATTAGAATGTTCCGAATAAGTTCCAATAGTCTTGACGTCCTGATATACACAATGATTCAATCCAAAATGTCTTTGAATGAGTTCACAGAAGTCCAAAATAATGTATTAATTCAACAGTCAACAAGCACTTTAGTAATTCCAGTGAATATGAATTAAATAAATAATCCCTCTCAAATTATATTTGATTTCAATTGCACTAGGTAAAATCGGATCACAAATGGATTCTCACAGACTGATCTAAAACAGGAATGAATTATTTGTTTACCAAATACCTTTTTATACACATTTTCACTTGACCTATATCATAACAGGATGTCAAGCAATATAATGGAAGAAAAAAAGAAGAAAAAAACCCAGTCTCATTGTCAACAAGACTGGTCTTGAACTCAAATGCTTGTAAACATTCTGTTTACAAGTGACCAGAATCTAAAGTACAACTTGCCTTCGTGGACAAGATTAAATATGCATAAGATCAGTGTTCGATGGAGGACGTATTGACATCTTAAATAGCTCCTTTGAGAGCATATTGTGTGAAATGCGAGAGCAGATTTTGCTGCTGCAATATAAACACAGTTAATACTTATATTTGTTTCAGTCGACATCTTATTATTTATTACATTTACGGTTACGCAACGGACTTGTTGACTTAAAGTTCTTTACTACGTTTAGCAGACCTATTCTTCGTTGTCACCTATGGTGACATGATCTCCCGAAAGGAACAGTAATACACTGAAACATTTCTTGTATTGGATTGTTGGATACGACATGGTTTGATCTTGTTGTTATACTTCGTACAGGCTCTGCCGTCCTACTTTGGTTGATTGTTCATTGGTGATGGCGGAGCCTGTTGTTCCTCCCGAATACCTGACCTGTGGTGACGAACTTCGTTCCACTTCAGCTTCTTTTATCACTGATTGTTGAAGATTCTCTGAGGTACTTGCTAATCAAATAAACTATATGCGGAAAACAGCTATACCACCGCCCATCAAATGATAGAATGTGCTGTTTAAATTTGTCTCATAAGTTTTACATAGTGTAAGTTCAGGATTTTGTGAATTTTAAGACGCTTGTTCTTTTTACCAACGTTCTGCTTTGGGTTTTTTAATTTTCAGTGAACATTTTCCATGTTGGCATCCAAGTTCAACTCTACTGAGATGTTTTTGGTTTTGTGAAGTTCCATTTTCATGTTCTTTGCTAACATTGTTTTCGTCTTCCTTTTAGTCTTGTTCACCTTCCGTTTAGTCGAGAAGGACATTTGTAACATAGATGGACATAAGTTAAGTGCAAGACGACTTACGATGTTACTTAGAAGTAGTCAAAAATAATTTAAAATGTAACTGGGTAAAATAAAAGAAATGCACTTCATGGCATGTGCTATGCATGGAGAATTTAAAAACAGATTCACTGGGTTTAACAGAACTATCGCTTAGTGCCAATCTTGCTTTAATGAATACATTGGAATACAAGTTAAAAAGTTGAGAGATGAAAACAGAGATCACTAGAAAGAGTATATGAAACAGTACATGAAGCAGAGTTACTACCATAACGAAATCATCCAGATAATTAGGATTACAAGAAGTAAAATTGTAAAATCACTGAGACAAAATATCAAATTAGAGAAGGTATTAGAGGTAGATCATGGGCGTCGCTTGACTTGTCTGATCCTGTTGAACGTAGAACAATTTTTCACTGGACACGTACTATATACATAATATCCATTCAAAAAAAGGTCTACAAATTATAAAATGCTGTTGAGGAAAGGGGTAGAAGATCACATATAAAATGTTGAGATATTCAAGATGGCTAACTTTATCATTGAGGAAATCTTGAACAGTATTGTCTATTTGTTCCCTGTACAACTTTATTGCATGGTAAGCAGCTATTACTGTAATGACCACTATTTCAACAAGCGTGGTTTAAGGCACAAATGCATCAATAACAAACCAGCCAGTACCCATTCACATTTTGAGATATTGTCTCTTGACTAATCACCGCTAGCGGGTCTACGCTATTTATTTATGAGTCCTTGTTTCGAAATGCATTTCATCATTGCTTACTATTGTTTTGTTCAGATATTAATATTTGAGAATTATCTAACAGGCACTCAGTACAGAAAGAGGTTAATCTAGCTTAAATGACAAAAATACTGTGTTATATCCAATTCGTTTAAATATCATGTAGTCATCTTTACTTTCATTTCGTAAACTATTCAAATTGTTGATCAGGAGAAATCTGCTAATCAATGATGTTGCACTATATATTACGACATCTGACAATGAATTATAAGTTTTAGCATCCCTCTCAGTTACAATGATTCCATATGTCATATTTAATTGTTTCTTGTCCATCTTACTAACTCTTTTCAGTCAAGCTTATCTCTATGTATGTTCCATTTGCAATAGCTATGTTCAATTGCTGTTTGTAGTCTTGAATTGAATTTCTGGATATATAGGGTTATTTCATCTTCTATAAATCCCAGTCTGTTTCTTTTAGCTGTGACTTATCTATTACTTTTCAAGTTTAATATTTAAATGAAAGAACTTGAAGATCCTACATATACGATGGTGAGGATGATGTGGTAGATACACAACAAATGCAAGCTGATAATAATGTAATGCTAGCTAATGCTTTTGTAGAGCAAACGATCGTACGAGTTGATGATCAAGATATTGAACAAAACAAATTTAAATTGGTGAGATTATTCGTAAATCCTGGTTATAAAGTGAACTTGGTGTTTGTAAGCAAATACACAAGAGATATGGAGAGAGAAAATAATTCTGAAATATATGTCAAATCCAAAGATAAGAACAGTGGCGCAGTTGAAGTAAGGGGATCGTCCAAATTTTTGGTACAACACCTTTGTCGACCATTTCAATAGGGAAAAGGCTCGGATGATCCAGTTTTGTTAGCTTATTGAAATATGGAGAGGTAGCAAACCGACAACTGGAACCTACTTCCATCACTACAGATGAATTTCAGAATAGATTAAACAGACTTAGAGATACAGAAGAAAATACATAGCACGGCACAATGCAATGTAAATATTTGATTGAACCATCAATTACCATCAGACAACCCAAACAAGTCGGAAATATCGAGATTTCAACAATAGATACAAATGAGTCGTTGGATGTACAGGTAAGAAAAGCTAAGACTGCAATTGGCATTACCACAGAAGACTTCAAAGTGGAGAACTTCCACCAGCGGTTAAAAGATTATTCACTACACACAAGAGGAAAGTGAATAAAGAGTCTACGTTGATGGTGTAGAAATTGTCAAATCAAACTCTGAGATCGTGAAACCTGACTTTAAAATGGATGAAAAAATAGACCGAAGACCTGGCACTGAACATCAGAAAAGAAACAGACCCAAACAAAAAGGATGTATGGCAAGAACAGTTGGAAAGGATTGACATCATATAAAGAGCGAGTAGTTAGACATCTAACACAGTTGTTGAGCAATTTTAGACAACACACTGAAAAATCAATTCAAATGTCAAGCATTAGGTGAAAGTTCAAACATCTGTTTTAAAAAAGCGTAACAATAGCTGGTATAGCTACAGCGATATCAGTGTCCGTATCAGGAATTGCACTATCGATTTCAAATTTGGTAAGAAGTGCTGTTTTTCCTACGTCTCATCCGCCTACCGCATTTTTCCTATGTCTCTAACACGTCACCTCCTCCTCATACTCCAAAAGAATATTGTTTTGACATAATACAAAAAGGGTCGAAAAACTCAGCAAAATCTTTTCTTAAGTTAGTAAAAAAAAAAAAAAAGAAAGAAGTACCAATAGTTGATAGTGGCTTGATAAGTTGCTTATTCAAGACTAATGGACATTTGTTTCTTTTCGAACTGAACATATTGTTTTAGCATTTGTGGGATTGCTTATTGCATTTTTAATCAATGGTGTAAACACAGCAACGGGTATTATTAAAGGCTAGGAAACTATATTACAAAGTAAACCATCGAAGCTATTGCAACCAAGACTATTAAAATAAATGATTGCTTGTTTGGTACATGATCGATGTTGTTTTTGGCGTGCTAAAATTGTCGTGTGTCATCGTGTCAAGGACAACTTGTGCTTGAGACACAGTATAATTGGCACACACAACAGTAGGAGCGGCTGAGCTTGTGCCAAGCACAACATCGCCATCATAATCCATCTTTTCTAGCTGCATCATTTTACTCACTTGAGTTTCTTTTTTGTCCTATGTAATTTCTTGTAGTTCTTTCACAGATTCCTTATCAGTATTTACATCACTGCTCTTTGTTTACTCGGTGTTGATGGCCGGTTTAACCCATCTTAAACCAGTCACTGGATTTCGGTTTATTGATTTTTATATCCAACAATACTATCCATTTGATAACCGTGTCACTCGGTAACAAAGTGATCCCATCAACACCAACAACATAGTCCAGTTTCACTTTGGAATCTGTTATCTATTTATGGAATTTTACCATGATGTTTTCATCTGTTTCGTAATCTTGCTCTCCGAAATTAATAGTTCCATTACCTTATAACAGTCTGATACGGTCGAGACAGACTGTGTAATACACGTTCTGCTTTGAACCGGAGCATTTAAACTACATATTACAAAAGATATTATTCTTTGATTCAGTCTAGCTGTTTCGTATTCCGTCAATCCAATGCTTTCCGGAACAAAGAATAATGTCCAGCCAGTAGGTTTATCTTATCACAGACTTCATTTCATATGCTAGCAATGTTCTCCAGTATTCAACAGTATTTGCCTGATAACTATATTTACTTATTTAAGCAGCTAACATAACAGTAAATATACGATCCCAGAAGCCTTGGTGTACAAGTTTGTGTTCTTCTGGTTTATTATCGGCCACTTATTTCTTTCTCCATTAATGTATCTCCAGTCTTTTTTTGGTGGAATTTTAAAAGTGTTACACATAAAACTAAATCGTTGGATGTAAATACTATTGCTTTTTTGTTTGTATGCATCGGCATTGGGTAAAGGGATTTTATATTCAGACAGCAGTTTCGCATCTGGAAATTAACGTGAAATTTGTATACTGATTTCGCTAACCCTGGAATGGTACCTTGAATATTTGTGTCTGTTAAATGCTAGTAGAAAATCCCGCAAACATCCGTTGCCATCTACACTGCTAAGTTTAGTTGATTCTGTCAAATATTACTATCACGCTGTGATATCTATGTTTTCATAGAGTTATCACTGGCCAATTTTGAAGTTTAATTTTTAATTTTAAAAAAATGTAATGGTCTGTATGTGAACAAAATCCTTTTCAGTGTAGTAAATTTGTATCGTTGAATATTTATTAAATAATTCCACCGAGGCATTAAAATGAGTTGCAGGCCAAGAATAAGCTGCTTTATTTGTTAATTGTTTACATCTGAAGTTTATTTATCTACGATAAAGTGCTGAACAATATCATATATACATCGCATATGAAAATCGAGTTTTTTTTTTGTTGCAAATATAATAATCCTCTATTTACTGTTTTCTTTGCCCCGTACAATTAACATGCGATCTTTCGTTGATTTTTCGCTCTAATATTGCCATTTACATAGTTGATTGAAATTTGAGAGACATAAATATGTTCTAATGATTGCATCAACATCAATGTGAGTTTCATTACACTTTATGTTCTTTAAGATTTCGTAGAACAGCTAGTGGTCTTTTGTATCTGTTTTCCAACCTTTTTAAATGTATTAAAAATCAACTTCGTAATTTTTCATCTTGTCTCTTATCATTTCTACTATGATGTAATTCATTTATCACCGAGCTCGGTCATTAGCTATACTGTAGTCGCCTTATGACGTTTTTCATATGTACCATTTTGTTGATAAGTACGATGTTTTGAATGTATTTTCTTTTTCCCCGCTGGTTTGGTGACGGCAGTGCAAATTTGAATGGAATTCTTGTTTTGACTCTTCATTTTCTAATGCGCTTTTCCACACACATGTTACATCCTCAAACTTCGTTATCTTTCAGAAACTCAAGGATGGACGTTCCTTGATACTGCAACATCTATGTTGTGCTTCCTCATCATTTGCTTTAACGAAGTATTATTTTCAAATGGTTCCCACCTGTTCAAAGATGTATCATATCCTTTCCATTTTACAAGTATTCACTTTTTTACCTTTCAGTCTTATTTTTGTAAAACTCTTTTCAATTTTGCATATGTCATCTTGTTTGTCGCGTAGGGATAACTCTTCTTCGTAAAACATCTTTTATATCCTCTTTCTTCAAGTCT
Organism: Margaritifera margaritifera; assembly: GCA_029931535.1. NCBI lineage: Eukaryota > Metazoa > Mollusca > Bivalvia > Unionida > Margaritiferidae > Margaritifera > Margaritifera margaritifera. Next base: position 3,970,113 of record JAQPZY010001562.1, read on the forward strand.
TCCAGTGTGTAAACTACCGGATCACCTAAAATTACTTGCCTGATTTTGAATATTTCCTGGCTAATTTAGGAACGTATCCCTATTTAAATATTTTGTATTTCAAAATTGTGAACGTTTCACGAATTTTGAATATAGGAGTTCCAAATGTACCAGTTGTAAAATAACCGAATAGAGTCATCAATACGTTTGATCTGCTTTCTTCCTTGATGGCTTCAACTTGAGTCACGGCTATTGACGTGTGATAAATGTTATTGCAACCCTCGATTATCTTTGGTAAAACTTCAACCCATTTTACGGTATTATTTTGAGTGAAATACTTCCACAATTAAATCTTCAGAAATCTGTTAAAAAATGTAACTTCACACGTTGTTTTTTGTCTGAGGAAGTTGAAAAGCGTCTAATGTTTTCCTTTGCCAACGAATCTGCCACTCTTTTGTTGTAAAACTATGTTTCCTCATCAATCTGTATCTTTTCAGGCTTTCTCCCTTTGAAAATATTTGAGCATCGTGCATGTCATCTCCCCCATTTTCTTTCTTGTTTCTCAGTCGAAGCGTATTTGTAGAAGACAACTGCCACTGCCAAGATCTATTTGTATCCATTGTTGTATATTTCATATGATTTCATGTCCACAATATCTGCCTGCCATTGATCATCTATGCGACTAGCATAGACCCATATGTATAGAAGTCTTCTTCTAGCATGCTTGTGGAATGTGTAGGTACATTGCTCAGGTCACCGTTCTATCAATTCTGTGTATTTTATTTTATCTTTCCCAGTTAATTTGTTTCGTAATTTATTTTCTCTTTGTACTGCAATGTTTTCATCAGAGCTGATGCTGCGTATCTCGATGCTATGTTCTCTTAATGCAATCTGTAAATCGGATTCAATTATGAAACATTGCAGGATATGTTTTCATGTTTGAAATCAACAAATTAACATTTCTGTTATATACTTAAGTGTGAAATACAGAAACTTATTGGCGAAATAATTTTCATATTTTTTCATTCCTCTATTTTCACTCGTGAAAAATATATCCTTATATTTTCACATGAGCAAATATAAGATTTGCCATCATGCCATGCGACGCTTGATTGTGTGCGCCTAGATAACTTATGCCTGCAGCAACAAAAACTAACACTTTGTGAGCAAGAACAAATAAATAGAAAGTGCATTACATTTCAGACACGGAAATTAATTTTTGCCGAAGAAAGTTGACTCGACGCCGTTTGCGTATCTATGAAGTTATTTCCCCTTACTTCCTTGACAACAATGGTAAACCTGCTTTGATGCATTACTAAATTGGACTTGCTTTGCGGTTAGATATGATAAAATAATCTACAAAATATCAAAAATGTAATTTACTCCTACAGATTAGGTCATCTCAATAGTACCGCACTATTAAGTCACTGATATTTATATGATCATTCTATGAAAGTGAGGTTAATTTACGAAAGGGGGGTGGGGTATTGCGCCGAAGAGTGATTTTAACCTTCTAAACTTCGATTCTGGAGCAAATTTGTTATATAATAAAAAGAAAATGTTCTTTTCCTGCGTAAATGCCGGATGTATTTCATCTTGTGGTACAAAAAACGATATATTTCAACTCGTGGCTTGGCCACTCGCTAAAATATCAGTACCACACGATGAAATATATCAGGTATTAGCGTAGGAAAGGAAAATATCCTCTATTTATTATCTTGTATGTTATTTTATAACACAATTAGCTTTGACCATACTTTTATCCCATCCAAATTTGCAAACAAATACGCGTTTTTCTTGATCCTGATATTGATGGTTTTATGTTTAACACATTGAATATTTCTTAAACTTCCCAAAACTCTGCCGAGTTTACCACAATATAGCTTAGTGGCATTATTTATATTGTGCAAAAATGTTCTATTTCCTTTTGGTTGCTCTTTTGTAAAGGTTGTTGTCGTACCTCCAGGACACCTAGTTGTTCTTTCATGACAATATTTGTTGCAAAGGAACATCCTCGCAGCAGTTGCTGACACTCTACATTTGTACCATCCTTTGGTTTGCTGATATCCTTGCTCTGCTGATGTGCCATTAATTGTGCTAGCTCAACATAGTGGTGGAGTAGGTACACATGTTCTCAGTGGATATTCTTTTGTGCATGAGTGAATATATTGCTAATTTGAAATTTACTAGTGGTCTTGGATAGAAATATCACCGTGGTCCATCTGTGAAATATCACTATTGTCTGGGGACTCAGATATATTGTTTTTTTAATTTGAGTGGTCCAGAAACATTCTCACAGTGACCCCTTTGGTAGATGACAATAATTTAAATTTGCAAGTGGTCAAGCAGTGACATGTAGATAATAGATGACAGTCCTGAAATCTGAATTAAGATTTGTTTTATTGTGCCCCCAAAATATCATATTAGTCATCCAGAACTGTCACCGTTTATATACTACCTGACAGAGAGAATAATACGAAGGAGAATGAAAGTCATATATGGCATTGGAACGAGAGAATAATATGAGAGAGTGAAACCCCTATATAGCATCTGATAGAGATAATAATAGGAGAGAGAATGAATGTACAATGAGAGAGAGAGAGAGAGAGAGAGAGAGAGAGAGAGAGAGAGAGAGAGACTAATATGAGGGAGAATGAAAGCATCCCTTTGTGGCATCTGACAGATAATAATAGGTGAAGCAATGAAAGCACTGTGTGGTATTTGATAGAGAAAGTAAAAAGAGTGAGAATGAAAACCATATGTGACCTTTGATAATATATGTATAATACAAGCGCTAATGAATGCCCTGTGTGACATCTGATATAGGGCATATTATAAGAGTGAATGAATGCCCTGTGTTGCATCTGATAGAGGACATACTATAAGTGTGAATGAAAGCCCTGTGTAACATTTGGAAAAGAGAGAATAGTAGGTGAGAGAATGAAAGCCTGTGTGATATCTGATGGAGAGAGAATGAAAGCCATCTGATAGAAGCCATAATAGGAGAAGGAAAGACCTATGTAGCATATGATAGACAGAATAATAGGAGAGAGAATGAATGCCCTGTATGGCATCTCATAGAGACAATAATGCGATGGAGAATTAAAGCCCTATTTGACATCAGATAGAGGGAATAACAGGAAATTGAATATAGAGGGAATAATAGGTTAGAATGAAAACTCTTTGTTACCATTGATAGAGAATAAGAGGAGATACAATGAAATCCTGACATGGCATTGGATAGAGGGTATAAAACAACATATCTTGAAAACCCTGTGTGCAGTTTGATATAGAATATATTAGGAGTTAGAATGAAGGCCATATATGGCATCCAAGAGAGACATGAAATCCATATTTGACCTCTAATAGAGAGATAATAATAGAAGAGAGAGTGAAATGTGGAATCTGTTAGAATGTGTAATATGAGAGTGAATTAAATCCCAGTGTGTCATCTGTTACAGAGAAACTCTTAGAGAGAATATGAAAACCTTAAATGGCATTTAATAGGGAGAAAAATATGACAGTGAATTGAAAACCCAATATGGCAAATGACAGAGAGAGAGAATAACAGAAGAGATAATAAAGCCCTATGATTCATCTGTTTGAGATAATGATAAAAGAGGGAATGAACAGCCTATGTGGCAGCTGATAGAGGGAATAATAGATGAAAGAGTGAAATCCCTATGTGGCACCATATAAAAGCACTACAATCAGAGAGAATGAAAATCCTATGTGGTATCTGATTGAGAGATTGAACAAAAAGAGAATGAACGTACAATCTGACCTTTGTTAAAGAATAATGTGAGGGAGAATGCAAGCCCTATGTGGCATCTAATGGAGAGAATAATACGAGAGGAAATTAATCCCTGTGTGTCATTTCAGAGAGAGAGAGAGAGAGAGACAGAGAGAGAGAGGGAGTATAAAAGTCCCATGATGCATTTGATTGAGAAAAAAATATGAGAGAATTTAAACTCCATATGGTATCTGACAGAATAATGAGAGAAAGAGAGAACGCCATACATGGTATTTGATAGGGCATTTCATAAAGATAATAATAAGAAAACAATAAAAGAGAATAAAGCCTTTAATTGAGAAAATAATACAAGAAGACTTAAACCATTTATGACATCTGATAAAGAGAATAATAAGATCGAGACAATGAAAACCCTATGTAACTTTTGATAGAGAGAGCAATATGATAGAGAATGAAAACCCTATGCTCCTTTTAATGGAGAGAGAGAGAGTAATATGTTAGAGAGAATGAAAACCCTATGCGACTTTTGATAGAGAGAGAATAATAGAAAAAACAGAATGAAAACCCTATGTGACCTTTGACAGAGAGAATAATAGGATAGAGAGAATGAAAACCCTATGTGACCTTTGACAGGGAGAATACTAGGATAGAGAGAATGAAAACCCTATGAGACCTTTGACAGAGAGAATACTAGGATAGAGAGAATGAAAACCCTATGAGACCTTTGACAGAGAGAATAATAGGATAGAGAGAATGAAAACCCTATGCGACTTTTGATAGAGAGAGAATAATAGGATAGAGAAAATGAAAACCCCATATGACTTTTGATAGAGAGAGAGAGAGAGAGAGAGAATAATAGGATAGAGAGAATGAAAACCCTCTGTGACCTTTGACAGAGAGAGAGTAATATGATAGAGAGAATGAAAACCCTATATGACCTTTGATAGTAGGATACAGAACTAAAACCTTATATGGCATCTGAAAAAAGGGAATTATTTCAGAAAAGGAGAGAGAATGAAACTCTGTGCGATATCTGACTGAGAGATTAAAGTGGTAGAGAGAATGAAAGCTGCACATGGCATCTGTTAGAGGTAATAATGGAAGAAAGAAATAAAACCCTATGTGGGATCTGATAGTGAGAAATATTGAAAGCTCTAGGTGGCATATGATAAAGAAAATAATACGAGAGGGAATGAAACCATACCTGATATCTGATAGAGAGAGAATAATAGGAGAGATAATGAAAGCCCTATAATGAAAGCCCTATGTTGCATCAGATATAGCTTATATTAAGAGATCGACTGAAAGCCCTATGTAGCATTTGATAGAATAATAGGACACATAACAAATGATTTATATAACATCTTATAGAGATAATAATATGAGAGAGTTAATCAAAGCCCTGTGTGGCATCTGACAGAATAATTGGAAACATAACAAATGATCTATATGACATCTTATAAAGATAATAATACAAGAGATAATCAAAGTCCAGCGTGAAATATGATATAGTGTATACTGTAACAGGATGAAACCAGGTCGGTTTGGATCTAGTGAAGACACTTTACACAAGTACGTGAATGAGATGTTTATTTATAATGGAAATTACTGATGATTGAAACTCTGACACCCTACCTCACACTCGTACTTCCACCAGTTATAAACTAAACTAAAACAACTGAAAACCGTACCTTACTCATGTGCACAACGTTCAACAATGGATATAACAAAATGGCGTTGTTCGTCAATGGATACGATCAAAGCATGGATTTTCAACAAATAACCACAAATGGTATTGTATTTTGATGGATATGATCAATGCATGGATTTTATCAACAGATATCATTGCTATATAGATTTATCAATCATATATGATCTATGTATGGATTTATCAACAAATATGACCAATGTATTGAATTATCTACAGGTATAATCAATATATTGTTCATCAACAAGTATGATGATACATTAGACTGTAACACACACACACACACACACACACATATTTATATTTATATTCCATCAATATAAATAATGATGCTATCTTGTATCATCCAGGCGATGAGCATGAGATATTTCTGATCCTCAGCTCATGACAAATGGTTCAGGAATGACCAAATGTGGTCATATTTCCCCAGCCTGCTGAAGGATCCCTTAAGAACCTCTATCCCACAGACCGATTGTTCCATAACCTCTGGCCTCTCACAGGATAGAGTATGAAAGAGCTGTATGGCATTTGAGAGAGAGAGAGAGAGAGAGATATGGAAGGAGGGAGAGAGAATAACAGGAGAGTGTATGAAAGCCCTATTTGACATGTGTTAGAGATAGTATAAAAGGAGAGAGAATTAAAGTCCTGTGTGACCACATATAAAAAGAATAACATCAGTGAGACTGAAAGCCCTCTTTGGCCTCTGATAAAAGGAGATTAATATGTATGTATGTATGTATGTATGTATGTATGTATGTATGTATGTATGTATGTATGTATGTATGTATGTATGTATGTATGTATGTATGTATGTATGTATGTATGTATGTATGTATGTATGCATGTATGTATGTATGTTTATGTGTGTCTATGATCTATGTGTGTGCATGTGCATATATATGTATGCATGCATGTATGTATGTATGTATGTATGTATGTATGTATGTATGTATGTATGTATGTATGTATGTATGTATGTATGTATGTATGTATGCATGTGGTGTTTTATGGCACCTCAGCACAAAAGTGGCTATGTAGTGCCAAGTAAAGGTAAAGTTCGAAAAATGTAACAATAATATAACATACAAAACATAAAGATGTTAACATTATGCAAAATGTATATAAAATAACAGTTAAAGGTTCACATATAAAATCTTTCAAACATGATTGATATTTGTTATATCGATATATTGCTGGACTGGCCTTCTCACAGATGGTGTCTTTATTTTTATTTTATTGTTTGTTATGTGCTTCTTTATACGAGATACTCAGAGGTATTTTTTTTCATAGGATGTGCCTTCTGGTGGATGTTGTCTGTACATCTTCAAGGTCATAATTTTTGATGCATCATTTGAGTGTGTACATTATGATGCATGTCTCTGGATGTTTAAACTGTTTGCTATCTGTCATTTTTATATACTACTTGTGTTGGTAATAGCAGTATGTTTTGATTTTGATGCGGAATGGAGACTATTTCAGAACAAAAAATGATAAGAAATCATTTATAAATAAGATGTTACATTTTGTAAATACAATTTAAAGAGTTAAACAAAACTGAACATTAAGGGAGTCATCATTTGATATAAAATATCTGTAGCTTTTTTTTCCTTTCCTCTCCATTTTGGAAAATTGTATTGAAAAACTTGCTTTTCAATTATGGCCCAGGGTCTATGATTCTATGTGAATCCATTAACAAAGAAACAATGTAATACAGACTTTTGAAATATTTTCATCTTCAAATATAAATAAAGTATAATGAACGTATGCATGAGACTTTCTGGCAGTCGCTACAGTTTATTTTTGGTTTGTTATGCTTCTTTGTCGCCTTTCTCGTCATTGTAGTTGTTGTTGATACTATTATTATTATTAAAAGCAGTAATGTCAACATGAATACAAACAACAACAACAATAATAACAACCAGATGAAAACTCAAATACTTACAGTTGTGATTGAATTAGCCAATTTTATATATATATATATATATATATATATATATATATATATATATATATATATATATATATATATATATAAGAGGAGAGGTAAATTAACAATGCATTTGTCATAATGTATTATTCCAAACTTTTTCCCAGTTTAAGTTATATTCCATTTCTTGAAGAGCGGCATAGCAACAGTACACTGACATTAGGCCTAAGTGTTTATGGGCTGCCTGTGGACGTCCGGGGCTGGTGATGTTGGGCCTACTGGTGGATGTAAGCTGATAGCCACTTCTCTGTGTATAGATTAGATGATGTCCATGTCAAGGGATAACGTTGGGAAACAGACTTCTATTTCTTAAAGGTTGGAAGGTAAGGCGAATTTGATGCAGGCATGAAAGTCAAGTATCTGGGATCAACATTGGTACTAAGTTGTTCATGCTATGCAAGTGTAGCTTGAGATATCAATGTTGATTGTTAAGTAGATCTCGGGCGGAAGTGTCCTTCCTTGTGTTTGAAGCAGTCTTTGTATACAAGTCCATTAACTAATCAGCATAGCTGTTCCGGACTTTTTAGTCTACATGGATGTGTGCCTGACTGTGAGACAGACAAACCTGAGGTTTGACTTGAATCCCATTGCCTTTGGGGCTTGCCAGACACCTCATTAGCCAGTCGACAAAGTAAGAATGTGTTTCCACTTATATGAGAGGTGAATGTGGGTGACATTCATGGACGAATGTCGTTGTTGTACGGGTAGATATTTGATATCTCTACTCCTGCCTCTCTAGTCTGTTTAGTGTTAAAATAGACAATTTACAGGTAGGGCTGGAGCTCCCGTGTTTATCAAATTAGTGAAACAAGCAGGGGCGGGGATGTGCAGCAGTCTATGTATATGAGACCACTTACTAACCAGCTGAACTTGTCCGGACCTTTTAGTATAGTGGTATGTGACCCTGACTGTGAGACGGGCGATTTAGGTTCATTCTCCACCACAACAGTTTGACTTTACATCCACTCCCATTATATTTAATTACATATAGCACATGCATTATTTATAGGTAAAATTTTAAACAATGATACCCGGTACTGCGGTCATAACTATCAGGGTGGACGACTTACATTCTAGGACTAAACAGAAACATGCTGCAAGCATCACCGCTGTAGCAATCTTGAGGATGCTAATTTTTTGAATTTACATATAAGGCAAGAATAATTAACCTCTGCAGCATAGTTTATGCTATATCTGTATGTTATATTTTATTTTTTATATTGCTCGACATATTGCCTGAATTTAGGATGTAATGTTCCCATAAACTGGTTACTACGTCTATCAGAGGAGAGATGAAATTTACATTCCTAGCATAAGGTCAGAGGTATTTCAAGGTGAAATTATAATGCCTATTTACTGGAGAATTTAGCACCTATATGCAATAACATGTTCGTACTTTGCAGTAGACATCACATTTTCAAAGTGTACAAAATGCCTACATTATCACATTCAGTAAATTGCCTAACATTATTCTTATAACTGGAGCTGTTTACTTTAATGACCCCTGTATTTGTGAGCAATTAATTGGAAGACCATTTTCTCTGCATTAAATATTCCTTGCTTTTTTAATACAAAAACGCTGATCCATTTTGTATTATTTTAAAAATGAAAATAGTGTTAATAACAACAATGTATAAATGAAATAAATAAATGGCATAAATAATATATATAAATACCCACTAATCTGTTATTTTTTGATGTGTGATGAGCTGAAACTATGTCGTGTGTCCTCGTTTGATCATCATACCAGCGATTTAATGAACATATAACCATTTTGTGAACATATAACCTTTTTGCAATCATCAAATTCTATTTGCCTAGACTTGCAATAAGAATGGAAAATATTTGGGTCGGAGCCAACTGTATGTCAACGCACAAAACAAAACAATGTTTTCCTCCATGAAGTTCCCTTAAGACTGGCCAGATATTCAGAGGCAAGGGATTAGCTTTGTTAAAGCTAAACACCAGGACTTTACTTATCCAATGCAAAATTTTGTAATTTGTGGAAAACGTTTTCCACCTGGAAACTGTCCAATAGAATATGAACTAAAACAATCAGGGAATTTGCCTATCACCTGACACATTTGTTACCAGACATTGTGCTCACAATTAACCTGTTGCATCAGGTAAGAGGAAAAGTAGGCCTAATGTGAGACACAGAACTATACTCAACGAAGACATGTCATTTTCAACATTAGCCCCAACCTCGTTGACATCCACACCAGTATTATCTCCATGTAAGAGAATGAGAAGTGCATTTTGGAGAAGAGAGTATGCAAAGGTAAGCTATTGCTACAATTATTAGTCTGTGAGTACACAAAATAAGTGACTTTCAGCTTTTCACTCCTTCTTTCATGTGAAAACTAAGTTAATGTAGGATTTATATTTATAAGTAGTAAAGTTACACGAACTTGCTGTAAACCCCCTCAGTCAGTTGCATAATTTGATAATGCACTTTCATAACGGAATGTTACAGTGCTTTGTACTACAGTTCTGTTATAAACCTATGTCCTATATAGCTGTACCTCAGTAACTATATAACTAGTTGTCAGAGCTGTGAATGCTGAGACATAGTTATCACTTATCAGAGGGAAGATATGGCATACTACTGAACCCTTGAGTATGTGTGTTTTCCTACTTGTTATCACTTATCAGAGACAAGATAAAGCATACTACTTAACCCTTGTGTAGGTGTGTATTTACCTACTTGTTCTCACTTCTCAAAGGCAAGATATGGATTCTACTCAACCCTTGTGTATGTGTGTACCTACTTGTTATCACTTATCAGAGGCAAGATGTGGCATAATATTTAACCCATGTGAATGTGTTTTTTCCTACTTGTTATCACTTATCATATATATATATATGTACTGTATATATATATATATATATATATATATATATATATATATTTATATATATATACACATTCATGTGTAAACTATAAAAATATTAATGTGTAAATTATAAAAATATATTAGTGAAATAATTTTTATATTTTTCTTGAATCCTATATTTTCACATCTGCAAAATGTATCCTTATATTTTCACATGTGATAAGATTGCCCATTATGCCAGGTGACATTTCATTTGTGTGCGCCTAAATAAAGTATACTTACAGTAGTAATAACAAGCATTTGGCAAGCTAAGGCAATAAAGGGTAAATGCATTACCTTGTAGCCATAGACATTATTATTTGCAAAAGATATTTGACTTGCCGCCGTTCACTTCTATACGAAGTTATGTCCTCTGTAAAAAAGTCTTAATTATCCAGTGTGCTGCATAACTCAGTCAGGCCTGCATTATGGTTGGATAAGATAAAATATTTGACAAAATATCAAGGCATATTCCTGACTTATCAACACAGCCACAAACTGCTTCACTTATTGGGTCCGGCTCTGTTATCAATCATTTCGACCCCAAGATAATAGGGTTTTCTTATCATGGCATGCTTAGCAGGTAAAAATTTGCTCATACTCTACTTAAACTGCACTACTGATTTGACTGGCTTTCCACAGGAAAAACAGAATTTATATCAAGATTATTGCTCTGAGTCAAGGCACTGAGTATATTAATTTTGGATGGTATTTATGGTATTTTGTTGTAAAAATTTCAGTGAAAAATGAGAAAGATCACCTGATTGTTCAAAGTAAGAAACTGACATACAGTTGCAGTACTAAAAAAATTACTGTCTCCTATATATGTAGGCCGGGCATGCAGGGTTTTGTTACAGCAGTTTGAGCTGGTTACAAAAGTGTCAATCGCTTGTGTATTTTTGTATATACCAGCAGGGCTTCAATACTAGCATGCATATTTTACAACCTCATGTGACATCAGTCTACATTGCATTCAGAAATTTCAAAAGTTTTATGTAGCATAATTCTTAGTGGGATTAAATTCACAAGGTATACATAGAGGGAATTTTTGGCAATAAGTTTATTGTGAGGCATTAGGCAAGTCAGATTTTATTCAACCTGATGTGTATATTATATTCAAGTGACATGTAAGGGAGGGAATTTGTGTTGGAACTAAACTGTCTAGCCTGGACATCCTGTTGGTCTGAAAAATGCACCTATGATTGCTAGAAAATAAAAAATAGGTCATTGTCTCCTCCTTGTGCGAGCATTTAATAGCTTTACTAAAGCACAATCCCACACTTGCCCAACAATTTAAATAATATTCCTTCCTTAAAAGATTACACGCCCTACTACTCTTTCCAATGACACTTATTTTTTAAAGTTTATTTCAAAGCAAAAGGAAGTGTTGGTAATGTCTTCAGTTGTCTGAATAGTTAGATTATATAGACATAAACGTGAATGCTTATAATTACCAATACCTGAACCTCCTACTAGTCAACATGTTCATCAAATAAAAACAACTTGCTTGACTTTTCTTCAACATGATATGAAGATCCTCTGACTTGGAAATATTTGACCATCAGCTAGGGGCTCCCTGCAGTATGAAAGATACCACATATGGAGCTCTTAGTACCAAAAGCTTGTTAGAGAAACAATGTACAAAATCTAGAAAATGCTATTCTGTGATAAAGCTAATAAATTTATAATAAGGTTTGACTTTCATGCTTATTGTCATATTTTTATTTTCATTTACAGGATATGTTCATCTAATGAATGAAGTTGTTTCACTGGCCAATGTTGCACGTCATCCACTCAAGTTCCTATGTCACAACCTACCCCACCACCAATGTGCATCTCTTATGAGAAACCAAATAAAGCTGAAGCAGTTCAGCAGATATCTCGTTTTAATGTTCACTATAAGCATACTGAATAACTTACAGCAATGGGATCAATTGAGAACTGGTTACTTTGTTCACATTATTTTTATGATGAAAGAAGATGTTATATTGCACGTCAATTTGTTTGTATGCATTCAATGCTTGTTTTTAATTCAACAAGATGAGTTAAAAGTTAGAAATACAATACAAAAAACATGTAAATCATAGATAAAGTCAGATATATTAATAACATTGAACAATGATCAGCCATGATCTGGAACTTCATCGTGGCAAGCAGAAACCAGTATAGTTCACATCAGCAGCTGGAAATGTCAGACAAATCAGTTTATGGCACAGGATAAAAGTACAACTCTGATTTCATTTCCCAAGTATTCACATATCCAGTGAGTTGTTTGATGATATGCTGTGTATCTATAGGGTCTGAAAACGTTGGATACACAGCTATGGAATTTTGATATCATCACAGTATTATTTGTTTAACTATTTGAATGGTAAAATGAAGTGTTTAGATCTTTATTTTCATTATTGATTTCCGGTTGTTTTTTTCTCCCTCTTCTACCTATTTATCACTGCATAATAAATTCTGTCAATTTGGGGTTGTAGTTTGTATTATTTTTTATATCAAAGTGCTTCATGCAGTGTTCTCCATTGGGTGAAATACCCTTGGTTGTCAGAAACTGATGGTCAAATCTGGAAAGGTGAGTGAAAATAAAATCATGTCATCAGGATAGAATGAAAACTTTCAATATCAAAGTTGAATAAATTAATTGCAAATGTTTCATAAATCTACAAATCAACTGACACTTGGGTCATTTCTATTGATTAAGCTTTTTTTCTGACATTTTAACTGTTAATTATTTTCCTCCCTAGGCCAAATTGTTTTTTTCTGGAAATTTTAACTTTCCTGGAGAAGTCATGCTACTCCCATAATCAACCTTTGCTTTGAGAGACCAATGCCAGTTACCGTGACATCACTCTTTTGTCATAACGACAGCATCACACAAGTAAGTTTACACCACAAAACATTGGTCTATTAGTGTGCCATCTGTAGAACTTATTATAAACACTGCCAGTCATTGGATTGACTCTCGAATATCGTCCAAATTGGAGTACAAGGGTACTGTTACTTTTGCCATAAAATGTACAACAGGGAGGGAGATCTAAATAGATATCTAGAGAAATTCCACCAAAACCTAATGGATTCAACCAACAATGATGAACAAGTATTGGTAAATGAACTACAGTAAAACCTGTCATGAGCGACCTCTGCTATAAGCGACCACATGTCATGAGCGACCACAATCGTAATGCACGGATCGATTTTGTTATATAAACGCACTGTCGTCAGCGACCACCTGCAGAACGCGACCAGCGACCGCGATTTCTTGGCAAAATATGCATTTCGACACTGCTATGAACGACCGCATCACAAAAACAGAGATAAACACAACTGACCTTTATTTAACTCTTTGTAACCACGACCGCTTAAGAAGCGAAGATGTTAAAAACAAAATCAAAAAATTAAAAACAAATTAGGCTGGCAACCGGTTTCTTGAATTGTACGGCTCATGAATGTAGTGTCATATGTTATAGATTGTACACCAGACTAGAGTACATGCCGATTGCTCATTCGGAAATACCTCGGCTATTTCTGCGAGACAAAAGTATGATCCATAGGATTTCCCGCGAAATTGCGTATGGCAGCTTGTTCTAAAATAATACTGCAATGAACATCGCGAGAACTGAGATAAACACCACTGACGTTTATTTTATCCTTTGTAACAACGACCGCTTCCAAAGTAAAGACTGTTCTAACCCCCAAAAAATTATAAAAACAAATTAGACTGGCTACCGGTTTTCTAACTTTTGCAGGTCATGCATGTAGTTTCCTTTGTTCTGGACTGTAAACCAGACTAAAGTACATGTCACTAACTGCCATTGTAGTGCCAAAGTCAATATAGCGGTCGCATACATCATTTTTCTTTGGAGTTAATCCGTAATGCCTGGGGTGAATGAGGTCTTTGTCTTTAATACCAGTAGGTGAGAATCGTTTTCCGGATTCGATTGTCATTGTGAAAGGCTTGTGTTGTTTGTTGGGGTGTTTTTGCTGTTACAGAGATTACCAAACCGTCATATGCTAACCTTAGTGCAGCTGGCTACACCCTGTTAATAGAGTTAATCCCTTTGTATCGTCGGTGAATAAAGTCTTTGACTTTTGTCTCTAAATAAATTTATTCTGTTTCTGGATAAATTAATTGGGTCTTTTTATTTCATTCATTGGTACATATACATGTACATTGTATATGTATTCCATATTTCCCCAAAGCTTGATCAAAACCGCTACAGTCGTTATTACAATTGATCCCTTATAACATTAACACCTAGCACTTTAATAACAATGGCAGAACCTCCAATGAAAAAGAAACAAATTCTAACATTGGAGGAAAGAATTAATGTGATTGAAAGAAGTGAAAAATGGGAGACCGTTTGCAACATAGCAACCACTTAAAACATCGGTAAAACTCAAATTTAGGGTGTTATAAAAGACAAGGAGTCAATTAGAAACGAACTCATATGCTAATACTAGTACATGTACGTGTGATCTTCAAATATAAATGTGATTCCTGTTTAATGATAGATGTATATCTTTATTACTATTTAAAATTATTTTCAGATTAATGCATGCAATATTTTAACAAGAACTATAAACAAAGAATACAATAAATGTACATGATTGTGCTTATTTTTCCCTCTTAAACAGTGCTGAATTTCGACCTTGGAAACTGGTCTTTTTGTACAAACCTGTTATGAGAGACCACCTGTCTTGAGAGACCGCTTTTTGCTGGCAGAAGGGGCGGTCTCTCATGACAGGTTTTACTGTACTAGTTAAAATCCCAGGTAGTCTTGAATGTACTCCAGATAAACCCACCCATATTACAGATAATACAGAGAGTTCATTCCTATAACAACTAGGAACTGATACAACACCATGGCGATTTAAGCTATTGTATTCTAATTCAAACAATATGTGCTTTCACTAACTGAATATAAATTCTTCATTATTCAACAAATAATCAGAGAGAGAGAGAGAGAGAGAGAGAGAGAGAGAGAGAGAGAGAGAGAGAGAGTTGTTTAGCCACCTCATCTTTACCCCATCCCCACTCCAAAAAACAAATATATATTTTTCTTTTAATCATTAATTACAAGCGAATCCCGGCTGCATTAAATGATAATATCATTTGTACCGAGTGCACTGGCTGCAAACCTTTGGTTTGTGATATCTTTGCCTATTACCAACTGCATACATATGACAGAACCATGACATCAGATCAGTAGATTTCAAAAGTTCGATCAGTAGATTGGCTTCTAAATCAGTAGGATTTCTTATTGACTTACATTTTATGTGTTTTAAGGCGATTAAAAAACACAACGAGTACATCTTTTACCATAATATGTACACTTTTCATATTATTATAAAATAGCAAGTTTGAACACGAATCAGATTCTGATGGCAATGTTACAATAATATTTAATTAATATGAGTCAGGAAATTGTCAATTAAATGAAAAAGGAAAAGTTGTATATACTTTTTTCACTGCAAAGATTTTTCACTGCCGAAATGATTTTGTCACTGCAAAGGTTTTTTTAAAAATAAAATCCACAAACATTTTTAGTTTCCTTGATAAATTTACTCTCTTCTGTCCACTGATGACATGCAGGCTCTCAATAGTTTTCTGATCCAGATTTTCCCTATATGATGGTGGCTGCATGTGTCTGGTGATATTATTTCTTCCTCCATGCACTATCTTAAAATCAACTTTGCAGGAAACACAATGCAATCTCGAGACCTTTGCTACTCGCCTGCAGCAACTTACCCCCCTGATTTCCGAGCATTGTTGACCTTGTAATATTTTTAGCAGATGGTTGTTTAGCATTGGGTGAAAACGCATTTTGACATAAATTGACCAAGAAAAAAATAATAACTTCCTTAAATATTCCTCTTAAAACATCTTGAAAAACACAAGTGACAAAATAAAAAAGATAACAGCTTCCTCATAAAGCATCTTGAAAAACACAATTGACCAAAAACGATAAGAGCTTCCTCACAAAGCATCTTGAAAAACACAATTGACCAAACAAAGATAAGAGCTTCCTCATAAAGCATCTTGAAAAACACAATTGACCCATATAAGAGCTTCCTTAAATATTCCTCATAAAGCATATTGAAAAACACAAGTGACCAAACAAAGATAAGAGCTTCCTCATAAAGCATCTTGAAAAACACAATTGACCCAAAAATATCAGATGTAATAGAAGGCGTAAAAATACTTATTTTTCCTTCCAAAATTTTGTTTGAATCTTATAATTTTCAAAAGGGTATATTTTAAATATAAATCGGTATGTGCGGTAGCCTTTAAAACGGTATTTTTGTCCTACCGCCAGTAGAATCACATGTATGCAACCGGTTTTGCGTATGTCACATGACCCAAAGGGCAGCTCCACCAGGGGTGTATAAACCTGGACAGGTCTAAACTGCGGCCCCTTGCGGCCAAAAGTGCAGCCAAATAAACTACAGTCATCTGCGCCCCATAATGTGTAACTTTTTAATTTGTTTTGTTTTTTGGGATTACTTGAAACTACAAATTAGTGGCTTAATATTTTGTTTTACTGTTCAGATTATTATGCAGATTTTCTTTCATTAATCATGATTGAAAAAAGAACAAAACAACGGTAAACCGTTGATTTATGTATGGATACTAGGTTCATCCGGTCATTTCACTTTATGTTCTGTGAGTGACTACCAACAACTGCTGCATTTATTTCACTATACTGTACCCCCATCCTTCCCCGTACTACACTACATCATGAAAACACTACAACGGAACTATTTTTACAACGTTAGCAAGACTTGTGACAAATGTTAACAGTGCACACATTTGTATTTCCTTTAACGGACACAGTGTTGTCTTCCATGAAACAGGTGATATACATGTACTATTTATAGTAGTCCCTTAACACTAAAGCAAACAACGAACATGACGAATCATCATTGGTAATTATAATTTATCTCGTCCAACGGACATAATGAACATTTTAAAGTCATCACAGAAAAAGATCTTTAATATGTACAGTACAAGTACAAATACCTATCAATCAATGAATTTGAACTTATGCAGTCACATGCACATGTATATATCACCGCATAACATGTTTTAATGTTCAGATTTAAACAAAACATACACTGGTATGGTGATGACTAATGCACACTTCATTTATCACTCAGTTTTTAAAGAAATCTAATTTAAAACACTAACCATTTTATAAAATTCGTGTTACGAAAACAGCAGAAATACTCTCTCAAAGAATTATAGGCGTGGTAATGGTATTTAACATTTAATAATAAGTAAATAAGCAAACGCGAAAGGATGGTAATATTGTAAGTTGTAACCTTACATCAACGTACTGTTGCAGCTGTGTATATTGTTCCTTAATGCAAACTTTATGCCCGAAGTCATGAGCGGGTCTGTTCATATGCAAGAATTACACATCCAAGTCTCTCTGTCAGTAAATGATTCCTTGATGCATATTTTATGATACCACTGTATTTTACATTTTTTACTAGAACACTGTATCAAATAGTCCACACACGAAGGTAAAAGACATGAACAGTACGAAACTATTTTCTGAACTTTATTTTCATTACTAGGCATTTTTGGCATCTTTGCAATTTTTGCAAAGGGTTCAAGATATCCACTCTCTAAGCACCGTACTAAATGCCTCCGCATTTTATTTATATCTAACTTATCATGTTTATTAAAACTAAAGTTATTGAAGCACAGTTCTGTTAGAAAGTCAATAGCAAATACACCACAATTAGAACCGTTTATATGTTTTTGTACACGGAGAATCTTTACAGAAATGTTTTTTGATTCAGAATTTCCATAAATCTGAGCGAGCTGAATGGTCATGGAGGAATTTACTGTTTTGTTTGATTTTAAACTATCCAAAACATATACATTATCTTCAGAATCTCTGAATAAGACAACCCAATTATTGGACCCATTAAAATGAAGTTGGGCAGACGGTCCTTTTACAGATTGCATTCGTGTGTCTAAATTCCACTTCTTAACTTTATCGTTGAAATGCGGAATATGAAGAGTACTTTGAAGTCCTTGGATACTTGGGAATTGCCGTTTCAATAAAGTAGACACTGCAGTCATATGCCTGTCATTTAGCAAGCCCTTTTCGTCTGTAATAAGTTCTTAGTCTGCTTGATATCATCCTAGATTTTCGATCCAAAAATCAGGCGAATCCAAACTTTCATCCTTTCTGGACAGATCTTGTTGTATTTCACATAAATCATCATCAAAACGTATTTTCTTCTTCTACTTACTGCTTGGAACGCTCATCGACAGTTTTCTTTTTAATGAAGATGTTTTATTTTCATTTAGCGGAGATTTAATACTAATTTTGGAATCTGTTTTCGGCGTTTTTGATTTACATTCGCGTCCTTTGACGCAGTTAGTATGATAAAGAACGAGTGAGAAACATTTATGGTCACTAACATGTGATTCAGTTTGCGGCGAAGTAACTACACGTTTTGGTGTCAACGCTTCCGTCGAATCGGGTGCTGGAATAACATCAAAGTCTGTCTTACGGGGCTTCTTTTCACCAGTTGTTTTTCGCAACCCTTGGTCTGCTATTTTTTCTTAGCAGCGTTAAGTTTTTAGTTTTCTTTGATTTAGTGTCTATTACTTTTCTGTTGAGCGATTTATTTAGAGCTAATATGTGGTAACAGGTTCCGACGGACTTGCAACTGTAGCTGTCTTTTGGATCTCAAGTGACAACATACTTTTTACTCTTAACTCCTTCTACTAAGAAAGTGTTCATAAAGAACAAAGAACATTTTATTATCCTTAGTCAGTTTATCAGCAAGAAATACATGTGAAATAAATTTTTCTCGACCTTTCTTTTCTTTGTCATCTTTGTCCATTATCAATGTTGAATTTAAATTGTTTATAATCGCGTCATTTATCGTTTTACAATTATCTTCTTCATTATCGTTACAACTTAAATCAGGGGAGAGATTTTCAGTAGTTTCTGTGACACTTTCATTAGTTTTTTTTTATTCTTTCTGATCTATATCTGCTTCAACATTCCGACACTCACCTTTACTCGTATTTAAGACAGATGACAATTCTTCCCGCACCTGTTTAATAATTTCGTCAGGACTGCCACCCGATTTAATTAACTGGATGTCCTCCACATCAATTTTTGCAAAATGCTACTCACGTTTCAATTTATATTTTCCAGTTCCAGCTTTACTACATTGTATTTCCGTGAAATCGTGTTTATGTAAGAAAAACATTGTTAAAACAATCAAGTCAATTGGAAGTTCTCTGAGGGATTGCATGGCTTTTAAAATGTTCATTCTTTCCTCCGGATTGGTAGTTATTCCGGAATACAAGTTAAAGATTCCGAACCGTTCTAAAAAGGTCTCATATAATGTTCGGCTATGATGTTAACGGTTGAGTCATAACACGGCCCAGAATGGCTCACCTCAGATATTTTTTTATTTTACGGCATATTTCAGTGGTAATGTATATTTTTATGAAATAAAACTTAGATCTGAGCTTGATTATGGGAATACATGGGATCACATGTCTAAAATACACATTTCTCAATTAAAACACAATATTTATTATAATCGCTTAATTTCATTTGATACTTATAATAGCGTTTATTGTTACTATCCCAGGTTTTTCATCATGCACCAGGCGGTACCTGAAGGGGTTATATTTTTATATATTTGTACATTTGACAGAGAACATTATATACAAATTACATTTAGATAAGTCCTAGAGAGTTACGAAAACGTTAAGACCCTCGCAACTGTGAAGTGCATTTAGCAATGCTTTGAATTCGAAATAAATATAATTTTTTTTATTCGGACTGAACGAGTAACTACAATGCCTCGAAGCTGCGAAAGATGAAATCAGAAATCAATGAACAAATGTTTGAATTGGTAATATACCTTTCGACCGACTTATAAGGTGCCTAAGTTAACTCTCGTACTAGTTTCACAGCAGTGGAAGTCCAATGTAGAAGCCACAGCCTTGTGTATAACTGATGCTTACCAAGGTATTTGTGGCCAGTTCACCGGTGAATACTAGGCAGTCATACAGGGCTACATGTATGCAATTTATTCAATATTGGTTTCCGAAATTACTTCAGACGTTTTGCCATAAATTGTATTGTGAGGTAGTCATTTACTTTACAGCTGACTTTAATATTATTAGAGACAACCATTAATTATGGAAAGACACTAAAGGTTATAAAAAGTGTAAAATATTATTCCAAAATAAGCACTTTTTCTTGCAGAAATAGGGCTAGTATTAGAACATGGTGATTTTGGATGATATGCGGTACCAGAATATTATAGCTTACCTAATGAGAAGTTTACTATATGCCTTGCACTTTTGTTTTCTCCATTTGTAGATATAAACTATGCATAATGCCTATATTCGATAGGCAAACAGTATCAGGGTTAACCGATCAAATAGTAGAGATCGAAGTAACGTAACAAGATTTTAAAGGAAAATTTAAAATTGTACAATAATGCAGTGACTTGTCAAAGCTGTACCAATATGGCACACTAGTTCGCTAATTTAGTGCTTCATTTGTAACGTAACATAGGATCAAATCTAGTATCGCTGCTTGTCAATTCTGTGAAGATTGGGTCCAAGTCAACCACTACCCTACACCCAAAACGCACTTTTAATGCAACAAAAATAGTATATTGGTATATAAACTTTAGAAGCGATTTTAAGTTTATAAAAACCTTTCATTGTAATTTACTCAAAATAATACAGTCAAGGATGGAAGTATCCCCTGTTATACTAGTTATGCCGAAAATTCTCCAGATCAAGTCAAATATATTTCCATTTAAATTTATTTAACTTCTGAATCCCAACCAAAGCATCAGTTTACATATATATATATATATATATGTGTGTGTGTGTGTGTGTGTTATAAACCCCACTCATATGGCGGATGGTACAGGATGTAAACTCAATGAATTAATGCGCTTCGTGGAGAGGACTATGGATCATTAAACTCAAATGGTTCGTGCCTGCATACAACCCTACCCTAGGAGGGATTGAGTGGTGTGGAAAAATGTGTCTCACTACGGGGGCCCCTTTAATTCTGGCAGTACCAGAGGGGAGTTTGCCGGATATTTGTGCTTGAAAAATAATTTATCAATACAATATGGGTCCTAATTAGTAGAAATTTAGCTAACATTGGAAGGCCACCATGATTGTAACAACTCTCGTGTTTAAATATTCGATTTGATATCAGACAGATTTGGTATATTAAATAAAAAGGATTTTGAATTTAGCCATAATTGAGTCAATTATCGAGTGAATTGTATGCAAATGTTCAAACGTTTTATTCTATGACAGTTGATGCCACCATTCCACATTTAAAGATGAGTTTACTGTTTTGATTAATACAGTTAATTAAAACAGGGAACTAAAAAATAATACAAATAACGTGTAAAAATCTATTTATAAGCTTATTTTATGTCTTAGCAGTTCGTAGACTTGATATTGTCTCAATTGACTAATATAAATTGGCAACAGTTTCATTGCATTGATCGTCATGAAACTAAACCTAAATTCCCCTGTGTGACTTTATTTCAATTTTTAACATATTCACCAAGTATACAGCAATATCATTAATTTATATTTTTATCCATTTCAATATGTTTTCATTGCATTTTATTTTTGTCCAGGTGCAATGACCGAGATATACAGGATAACATCAAATCCAAATATAAACTGCTTGTACTTCAAAGGCAGATATCTATATCCATATGGGAACTCACCAGCTACAGATCTCACAGGAGGTTGTGAGATAAAAGAAGATGTGGATTTCCTCTTACTAGCGTGTGGTGATATTCGTAATATTCTCTTCACACTCAAAACTCTCGATGAGCTGAAGATCAAGCCCAAAACTCTTAATTTTCATGTGAATGACATTGAAGATGTTATCCTCGCCAGGAATTTGGTTCTTCTTGCTATTTTGGACAAAATTGATCCTGAAAAAAGTGAGGACATGGACTTTTTATGGTCTGTATGGTATGACATGGCAATATCAAAAGAATCTCTAGAAAGAGTTCGGCATATCATCGAAGAGCTTCTTCAACACGGACACCCAGGGGTAAAATTCATGACACAGGAATGTGACGAAGAAATAAAAAATGTCCTCAAGTATTGGCTTGAAAGAAAATTTTCTCTCAAAGGCATTAAACATAGGCGTAATAAAGAATTTGAAGAATGTTTGGCAAGCTCGAAGGAGAGGGAAAAAGATATCATATCATATGTAGTTTATGGCGAAGTTCAATATCGAAAGTGGGGACAGGAAGTTGGACACTTTGTCGAAACAGGATCAACCTATTGGGGAGAACATGTGCAGAGTTTCGACGATCTTGTGGCAAATCCAACACTGATATGTCCTCATGTAGATGGCTGGAGGGTTCATTATGGTGGAACTCCTTTCCATTCATACAACCTTCTTCGGTAAGATATTCTTTACAATAATAATGAAACAAGTCCTTTAAGTTTTATTTTTTTTAAAATATATTTTTTAGATTCAATATCGCTAATATGCATGAGTTGTAAAATGGATCAAATAATTGTGTAATTCTACAATGGCATATCTCTCCATTTTGAGCCCTACAGTTTGATGTCTAGTTGCTCCATACAAGACATTATTGTTTATTCATATATTGGTGAGGAGAAAAGTTACGTGTTAGGATACCAGATGTAACATTTTCGAAAGCCATACTCACCAATACTTAATGTCTTCTTCATTGAGCTACAATACCGATAATGCTCACGGGTTGTGAATGGATCAAACAATTTTTCAATTGAAAAAATACATATCTTTCTATGAGTATTTTGATCTCTATAGTATGATGTTTAGGTACTCTGTCGAAGACATTGCTGTTGATTCATAGATCCATGATTGAAAAACTTCCATTCTTTAATACCATATGTAACGTTTTTCAAGATTATTCTGCTTGATTTGATCGACATCAATTTGCACCTGTGTGCATGTTTACTCATAGTCTATTCCTAAACTGAATATTTAGATAGGAAATTGGCTTCCTCCATGTGAATAAAGGAGGGAATTTTATGAACATAGGAGGGATTTAATGAAGAAATAAAGATAGGACATGACAATATAATGTGCGATTTTAGTACATTCGGTTGAAATTTTGGCGCGATATATATATATATATATATATATATATATATATATATATTATATATATATATTAAATAAGCGCAAATCCTGCAACGTGTCCTAGAATAGGCCCTGTTTAGTATCTCATTGGTTGAAATAATCTGTTTGAAAGCAGCCGATATTTAAATTGTGTAATCACAATAATGGCATGCTAGTTCCTGTGGGTATTCCATACATTTCACATATTTTGGCATCACATTTGTGTATAAAACAATGAAACATGTACATTCGGACTTGAACATGTCCTTTACGAATGACCGTAAAAAACCGAAATGACGATTTGAGCTATTATTACCTTTCTAATTTCAAAAGACCAGTTGGTTAGGAACGCAGGAAAAAAAAAATAATTAAAAACAAAGAAACATATGAGATCTGATGATTTTGGTTGAAACATGACATTCGTATACGATTTTAAAACTAATGCCCGTCGCCATTACTTTGATTAAAAATTCTTGTACAACTTGTGTTGCCTTCCTTTATAAAATCCAAGTATTGACATTTGAGTTTTGTTCAAAACTACTCTTAGATATCTACAAATTGATGGAGTAGCCTTCATAAAAGAATCAGAGTTTTTTTTATATGACATAGGCTGATGGAAGGACAGAGCTTATTTGAGAATTGTCTCTCCCAGTTGAAGAGAATGGTTCAAGCATGGAAGAAGTGTAATGCGACAAAGAGCATTTGCCTCTCGGTAATTTATCACAGTACTAAAACTTCACACACATGTAGACCGACATGATTATTCAAGCAATGAATTTACAAATGTCTTTTTTTTTTCTTTCTGCAACCTGTCTATTTGTACACATTGTTTTGTTATTCCGAAATAAAATTACCTAGAAGTGCTCTTGCTAAGATACATTGGAAATTGTTCAAAGAACTAATAATTCTCTTTCTCATTTATCTTCCGCAACATTTTGGTGGTTTAATACTGAAGTTTCAGGTCTACATATATTGCTGCAATGAAAGTAGGTTATTCAGTCTAAGAAAAAAACCCCACACCTATGTATGTACTTAACTGAAATATTCAAATATCAAAACACTAGTTAATCATAAATATGTTAATATCCCTGACATACTGATTGATGGAGGGATCAAAAACAGATGTTTGGAAGGGTTTCTCTTTCAGAATATTTGCAAATATAATAGGTGCAAAAAATTAAAATTAAAAGGCACATTTTCTCCATCCAAATATCAAAACCGTTTGAACTTTATCTTCTTTGCTATAATATATTTTCTACTTTGCTTTTTGTTAACGCAGACTATATATATCTATATATATATATATATATATATATATATATATATATATATATATATATATATATATATATATATATATGATGGTTCAAGCAACGAATTTGCATATATATATCGATCGATCGGGAGAGAGAGAACGGTACCATTAAGGTCTGAAAAGTTAGAGTGATTTATCGTGCAGAGTACGAATCGGGTTCGTGCATCGAAAAGCTCACATCCCCAGGAAAGTATGCAATAATGTTGAAAGAATGTATCTGAGGTGCAGGCACGCTAGGCAAGCGGAAATTAAAGCTGATTGTCTACACACACATACACATCTATCTATCCATCAATATAAGGAATACAGATTATATGGCGAATAACAGTCCTTTGAAGTGCACTGCATCCAGTAGGGGACAGCGTGTGTAAGGGATTGATCAATGTAAACAATCTATAATCAATAATGCAGAACTAGGTTTTAACTAACCAAAGCCTGAATGCAGATAAAACGAAATAATTGATCGGACACCATTTATCCTGATCTACTGCTAGATGACCCAACAGTAGGTCAAATCATCCAGAAACACTGGTCCATCGCGGAATCATGCGACACATAAAGTTAATCCTCCCGAGCAAACCAGTAGGTGCCTGTATTAGATCGAAAAACCTCATAGACATCCTAGTCGGTGCAGATTTAACGCAAATCACAAGACAAGACCATACTCATACATCTGGGCCCTGTGGGGATAAAAGGTGCAAAACTTGTCAATATATAACATAAGAAGACTCCAAACGGACGCCAACATGCAAACAACACTATTAGCTGTTTATAGCCCATATTTAAAAAAAAATAACTAGTTCATTTGGTTTATTATTCATTCACTTACTTATAATTACTACTGTTCATGTAGATCCTGTTCGTATTATTATTATTATTATTATTATTATTATTATTATTATTATTATTATTGTGGTTATTATTGCCATTGCAGAAGCAATAACTCTAAACAGATCAAGATTTTATATCCGTGTTGGTGCCTATTTGTAGTCTTCTTGGTTTAAGCTATTTGGTAACTGTGTTTTAGCATATCCAGTAAGATTTGTTTCCTAGTTTCGGTGCAGAAGACAGCTAGGCAGTGCACAAATCAGTACTGGATCGATCTATGCCAGGAAATACAGACTGCATCATACACAGGAAACATCCGCGCTATGTACGCTGGGATCAACAAGACCCTCTGCCCCACTATCACCAAATTCGCCCCCTTGAAGACACTGGATGGCGATGTGATCAACGACAGGAGCAAGCAGATGTCTCACTGGGTGGAACACTACCTAGAGCTTTACTCGCGCTAAAGGGACATCTCTCAGCTACCGCTTGACGCACTGCTAGAGATACCCGTCATGGAGGAGCTAGATGAGGTGCCAACAGTGTTTGAGCTCAACCAAGCCATAGATTCCGTGGAAAGCAGAAAGGCACCCGGAAAGGACGGAATTCTAGCCGAGGAGTTCAAGTATGGTAAGTCCGTCGCGCTATCTCATATCTATGACCTGGTTGTCCTCAGGTGTAAGAAAGTCGCAGTTCCACAGGACGTGCGCGACAACCACGCTCTACAAGGATAAAGGCGACAGCGGGGAATGCAACAACTATGTGGTATCTTACTTCTCGGCAAAACAGGGAAGACCTTAGCAAAGGTCATCTTGAAAAGACTCCAGCAATTCGCAGAACGAGTGTTCCCAGCGGAGCAGTGTGACTTTAGTGCAGGCAGATCAACAGTGGATATGATCTTCTCCCTACGCCAACTGCAAGAGAACTGCAGAGAGCAGCAGAAACCACTCTGCATTGTCCTTGTCGACCTCACCGGGGCATTCGATATGGAGGGACTCTTAAAAATACTCGGAAGATCGGCTGCCCACCGAAACTCCTCAGCCTTATCGTTTCATTTTATGATAACCTGCGTGGCACGGTACAGTTTGACGGATCCACATCCGAGAACTTCGAGATCAAGCGTGGAGTGAAACAGGGCTGCATCCTGGCACCAATAATCTTCGGCATCTTCTTCTCAGTACTACTTAACTATGACTTCAGCGCTGAAATGGAAGGCTTCTACCTATACACGAAGTCCGACAGAAAGTTATGCGACCTCACCAGCGAAAGCCAAGACCAAAATACAGCACATCCTGGTCAGAACACTTCTGTTCGCAGACGATGTAGCACTAAGCGTCCACGCAGAAAGCCGGCTCCATAACCTTATGGACTGTCTGTCCATACATACTCCATGTTCTCCCTCACCAACAGCATCAAGAGGACGGTAGTCATAGGACATGGCATTGCACAGCAGCGACCGATCATCCTCAATAGCATTCCCCTGAAGGTAGTCAACAAGTTCTGCTGCCGAGGATCTACAGTGATTGACAACTTGTCACCTGACGTTGGAAAGTCGGCCACCACTTTGCAGACTCACAAAACGCGCCTGAGATACCAACAAACTTACCATTAAGACTAAGTTGCTGATCTATCAGGTCTGCATCCTCAGTATCATGCAGTATTACAGCGAAACATGGACCACAGA
This sequence comes from Margaritifera margaritifera, assembly GCA_029931535.1. Taxonomy (NCBI): domain Eukaryota; kingdom Metazoa; phylum Mollusca; class Bivalvia; order Unionida; family Margaritiferidae; genus Margaritifera; species Margaritifera margaritifera. The sequence continues at coordinate 3,997,416 of JAQPZY010001562.1, forward strand.
GCTGCCAAGAGAAGAAACTCAAAAACGTCCATCATCTCTGCATATGTCGCCTGCTAGGTATTTCATGGAAAGACAAGGTCACCAACGCTGACGTCCTTGCCCAGGCCAATCTACCAAGCATCCTGGCACTCCGTAAAAAGAAACGGCTGCGCTGGCTTGCACAGGTGCACGGGATGCAAGATGACACCTCCCAAAGGACATGCTTTGCAGCAAAGTTGCAAATGCTAAGAGACCAGCAGGACGTCCACAACTCCTCTTTAAAGCTGTCTGCAAGAGTGATATGAAATATTTCAACATCGACATCGACAAATGGAAGACACTGGCAAACAGCAAAGACAACTGGCACCACAAGATCTGGGTTGGAGTGCAACAGCATGACGAACAGTGGCTGGACCAACTACACAGCAAGCGCCAATGCAGGAAGCAGTACGCTAGCCAGGCTTTACTTAACACAGTTGTGTCAGGACGTTTTAGTCACCAGAGGAAATGCAGCACAAAGTAGCAAGTCATCACCAATGGCTACTACATATCCGTTGTATTACGCAGACGGATGGATGTCAGCAACATTAACAATGAATTATCCTAGATATAATCTACCATAGATCCACGTTGTATTAATAAAATCGACGGCGATAATACTCCAACATTTGTAGCTTTATAGCAACTTTAGGTTGCCATTTTATATTCGGAATTAAAATCAATGAGGCGCAATATCAACAATTTTTAAATAATACTTCCATTAGACATACAAACATGTAACGTTTTTAAATTCAGTGCATTCTTTTGTGTTTATTGTCTGTCTGGTTTGAGCTAGGAACGAATTATAATGCTCTATCGTATTTGGATTATAATGGTGTCATTCTATATCAGTTTGTTTCATGTACTAATGTATTAATACAGAAAATGTTGGATCCAGTTTTAAATGTTTTCTTGTCCGTTTGTTATATAATTGTAATTTTAGGCATATACATTTCATTTCTAGATACAAATTCAGTGAGTTTCTGCATATAGCCGAGAGTTTGATTCCGCTTGCCTAGCAAGTGACTTTCCGTGTCCCTCGAGCCCTTTCTTTTGACCTTGCTCTATCCTTTTGTGGGGATGAGCACATAACCAATTGCTTTAGAACGTTCATGAGAACAAAATTTATATCTAGCAAGTGACAAATGATTTGTTTAATATAAGTATGTTCTCATACATAATATATAGTTTCCAGCTTGTGATAATCTGGATCTTTTTGTATAAATAATGGTGTTAACGGTATTCTTGACAATGTTTCATTTAACGTTAATTTCTCATTGTTAATTAACATAGCACTTTTGTTTGGCTATACAAGGATACCTTCTCATGTTGAATAAATTATTTACCAACCTTCCTCATTAGAATTTTTCAAAATATATTTTCCTTTAAAAAATAAAATCACTGCAGATAAAAAGATGTTAAATGTGTCTTTTTGAACGCTGTTACTCATAATATTATTAAACTAACTGAGATCAGTTCTTGAGATGAACAATTGGTAAGAAAACAGCAACCATATTTACTTGGCTCCTTTATCTCCTTTGCTAGTTAGATTTATGCCTTGCTACAAAATGTGTCCTTTACATTATAGGTGTCATTTTGGCTTGGTGATTGCTTGACGCTGTGCAATTACACCCTACCATCCGATTTGAAGTTTGATTTCATTCATACATCTAATATTCAAGATCATGTGGGCTTACTGAACCTTATTGCATCATGTTCAGGCCGATTGAAAACGTAAGTATGAAAACCAAAATATCGTTGAACGGAAGATAACTATAAAAAAGGTAAAAAAAACTGTGTAAATCTTTGCTGCACAATTTAAATGTAAGAGTATGTAATATATATATATATATATATATATATATATATATATATATATATATATATATATATATCTATGACATCCAAGAGACGTAAGCAGTGTGCTTGTTTGTTGAAATTAAATTTATATCATCATGAAGGGGTAAAATTATAAAGAAAATTATTAATGCAAACATTAAAAGCAAAAGTGTTGGAGGAAGGGAAAAGATGCAATGCGTGCAAATGTGGTTGTTGCAAAGGAAAAGATCCAATGCATGCTTAACAATAAAACAAAATTATTTATATTTCCTATTATTTCTCTAAAGCAACTACTTATATCGTCTTGTTATGAAACAATCTCTTACAGGTTATAATGAAAAGAAAATTGGTTATCTGCGTCTTATAATATACAAATTTTGTATAACAAGTTACCTTTATCTCTCATTCGTTCATCATATAGGAAATATTGTATGGGAAAATTAGTGCTGAATTTTTTATCTTTTTGTAGAAAAGTAAGAATGCATGAAACAAGATATTAGTTGTTTTCATCTTCTACCTTTAGTTCTTATATTTCATATGGAAATTCCAGTTTCTTTACTAGTAAATAACAAGTTATTCATAAATTAGCCCTATTTGCTGATATATATTTCGTATACTTCCAGTAAAACTTAAAATGGTTAGAGTGTGCTTAGTAATGTAATATATCTGTTCTGTTTGCATGTAAATCGATCCATATTATCTGTATGCGTGTTACTTTTGTACATATTACACATTTGTACACATAAAATCCAAGGCAACCCAACCTTAATAAGAAGAATTATAAATAAGCATACATTGGAGTTTTCGGAAACAGCTACATTTATGTTGAATGAGTAGTATCTCAATAAATAGTCATATCCTGATAAGCGACACAAAACAGAAAAAAATATTTCCTACGAGGGAAATTAATTAAGTAAAGTTATAGAATTTAAGTAGAAATATTATGAGGAGACAAAGAAATGTTTGTAGGAATGTTCTGAATAAAATACAGCACACAAAAATTGCAGGGTACCAAATTGATAATTTACAAAATAACAAATTCAACCTGATGTATACCAGTAGACAGGTAAGGGTCATTAGACAGAGATTGACTAACTCACAAAATAAACCAACTTTTAACAAAGAAAAAGTATTTTATTATTATAGAAAATCTATTTTAAATTCAACAAATGTTAATGAAAGTATATTACCGTAATATCAGTACAACTGTGTACATTCAAGTGCAAGTAATACAGTTTGAAAATGTTTTATTTATTCTGAAAGATCACAAAATTTAAGTAAATTTTTGTATATGATTCCATAAAACAATGCCTAACAAGTTTCAAATGTAACACTTAAGAATTATCAACATCACTTACAATTCTTTTACCTGACATATTGTGATCTGGAACGTATAATAACACTAATTAATACATGTAAAAAGAAGTCATTGCAAGTCGTGAATAATTGATAAAAGCTTAGACTATCAGATTTTGAGCATATACATATAATCAGCATGTAAAGGCTGCGAACCCATCATATAGGGAGGAAAAGATAGTGTTTAAACTTTTATTAAGTCTGCACTAAATTGCAAATATAGCTTGGGATTACTTGGAACCTCTATAAACGTCTAATATTCTAATCACATAGGAAGATTAAAGAAAAAAATATAAAAAACCAATTTGATTATCAAACTAAGAGATGTAGATTTGAAATACTAGTATTTGTTTCTCCCGATGAGCATGAATTTTTTCTGTATTGTATGATGCTGATGTTGCTAATTGTGCAGATACTATCATAACTCTACAACATCAAATTAAGGTTATGGAGGAATTTGGAGACGAAACAGTGGTTCTATCAAGGTCAGAAAGTTTGAACTGTATAAACATATAAATATATGGGCTTACTCCCGAACTCATCTCGACTAAGGCCAAATAATGGTTGCTATCACTTGCAAGAAATGCATCACTCGTGATTTATAAGATTCAATGTAAAGTCGTACGGCTAGCATTTTCTGAATCGGTTAAATTATTCGAAGCTACGTTTTCTCTTTGTTAATGCTATGGAGCTGAGCTGTGAGGACATGAATATTAAAACTAGATTGAAAATGTACATAACAGAGTTTGGACCAGTTATTTAAAATTACTGCAGAATAAGCTTTCTGCATTCTCTAGAGGTAAATGTGGCTCAGATTCTCTCTGTATTCAATACTTTACAAAATGTATAATTTACTGGATCAAATTTTCCAGAATAGACAATTACAGTTTCCTTGCAAAATGTTACGAAATGTTATTGAAACTTCATGAGACTCGTTGAGTTACTTGGGTCTCAAAAGTCAAAGATTATTATGTAGATGTGGGTTTGGATACATGTGGATCTCACAAGACGAAGGCGATGAAAACATTTTTTTTTTCGTTTTTTTTTTTTGCGCAATGTTTACAATATAACTTGTTACAAGAGTGGGTTTTGGACACACTGAACTGTAACAAAAAGCCAATCGCTACACACATTTCATATCTCAGCTAAATGTTGAAAATATGTTCTACCCATAATTTAATGATTAAAAGTGGAAGACACAATACAATACCAGCAAATGAACAGATCTCTACCGTATGTGATGCCTTACAAATAGAAGATGAATATTATTTGGTCATGATCTAGGATTTAGTAGCAAAATTGCTCTCATCAATCTGTCAATCTTATCCTACAGAATAAAACTTTATTTACTTCTGCAGATTAAAATGGTCAATATTATTGGAAATTTATTCTACTTTCTTTACCATGCTTTTCATAAGAGAAAACAAGTTTTGACGAATCTGATGTATTCCAACTGTAATCTTAATATGAATGAGTTTTTTTATATAATTTTTTCTGTCTGTTTCTCTCTTGTAATATAAGAACATTTTAGGCATTACAATGTAATATAGCACCAAACAAGCTGATGATTATGGAGGCTCTTTTGTGTTATATAATTCATAACATAAATTGTATATGGGCCCGTGACCATAAATAGTAAATAATGATTGTCATTGTAATGAAATACATTTTAACTGAAGAAATTATATGCAGTATCATGTAAGAAAACAGTTGTTCAATAAATGAAGTCACAATGATACGTTGATTTGAGAGAACATGCTATGTGAGTTTGATTTATCATCTGAAGCATTGGCTAATTAAAGATAATAAATAACAGAAAAACTATCCCTGAGTTGCATTCATGTGATACAAATACATCTGGTTTCAAGTATGTGAGCTCTTCTCCATTTCTGTCAGATATGCTTTCCTTTCATAGGTAAACACCGCTTCATTCCATTTCCAGCGCACATGAAAACACGTGTCTTTTATTTACTAATATAATATTTGTTTTCATCATATAGTAATGTTGGTTCAGATTTGAAACTATGTGGGCTATGACCTGTTAAACCGTGAAATAAAGTCGAGGCCTCAACAAATGTGTTTATTTTATCTAATTATCCTGCTCTGTGATTCCCGTGGAACAAAAACAGCGGATACGGTGAATGTCCATAAATTTGTTTATGGGGCAAAATTACACATATGTGAATGATTTTCTGTTTAAAGTAATATATCTGCAAATGATCGCATATTAGTAAAAAAGTGATCAATATCAACTTTTAGCACATTACTATCAAAGCCAAGCATCTCCGGCCTGTAAAGCATTAGGGACAGGTGTTATATGTTATGAACATCCACAAGAATTGGCAAAATCGTCTAGCCCAATCTCTCCTTTGAAAATTGTGGGACACATTGGGAAACAGTGTACTTTATATCCTTCAAAAAAAAAAAAAAAGAGAATAATGGCTGGAACTGTATATTAATGGATAAAATGCAGAGTTTTTTAGACCAGGGAAAATGATTTTGGAATAATGAAAACTCGCACAATTGGGATAACATTGTAATGCCTTTCTCCGAAAAAGTGCAGGACACGTATATTCATGTGTGGTAATTATTTTGAAATAACAGCATCCCCCAAAAATTGTTTATCGGTCGCAATCATTTAAAGATATGTTTTTGTTCGTTTCTGGTCTCCATTTTGTGCGTTATTTACTGCATATTTTGTTTACATGGAGACCAATTATCGTTTCCAGATCTGGCGTAATGACAACGGTCACTATGGTCTGGGCACAAGAGTATTTGTCCATGGAGGATTACCTGACTGCAAGTATTGGTATTCCACCCTCATATTTCCCTACTGTATTTGGTTTGCGTTTGGCAGAAGATTTCACAATGGATACGAGGTAGTTACACCTTTATCGTCTTTGAAAAGATAAACGAAGTGCTCATAATAATAATTTTAATCTACGGGATTCTAAATTGTTTTATTACTTGTTTATGGATCCCTTGGAAAAGAATAGGAAATGTCACAATTATCTTTTTCTGCTGTCTTACCTGCGTAAGCATGACAAGACGTATATATCACTTTTCTGGCGACAGTGGTGACGGAAGCAACGGTGGCGGCGTCAACATTATCATGCTATATTAAAAGTGTATGGTGAAAATCTAACAAGTCAGATACGTTGGAAAGGGCGGGTGGGTGGGTGGGTGATACTTTATCTTACAGACTGCAGATGAGACACGGTGTTCCGAGGAACCCTTGCATTCAATAAAAATGCCTCGTTTAAACCATGCCAACGCTTATTACATATCGATCATGCAACCAGTATTCTTATAATTTATTCAGTGAACCTAGGAGTCTGTTCTATCACACTGGCTCTGAGAAGGTTAATATTCGTTGGTTGGAAGCTGGAAAGGCAGCGGAGCGAATCGACATTTATGGTAGGAAAAATAATGAGTTTATATTTCTAAATCCTTTGTGTCAATTACTTAATATTGGAGACTCAGATCTATATGAAATTCATATATGTACAGCCATATCAAGCATGAAGAAAATGTGGTTCAAATGATTCCACCAAAATCACACTCTCGAGTTAGTGCTTTTCGTGTATTCAGTTTGATGAATATATGAACAAAATATTTAATAATTTGGAACATTCAACTTGAAGAAATCAGATTCAATAGATTATTCTATATAAATTCTATATAATTCCATATGAAATGTAATGGGTCTCTTTCGAGGTTTTTACATTTTTATCCTAGCTATATGAGTTCAAATAGTTAAAGCCACAATACCACGTGCTGAAAGCGCGATCATCGAAACTGCGTATTTTTCGGAAATTTGGGGTGAATAACAGGTCCTCTCTGTATGCATTTTTTCCGTAACGACTTGGAAGCCGAAAGCGTGGGACGTCAGAGGTGGGAGTCAACTTCGCATGACCTTTACTGGTACAATATGTAAGAATGCATTATGTAACTGCTCAAGGTACAAGCCAAACTTTATTTATCAAATAAAATAACTGACTAAAATACACAGTCACTGCGGATTCATCTGTTTGAAATCAAGGCATATAGAAGTTAATGTAGAAACTTACAAATATACACCAAACAGATTGGAATGTGCTATCCTAATATCCTACAGGAGGATGCATGATAATATGAAGTGAAATTATATATATGGAGAAAAAATATTAAAAGTTCAAGTTAGAGAATTTGTTTCATTCGTGCTACTGAGATTCGAACCCGCGACTATGAGTTATGGCACCAATCGCATTGCCTGCACGCACCAATCTCCACACCCTCTAACCTGTAGTTGGAGCTGCCCCATGGTACCTTGTCGAGCCGGTTACAGGATAAAGCTTCAATGTTTGCTGCAGAAATTACGGTCATACTCAAAGCTTTGAACAACATTGAAACCTCTCCAAACAAATCACACAAAAAACAAACACATTTCATCATTCTTTTGGATTCTCTTTCCGCATTGAAAGCCTTGCAGAATCTTATGTCTGACAATCCGTTTCTTTCCCAGATGTTACAAAACATGATGTTCTCATAAAATCTGGGAAAAATATTCTGTACTGTTGGGTCCATAGTCACATTGATACAAAGGGCAATGAAAAATAAAGCAATAAATGTTGCCCTACAGACACCCGTTTCCGAATTGAATATTCCATATAATGACTTGAAATTAAAGCAGCATGTTCGTGATACTTGGCAAAACATGTGGAATTAAAACTCCACAAAGTTATGTGCCACAAACCCACTATTGGAGAGTGCCATCCGTTGTATACTATAAAATCGGATAAGGTAGTATAGTGCCGATCGCGTATCGGACACTCATACCTGACTCATGCATACCTACCTGAAAGGTAAACATCGACTGGAAAGCGTGCCCTGCCAGTGGAACACGTTCATGTAGAGTGTCAATTTCTACTCTGTGAGACAGAAGTATTTTCACGTGAACTGTTTGCAGAAACTGTATGAGGACGTACCACCCGAAACAATCTTGATCTCTTTAAGGGAATGCGGTTTATAGAACACATTTTAATAATGTTTTAAGGGCTTTGCATGTGTTATCATTATCTGTTATTTTATATACGTTTTACAGAATTTCACCATTTTTACATATTATATTTTATCTTCTTGTACCTATTATTTACATTTATTTGGAATGGTTTATCTTCCTAATTTTTTCTGTTATTCATTTTTACTTTCTCCATCAAATACATTATCGAATCACATTAACAATAGGAATGATTTTCTTCTACCTCTAGAATCCAGCCTTCCTATAGACACAAAAACGTCTTTCTATCTATATTTCATATAAGCAAAGGGAAAAAACTCTTACAGATTAGCGCCCGTATCACGCTAGGTGGCGACACATAACCCAGAGGCCGCCAGTTTAAACTTTCGCTCCCCCTGTGGGTTCGGGGTTGTAGAATAGGCCCGATTCGTCCTCGCTGGACGTTGTAAGAGGCGACTGAGTGGAGTTCGCCTTGGGTTGCGTAACATGTAGTTGGGATCCTGGAAGTTGAGCAGAGGAGAGGCCGAATGTTGCTTCTCTGATGCAATACACTACTTTGGCCTTAACTTCAGCTAGACGGGTGGTCAGAAGGTCGCGGTCTGATCATTCGTCTAGTCACACCAAGCTTCAGGGGCTATGTTCAAGATACTGAATTTGACTGTTTTTGATACAGTTAAAATGTCACCTTTGTGATAAATCAACAGTGTTGTTCACCAAACCTTAGAAAGGACATGCCCACGAGGGCTGTGGCAAGGGTCAGTGGAGTAAAATTTATACTTTGCCTGAGTATATCACCCTGTGTAGTCTTGACATGAAAAACGCATTATATTGGCAAAAAATCTGTCCCCTTGTTCTGCTGCGAGGCGGGGAGGGGGGGGAGCACAGGTGATTAAATTTTATGATGCCACTATGGGATAACCAACAAAAGCAACCAATAGCGCGAGACCTGGTCTCAAAAGGACAAGGAATAATTCAACCAGCCACTCGGATGAGGAAACTTGTCCAAGTCAGGGCAATTGGGCAAGACTAAAAACTAACCAAGCTGTCCCATTTTGTGATAGTCAAAGCACTTCAAGGCTTGGCTGGAGAACCAAGAAGTGACCAAAAAAATATTTCAGGCCAACTGCTTGTGGAGTGTAGCTGCAAAGCTGACTCTGATAATCTACTTTGCACAAAACGGTTTGTGGAGATACCAGTTTTTTATATGGCTGCAGTGAGGCTGAGATGCTCGAAAATCTCATCTCTGAGAACGTCTCTCAAGTGAAACAAATCAACATTCGCCGTAACGGCAAGTTGATTCCCACAAATACTTACACACTGACGTTCAGCTGCGCCACTTTTCCTTCATCAATCAAAGTCGGGTTCTTGGGCGGGATGACCTTTTCATCCCTAATCCTTTGCGGTATTTCAATTTACAGCAATATGCCCACCACAACAATGTCTGAAAGAGGAAACCAGTCTGTCCCAGATGCGGGCAGGATGGTCACGATGGATAAAACTGCTGGGAGAAAGTCTCTTATGCAAATTGCCAGGCAGAATATATCTCGTATTCTAGAGAATGTCCCAAATGGAAACAAGAGAAGGAGATCCAACGCGTCAAAGAGGAGAAAGGCATGAGCTTTCCTCAGACCAAGAAATGTATGGATGCCACAGCTCTACCTAACACAGCTGGCAAATCCTATACCAATGCAGCTAGAATGGAGAAAAAAACCTTCCATAAATGCTGTCTGTACACAGACAGACAGTACATCGTCTGAAGGTCTAGCCACATTCACAGGCCCCATGCCACCAAAACCCATGTTAGCAGCCACCCAGACCAATATCGAAGTAGATATATCAAAGGATCAGTGTGACAGTGTAGCAATTTAAAAATCTAATGCTACAAACAACAAACCACCCAAATCCAGCCCGCCGAAAGAGCAGCAAACCTCTGGCTCCACTGGTCATAGAAGCAGTATGCCACAGAAGATTAGCACCTCTTCTACCAAGAAATTGGTTAAATCCGGCCCACCAAAACAGGAGCATCCCGCTGTCGCCAGTGGTAATGGATGCTCCAAACCAAACAAGGAGAGGAATAAAGAACTACTCGATTTTCAAAAGGATCTGATGATCCTATCAAACTGTTTAACAAGTCTGGGAGTCTAGAGAGTATAGAAACTGGTGAGGTTCCTGATATATCGCAATAGGGAAAGCTCCCAGAAGTCCCGTGCTCTCACCACAACCATAAATATGGAATTGACGGGAATTAAGTCAAAGATTGATGCAATTAGCCTGCAATTAAAGAACATGATCCTATAGACGTGTGGATTCAGGAGACTTTCCTAAAGGAAATTGACAGAGTTTATTATAGAAACTTTGCTACATACAGCAGGATTTCAAGAAATACTGGTTAGGTTGCTGAAGGAGTGTCCTTCATCGTAAATAATAAAACTCCTCACAATCAAATTGATCTCAGTACCATTCTACAGGCTATAGCCGTTCGTGTGTCTCTACACAAACCCTATCAGTTTGTTCAATATATCTCACTCCAAACACTCCAATCAACCAATCTGACCTTGATCATCTTATTGAACAGTTGCCAGCACCTTTTGTTTTGCTTGGCGACTTTAACAGCCACCATACACTTTGGGGCTGTAAAGATATCAATGAGAGAGGGGAGAAAATAGAAGACTTGCTTTCAAAACACAATGTTTTCCTCTTTAATGATATGTCGTATACCTACCTGCATTCTGCCACAGGATCGTACTTGTCCTTAGATATGATTATCTGCAGTCCGTCTCTTTTACTTGATTGCTTTTGGGAAGTTGGTGATGATCTATGTGATAGTGACCACTTTCGAATATATTTAAGAAGTAATATACCCAATCCTCAAGGGCTCGGGCAGAGATGGAAATTGAACAATGCAGATTGGGAGACGTTTAAATACCTCTGCGAGTCAAAACTGACAGCTGATCTTTTTGACAATGCAGTGGATCCAATACTATTATGTACACACATCCCCCAGGATTCTGCTGGGGTATACAATACCAAAAACGGCAGCGATTCCTAAACGTGTCAACAAGCCATGGTTCGATGATGCATACAAAGACGCTATCAGGGAACGGGAAAAGAACGTAAATATTTCAATGCCAATCCAAGAAACAAAAATGTGGATAATTACCGTATATACCAAGCTAAAGCTTGTCCTACCATTAGAGAGAGCAAGAGCAAAACACGGAGATCCTATATCTCTAGGTTGAACTCGCACTCCTCTATTAAATTGGTAAAGAAAAATAATTGGCAAAAATAAAGTAGTTGCAGTAAGCATTTAAAGAAATCTGATGCGATGGTCACAACCGTACCAGAAATCTCAAATACATTGTCCAAAATATTCTCGAAGAACTCCATACATGAAAATTATTTTGAAACTTCCACCGGGTCAAAATTTTAAAGAAAAGGTTCCTCTAAATTACAAATCTGCTAATGCTGAAGAGTGCAATAAACCTTTCACTCTCAGGGAGTTTCAAGACTTTCTTGATTGAGCCCATGACACTTCAACATGACCAAATAATATTCACTATCAACTTCTGAAACACATACCTAACACAGTTCGAAAATCACTGCTAAACATTTTCAATACAATTTGGAAACTGGCGTCTTCTCGAAATCTTGGCGAGAAGAAACTGATACGAATTCCAAAATCTGGAAAGGACCAAACCATCCCTTTAAACTATCGTCCCATAGCATTAACAAGTTGTGTTTGTAAAACCATGGAACGGATGATAACTAATAGACTACTCTGGTATCTCGAATCCAGGAACCGACTATCTGACGTTCAGTGTAGATTCAGAAGCCATAGAAGCACAATAGACCATCTTCTCAGACTTGAAGCATTTATTAGAAATGCTTTCATAAAGAAAGAATATATAGTTGCCATCTTTTCCGCTTATGACACCAATTGGAAGAGTGGCATAGTGACACCTGCCTAACTTCAGAGTTAAGGTAGGTAGCATCCTTTCTGAAAACTATCATAAAAATATGGATGTACCTCAGGGCAGTATATTGTTAAGCACACTGTTCAACACCACAATTAACAGCATATTGAAATGGCTTAATCCAGGAACAGACTGGTCATTGTATGTTGACGACTTTTTGAACTGATATTGATCAAGGAGTATGCATACCACTGAACCTCAACTACAGATGAGCATAACCAAAGTTCAGAAATGGGCAGAAGAAAACGAATTCAAATTTTATAAATCAAAAACTAGCTGTATGCATTTCTGCTGATTACATCCTATTGATGACAACCCAAAACTCGATCTTGACGGTTTTCTTGTTCTTGTTGTGGAGGAGAGCAAATATTCAGGTATTATTTTAGACCGTAAACTAAGTTTCCTTCCACATAGTATATATGTCAGGGACAAATGTCAGAAAGCCCTGGATTTAATACGAGTTGTGGCAAACACAGATAGGGGAGGTGATCGGACGATCTTACTCCCGCTGTACAGGTCATTAATAAGATCGAAACTTGAATAAGGCTCAATTGTGTACATGTATCAGCCTGTAAATCCTACCTCCAGATGTTTGATCTGAAGCAAAATCATGGACTTAGACTCTGTCTGGGTACATTTGGTACTTTCCCTTCAGAAAGCCTCTATGTTGAGGCAAATGAACAATCACTTATTCTCAGACGAATGAAATTGGCTCTTCAGTATGTTCCCAAACTATCCCCGCATATGATGTAGTGTTTAGGTCCAAATACCAAACCTTGTATGTTCAGAAACCAAACTTCATTCCACATGTTGGCATATGAATTCGTCCCCACTTAGAAACAGCAAAAATCAATGTTGGAAACGTTGCAAAATTCGGTACTGTATTCCCAGATCACCACCGTGGTTATCAAAACCTCCTAAAATAATTTTTGACCTATGCGAATTCAAAAGTCCTTATATCCTCACCTTATCCATAGTAAATTCAATGAAATCAGAGCCTCCTATTATAGCCATACATCCCTGTATACCGACGGTTGGAAAGATGGAGACAAAATTGGAGTTACCATAGCAACACCCCATGGCACCATCTCGAGCCGATTACCGGATAAAGCCTCAATTATTATAGCAGAAATTACAGACATACTCGAAGCTTTAAACTATAACCTCTAAAAAACAAATTACATGATCTTTTCGGATCCCCTTTCCACATTGGAAACATTGCATAATCTTAAATTTGACAACCCGTTAATATCCCAGACATTAGAGAAACATGATGTTCTCATACAATCTGAGAATAGTATTCTGTACTGTTGGCTGCCTAGTCACATTGGCGTAAAAGTAATGAAAGGGCAGATAAAGAAGCCAACACTTCCCTGCAGTCACCTGTTTCCGAATGGAAGATTCCATATACTGACTTTGAAATATTGTATAAATCAGCATGTTCGTCCTACTTTGCAAAATATGTGGAATGAAAACTCCACAAACTTCAAAACATCAAACCCACTATAGGTGAGTGGTATCCCTCGTATAGAAGAAACCGGACAGATGAAGAGTGAACCTCGAGCAGAGTGTGTTCCATGTCAGTGTGCACTAACAGTGGAGCACATTCGTTTCGAGTATGTCGATTTCCACCCTGTGAGACAGAAGTATTTTGACTTGAACTGCTAGAAGAAACTGTACGAGGACGTAACACCTGAGAAATCTTGGAATTTATATGAAGGGATTTCGGTTTATTCAAGAAATTGTGATCACATTTTAGGGATTTTAAATGCGTTACCTTTATCTGTTATTTTATATACATTTTACAGAATGTTTACATCTTTACGTTTTATATTTTATTTTTTCGTGGTTAGTTACATATTTATTTGGAAGGCTTTATCTTCTTCATTTTTGAGCAATTCATTTTTACACTTTTGGAAGAGAACCGTTTGTTGGCACTACATAGCCACTTTTGTGATGTGGTGCCTTAAAGTAGTACTACATACATACATCCATTAAACTTTCGCTTACGACTGTCATCAGGCCTCCGTGAATATGCAACTGGAATTTACACACAATATCAACCATTCATTATTATTGTTGGTGGCATACTAAATCTAATCATAGTTTCACGTAGTGTATACTAGATTTACATGATTTTCGGTGAATGTACTGATGTTTTTGGAGCTTACTACCAGTTCATTATTGTTCATATGATTCAATCAGTAGTTCAATTATTCCCCGCTGCATCGTTCGCAGACTATTTGTTTGTACTTAGGATATCTCGGGAACGCGAGTCTGCCTAATTGAACATTGTATATTTAATATCTCATATTTAATATTTGATATTTATACTTGCACTTGTTTCTTTCTCTTTTCGGAAGTCAACTACAATGTCTGTTGAGTGCAAGAAATGTCGTCGTTATAAGGTCGTTGAGGACAATCACGAATCATGTGTGGCATGTACCAGGTGTTCATCCACTGACACATGTAGCGTGTGTGCCCTCTGGACTGAGGACATATAGTCCAGCATCCTGAAGAAACATCTTCATAGTCGAGAGAAAAGTGCCAGGTTGCAAATCATCAGAACAAGTTATACTTCGTATTCACCTTAACTCATAATCACTGACCAGCTTTATTGGGGATACTGAGAAGCCGCCCCCTCCACCAGCTAAAATACCTAAACCGACCCCCACGACTACATCAACGCCCTCACCTGCAGAGACCATGCCGTTAAAATCCAATCGAAACATGGAGTAAAAAATGATTTGAATCATACAGAAAGTTCTGTTGACGAGCGAATTCGACGATTCTTTGTCCTTTGTCAATAGGCAGCGCATTGGGTGTAGAACCATCTCCCCGCCTGTTAATGACTTTGAGGAGGAAGCTGGGCATATATGAATATTTTCTGACTTTGCCTGCTACATCGGCCCGCAAGAGTTTCACCATGGACTATACTCCGTCCCGGCTCCCAACCGACCCATCGAGCCGTCTGAACATTTGAGATATGGTCCGGGTATTAATTAAGTCGATATCCAAAACTGGAGAACGACTCATGCTCGACTGCACCTTCGGCGACTATGTTGTACTCAGATTATACCGCTCTGACCAGCCTGCCAGCTGGTCAGTCGTCCAGCCGACCAGCGGCACAAGCAAGACTGATGCTGGAATTGCATAGGGAGCCGACCAACCAGCCGATCCAGACGTCTGTGCCGACCCAGTGGACCGTGCCGGAACAGCTTTCAAACAACCGTACCACATTCAGTCCGGAATGCTTCAATGCCTACTGTTAGCTTTCCACACCAGGATATCTTTAGCAATGCGTACTGATGATACAGCATCGTCATTGCCTTATGGCATGGCCTACCCCTGAACTTGCACACAGGAAGAGGATATTACCGCAGTCGAGGGACGTTTCGATTTTGAGTTGCCGTAAAATTCAGATCCGACAATGGAATGGTCGGAATTCAGTTTTAAAGCAGCTATTGAGGAGATTTATAGAATCTTACCTCCAGCAGAATGCTCTTCTCCTCTGGCTGTGAATACGGCCTATACGTTCAAGGCTTCTGTAGATGAGGACGACGACGAGGAGCATCCTTCCTTTACAATCTAGCAGCAATCTTCAAAGATCGCGGAAGTTCTAGACGCCTTTCAGATCATATCCGCAAGCCCGGTAATAGGAAGGAGTGATTCTATGCTAGTCAAATTCCCGCCACTTTCTCATAGGTCCCATACCAATGTGTACCATACTGAAGTGCCTAGACTTGACAAAGACTTCATGGCCCTGAACATGTCTGCTTCACCATATTATAAACTGGTGCTCTGTATATTTAATCTATAATGTGTGTTTGAATCTAGTCCATGAAGGTGAGTTGGACAAAATATTTACAAGCATTTGAATTCAAGGTCATTCTTATTTACAGTTAGACTGTTGTTTTTCTCTCCATTTTATTGCTTCACATCCTGTTGATATAGGTCACAAGAAAATGAGTATAAATAGGGATTTGATAAACAAATAATTCATTCCTGTTTTAGATCAGTCTGTAGGAATCCATTTGTGATCAGATTTTACATTGTGCTGTTGAAATCAAATATAATTCGAGAGGAACTATTTATTTAATATATTCATTGGAATTAGTAAAGTGCTCATAGACTTTTGAATTAATACATTACTTTGTACTGTTGTGAAATCATTCAAAGACATTCTGGATTGTATTTTTGTGGTATATCAGGACATTCAAGAATAATGGAACTCATTCGGAGCATTCTATATTTTTGAACTTGTGATTAGGACATTTAGGATTATTTGGAATTTGATTCACAATATTGTTATTATCTTTTGAATTTGACTTTGTATTATAGGGAAATAAATTGCTTGTTGATATTACTTACATTGTTGGTTTCACTTTCCTTCTATTACATTTTTTAAGACCTAGATTCGTAACAGAGGACAACCAAGTGTTTAATGCCACGTCGAAGCTGATAAAGAAATTGGTTTCCACTTCCTCCTTCCTCGATTTGGCTTCCCTGGCTATAACAGAGAAGGTTGGTAACGACCACTCTTTGGATGCTGCTACGTGTATCGCTAGGGTCAGCAATAGGGAGGCTCACCACAATTTGGTGAACGCCCTAACTGCCTCCTGCAATTTTGGCCTCATCAGGCGGGACACTCTTCTGTGGTCCTCTTTGTTGAAGCCGCTTCATGCAACGAACCCTTCGCTCCCTCCCTTTCGGTTCTCCCCTTCTATTCAAGGTATACATTGAAGAGAAAAGAAAACGGGCAGCGCTGGAGTAACCCCTCCATTTTCTGGTTAAACTCCTTTCTTGGTGCGTCTTCGTCAAGAACCATCCCAGAGAAAGGAAGACAGACACCAGAGGAATTTCAGTGGTTACCCTCAGCTACGGCAAGTATTTAGAGACCAAGCGAGCAACAGGCAGTCATACCTAGCTACATATCTCAGGCAGGCCGGGAAGGGGGTGGGGGTGCCTTTATGAAAGTAGACTGGGTAAGTGTTGTCAGAGAATCAAAATTTACTACAAAATTTTGCTTTTTCGAACTTCACCTTTAGTTGGCAAAACATAGCCGCTTTTGTGTTGAGGTGCTGTAAAACACTATTACATACATACATATTTAAATGAAAACTGTGTGGTTTTAATCGTGAAATTTGTATGTTTAGCTGGTGTATGATGAAAACTTGATTTGACATTTGATCCGATATATTCCCATAATCAGGCCCTGATCCTACTTTGAGGTTCTATTTCATCACCACCAAGACTACCACCATTGATATCTACCATAATATCAATCAAAATCTGATGCGGGCCCTTCTGGATCGTATTATGCGTCCACCGTGAACATCCTAGTGATGCAACAAGTAGCTTTTTTTTTACATCGGTTGTTAAGATAATATGCAAAACATTTCTGACCAGTCTAAACACTTATTTGATGACAAAACATGAATACACTAATACCTAAAAATCTGTTTTACTCAGTAAAGGGATGGGGACAAATAAGTACGAAGAGAACAGACAAGAACTATTCAGTGTATTATCCTTCGGACATGATTTAGATATAACTTTACCTATACTGTAGAACTGCAGCATAGAATATAAATAGACAGTGTTTGAACGTTGAGCAGCCAAACAAAAACAGCCAGCTCTGCGGTGTAGACTAAGTTCCAAAATAAGATGAACAAACTTATGATCCTGCTATCTTCAATGTCGACAAGCAGGACCCTACATGGTGCAAAGTCACTTATCCTATGCTGTAAGAAAAATGAGAACATATCGCAGTTTGCCCCAGGTAGTTCTTCCAACATCTGTTCATCATTGTGATTACCGCAATCTATCAAGCATATGACGACCTTGTTTCATATCAGCTACATAACTTCACGATGCTGTAGCGATTCGTTGTCTCAAGCCTGAAAGACTTTGGCATATGCGTAGATTATTATAGCTCGTCCATCCCCTATGTACTGCACAAGTTCTCTGGTAGAATCTACACCCATAAACCAAATCAATTTGAATACGGAGATATATAATCCATTTATAAAAGATGTTCATAAATTGGTAGGAGTATAAGTATTTATTTTGGTATCAAATTAAAACTTCTGTAACTTGATAAATTTGTTATGCTTTTTTCATGCTTTTTATTCACTGGGAAACTAGGTCTCAATTAACATGAAGTTTAGATATAACAAGATAGCAAATGCAGATGATTATCTGTTCATGGTACACTGGGTTATTTCCCTTATAACATTCATTCAACAATACAAAATGCTTTACATATAACAAATATGTGTTCATCAGAACGTACGCTATTTATCTTGCCTATGCTGTGTTATCATTTATCTTATTATTATTATTATTATTATTATTATTATTATTATTTTGTAATATAAATAATTTGGGGATATTCTAAGTAAAACTGGAAATTCTTGTATAAATCATATCAACTTTTAAATGGACATCAAAATGTTTTAATGATAATAAGTAAGAATCCACACTCAGTGTCTATTATTTATAGCTAGCACGTCACTTTTAGATAATACATACTCTATTCTACACATCAGTATCGTCGACCTCAGAAATAAAATAGGCATTGATGTTTCTGGATTGCTAGGCAATACAAGTCCTGTGATGAATTCCATATTTCACATGTTTCTATAAAAATGTAACAGGAATGTACGTGTAGTGTACAAATATCATTTTGTCCAGAATTCCGTCTCTGACGTCACTGCATTACATGACCTCTCGGCTCATTACTGTTCGGAGAGTCGAGTTATCGCATGAAGTAAAGCCGTTATTTTTACATTTTTAGCCGATTTAGGTGCAAGAGCACGTGGGAGGGGTTTGGAAATACATATTTGCATTTGAAAAGACCGAATATAAAAACTTCGAAAGAAACCCTTGAAGATAGATAAATAATACGGTATATGATTCCATATGATATTTAAGGTGGATAGCTACTCATGTATATACGCCTATTTGATTAATTTTGTAACATCATTAAAATGGGATTAGTAGACTCCCTGGATTTTTGATAATTGATTGTGAGTCTCATTGCCAAATAGAGTACACATGTTTCTTTGTTATGCATGTATATGTGTATGTATGCATATATATATGCTTATACACTGTTTCCTTGTAGATTCCCCAGATTTGCTTCAAATCTTCAGAGGTCTTGTGCACAGCTGCATGACTTTTCATTTTCCAGTCGGCACACCGTCGCGTGCAGAGGTTAAGACGCCCTCCTCCCTCGTGCATATCGTAAGAACAATGAAGGACAACATAGTTGGCGGAGGTACATTTCCCACAAGACATGTTCAATAATCAATTGGAATACATAGACTATTTTCCTTGTCGTGGGATAGGGGCAATATGTGTTATATTTTCATGATGCTACTGAAGGAAAGATGGTGCTAATAATTAGAGAGGACATTTTATCTAGATGAAGCGGATGTGTAGGTATCACTACAGAATTGAGTCAGTTAACTGCTATTACATGGTAGTCCCCAAGAAATCAATAATATTGTTTCACTGATATTTCCCGGAGAGTTGTTAAGCAATGAAGAACGTATGTATGTATGTATGTATGTATGTATGTATGTATGTACATACACATATACACTATTCAGTAAAAAGCAGCATTTAAGGCCTAAACAGAAAATAAAATGTTTATTGCATTCAGCCTCTGGGATTTTGTGTAGGATGACAAAGCAATCAGGTGTGATTCGGCCTGTGCTGGAATGGTCACTTGCATTGAAACTTCCGGCTATTTTTTTCAAATGCAACCATTTTCAGACAATGCAGTTCCAGTTTATAATTATGTTTGGATAGGGTATGTCCATTTGACGGGCCTAAATATGTAAGATAGTCTTGGCGCATTTGAACTTATATACACAATGAACTGGATTTAATTTTAAAAACGTGGGGAAATGAAGGAAATATATAAGGACCATAATTAGTGCAAAGACACGTGTATAGGTACTTTACCCTTAAGAAACAGCCAAAATATACTGGCTACGAAAGCGTCTACATTTTCAATAATTAGGTATTATTACTTACGAGTCAGAGAACATCATACATCATGCATAATTGTGAAATTAATGTGGACAGTTGGATATGAAAGAATTGCAACGCGTTTTAACTGCATATATCCATATCAATAATGTTTTTAGAGTCTTTCGTGGTTGACTGGATCGTGTAACCCTTGTTAATAAATCATTTGCTTTTCCTTCGTATTTTTTGACATATCCCATGCAAGTGAAACCATACATAACATAATTGCAAGAGCACTAAAAAATGGCATTGATAAAGTGTAATAAATGTGAACAGCTTGAATATTTATCTTTCTGACCTGATATTTCCATGTATACTGCAATTTGTTTTTGCTTTTTTGTTTCATGTATGCTTTCTTCCTGGCTTTGTCCTTAATATATTAGAGTAAAATTTACTTCTGGATGTTGTATTTACATGGCTTGCATAAATTAAATAGATTAAATTAAATCTACGTATTGAATGTCTCTTTTCTTTCTATGATAAAGACAAGTTTATTTGAGTAGTTAAAGCCACCGGCTCATATACAATCTTGCGAATTATAGTACATTTGAGCACATCCTGTACTTTGAATTAATCCTGTTTATTCTGTGTCAACATATTTTTTTAAAGAAATATTTTACTCAATATTTTCATAGCCAATTGCCATATTTAATGTCCCAAAGTTCGGGATGGTTGTTTTTATGAAAATCATTTTTTCTTTCCAAGCAGAGACATCCTTATAGAATTATGGTTTCCTCTCTAATACTGCTGTATTTTGACTGGACAAATTTGTCCAACAAATGAAATCATAATATATATATCATTCAGTGTCATTTCTAATGTTCCTTTTTATGTTCGGGATGGTAGCAGGTATGATAAATCAATTTCATTATGCTCTGAACTCTTGATATAATGGTAAATGTTAGCAAAATGGCAGTATGATTACTCAAAATGCAAGTTTTACTGATCAGTGTAGAATGTATGAAAATTAGATTTTAGAGCTTTTCTTCAGCACATTCAGACTTTGAATTTCCGCATTCATGACTGATAGTTGGATTATAAAGAATCGATACTACTTCAAATAGTTTCTAATACTGGAATCACTTAACCACGGCAAAAATAATTATTTATAAATAGTGCGTTATATCCTATATTTATTATAATGATAACTATTTATTAGTGATTGCGATCGTGTTTCCTTAAAATATACTACAGCTCGTTTATTTCATGTGCAACAAATGCAGATACCGAAAATGTATATATGTCTGTCTGTTTGCTTGTTTATTACTTTATGTACTTGTAACGAGAAGGGAGACACGCAGACAGAAGTAAACAAAGGGAAAGTTTTTGCATTTGATGGCATAGTATATTCACGAATAATAAACTGTCATTTTTAAATTTGGGGTAAAATTACAAGGCGAGATTGCCTTTATATCTTTTAATCCTACTCCCTTGACGATCTTCATTACTGCATACACTGAAAACTTTCAATCTATTATCTATTTCTGATTGTTTACAGTACAAACAATTCCGTGGGCATTATCAATTCGTAGGGACAGTTTTCATTTTGATAAAATGGTTTTACTTCTGATTAATAATATCACTTGAAGTTCAATGACATTAATTTCTTTAAATTGTTTGTTGTCATAGATTTTATTTTTTTTCCAGCAAAAACTCTGCTTGATATCATCATTGACGCACAGCCACGACTTCAGACCACATGCGGTGAGGTATTTTATCCCCATGAAAACTGCCTCAGGGCTACATGGTTGGCATACAGGGATGAACTCGGATGTGACTTTCTTAAAGGTAAAATATGTTCATGTAAAGCAGATAGCAGGTTATTTACATTTTCCAACCTATGTTTAAAACCATGCCAATTCTGCAATATATATATATATATATATATATATATATATATATATATATATATATATATATATATATATATATATATCAGAATTGGCATGGTGTTTAATATTTATATAATTTATCAAATCCCTCTCAAAGATGATTCACGTAATACATAACACAGTGATTCAACTCAGATGGAAAATCAAACATTTCTCACAAAATTCTGGTTCATCAATTAACAAATAAACATACACCAGATAATAAGCGTAACAAACCTAGGTTATGTGCTATTTGTATTTACATTTCTGTTTATAACTTTGTGAGCTTTAAGTGATTATTTGTTTGATTATGGGGAACCAGTGTTGAGAATATATTTCTAATAATGAGTAATTATCCAATTACTACTAGCAGGTGTCATAATATGCAGTGTTCACAAGACTTTATTGTGGCATGGATTACCTTCGTAAAATGGCCCCTACCTAATTTCTAATATAAGTAATTCACAGGATATTCTCATTCATAAGTGTTTAGTAATTTACGATAGCAATAGTTGTGTTTATTAGGCGTTTGGGTCATGTTTTGTTATACATAACATGAAATACCGATATACGGCTTAAGAAAAGGATACTGATAAATTGTACGAATATTAAGCAAGAAAAACATGCAAGTGTGAAATTAGAATCTCGTGAATATATGGTAATTAGATTGATTGGAGGAAATTATTTGTGGTATTAGCGAGTTTAAGTACCCTTCAATTTACAACATCTGTTGTCCTGAGGTCCTGGAAAATCGATCGGGGAAATATCATCCCCAAGCCAGCTTCTAGCAGCTGTTCAACATTGTTTGTTTTGTGTGGTCATGGGGTGCATGCTAGAAGGCCTTTCTATTTTTTTAATGTATCCCTTGATTTCCTATAATCATTTTTTATCCGAATATACAAGTAATGGTCTATGACACATAACCACATACAGAGTACCCTCGTTAAACCCAGTAGCGTCCAAATGGGGGGGGGGATGGGGCGGTTACCTCAGGAGCCAGAGGTCTTGGGGCGCCAAAACAGCTGATAAAAATTCGGGCCTCGTATTCTGGCCCTTTGGGCCATCATCATCACCCCGGGCGCCATTTACCCTTAGTACGCCACTGGTTAATCCGGACTCCGTTTATCCGGAAACCTCGCTATCCAGACATAGTTCAACGGGAACAGAATTCCTAAACGTTAATTTGCTCCATTAATGAAGAAATCTGCGTTCCGGATCTGAAATTCAAAATTGGGGACCAAAGTGTAAAATTACTATAAAACTTGCCTCGATAATCCGGAAATAATCTGTCCAAAAATAAGACAATTCGAAGAATCGTATACGAAAATAGAGTCAGTCCGATAACACCGATTCACCTACACAAATTTGGAGGTGTGTCAATGTATCAGTCTCTGATTGGTCAAACTCTAGTTGCTCGTTAAAGTTGTAAATTGATCACATGATCAGGTGTGTGGAAAAACTTCAAGTAGCGTGACTGTATTGTAACCAGCGATTACATAATCAATGTCTGTTTTTGCTAGTCGCCGACGGGGGTTTTAATAATTAAATAAACACACTGGGATCAAATCGTCCACACTTTTGACATAACATATGGTTAATAAATTAAGTGTGTCATTAAGTCTCTTTTTTGTTTACCAACTGAATATAACAATCACAGTTTGTTAATGGCTGTACAAATAAATTTGATTGATTTAAGCTGTGGACGGTTTAGGGCTTCATTTCAAAATAAAAAGGGACTCAATTATCGGCTTATTAGCAGCTATAACAGTTGTAACATGCGACTTATAAAAATGACAGCATTTTATTAGTTGACCATAACGCATTTAACTGCGACACATCAGTTTGTACTTTTTACAATATTATGGCGACAACATCAAGCAAGCGTAGACGAGTAGAGATACCGGCCAGGAAAGAAAAGAAGATTTGCCTGCACAAAGAAGATCACCCAAAAGCTACCATTCAAGATATCTGCCGGCATATTATATCTGACTCATCCTTAGACATTCTCAAGTTGACAATTGCAGACATCATAAAAATCAAGGACAAATGGTTGTCCGTACCTGTCGACTCAGCAGACCTAACCCTCGCTTGCCACGCCAAATATCAACAAGTCGATGATGCCGTATTCATGTGGTTCTCAGACATGTTGGCCCACCATGCCGCCGTCAACGATGAAATGCTCATTGCCAAGGCAAAAACACTTGGAGATCAACTCGGCATCACTGACTTTCCCTATTCTCGTGGTTGGCGACAACGCTTCAAGAATCGGTGAAGCATCAGACGCAAATTGTATGAGGGAGAAACAGATTGTCCCGACATGAACAAAGCACAGGCGGGCAGAGAGGAACTACAGTGACTACTGCAAGACTACGACCCACAAGACATATTCAACCTTGATGAAACTGTATTGTTCTTCCGACTCGGGCCAAACTACAGTCTAGCAACACACAACATTGAAGGCACCAAAAAGTCAAAGGATAGGATCACCATGGTGCTCACTGCGAACGCAACAGGGACCATCAAGTTGAAACCATTTGTCATCACTAAAGTCAACAGACCAAGGTGTTTTGGCAAAACTTATAACCCAGACACATACGTGCGATACAGACACAACGGCAAAGCTTGGATGACGGCAGAACTGTTCATCGATTGGTTGAATGATTTCAATAGACAGATGAGGGAAGCAAAGGCAACATCATCTTACTTGTAGACAACGCTGCAAGCCACACAGAAGGGGACATTCGATTACTCAAAGTAAAACTACACTTCCTTCCGCCAAATACAACGGCACACATTCAGCCAATGGACAAAGGCATGATACGAGCATTCAAGGCCCAATTCAGGAAACAACTGGTTAGACATTACATTGACTGTGCTGATCAAGGCAAAGTTCAAAATGTGGACATTAGGCAGGCATTACACAAGGTAATGAAGGCGTGGGCTTCAGTGACAGTTTATTTTAGACATGTACAGATCATACTGACACCAACCACTACTGACGAAGACAATAATGATGGAGACAACATGCCATAAAATGAGCTCAAAGACCTAATAAGAAGCCTTCCCACCCAAGCTGAGATGACTGCCGAGGACTACGTAGGGATAGACGATATGGGGGAGAAGGGCAACAACTCAATGATGACGACATTTTGACCCTGGTATCTAGAGACGAGGTTCCAGACAATGCTAATGAAGAAGACGATGATGCCTCTACCGAGGGTAAAGACATTACCATCAACCAAGCCAAGGACAGCATAGCAACACTCATTTCGTATTTTGAGCAGACGTCAGCAATATTCACCAGTGATGATATAAAACACAATAGTGAAGCCCTTGAGAATCTATGGACACACTCAAGAATCATTGCAGATCGATTCGCCAAAGAATCCAGGCAAACAAAGGTCAGATTTCTTCAGGAAATTGACATATTTGTATGTAGAATCCATACATGTACATGTACATAGTGTGATGTGCTCGATGTGTTAATTGTTTAAACTTATATTTACGTGTATGTACAAGTGCATGCTATAATAAAGTGAAATAAACAAAAGTCAATAGATGTATTGATTAATTTATTTCAACCATTATTGAATATACAGTACATTTACATCTAGCAAATACATGTACATGTATACAGTATGATGACATCGTAAAATACAAATGTACATGATTAAATTATCCAGAAAACTCATTAATCTGGACATATTCACTGGGAACGAAGGTGTCAAGATTAACGAAGTTCCTCTGTATATCTTTTTCTTGTTTCATTACATTTAAATGTCAGGAATGCATATTACTCTCATCTATCTTTTTGTTTTTACATTATGCAAAGAAGCAGTATTTGTAGTTACTGATGTCAAGTCTTCATGCAATAATAATAATAATTATTATTATCATTATTGGTAGTAGTAGTCGCAGTAGCAGCATTAAACAGTAATTTCAGTAGAATTAGTATTGAGTTATAGCTGCAGAACCAACATTTTGTTATTGTTATTATTATTATTATTATTAATTTTATTATTATTATTATATTTGTAAAATCAGAAAGACACTTATAACTCTCAATTAAGAGCTCTAACTAAACTAGTCGAAAGCAGTCTGAATGGTATTGTGGTCAAATAATAGAGCACAAGCTTAGAAAGCAACTACGTGTATGTATGATTTGGAATGAAAAGAATTTTGATTTTGCATGTTTGGTTTGTATCTAAAAGTAAAGAACTTTATTACATTATGGAATAATGACATGTGAGCCATTAAGAAGTAAAATGTGGCGAAATTTTGCAAATATTCTTGATCAAAATAAACAAAAATATGTGTTTTACCACTTATCTTGACCCGACTGCACACATTGTATCAGAATGAAAGAATCTTCTTTCCACTTTATATACTTGAATAGACAGTTCTGCAGGACGAATGTACAGATTCAGACATTTTGTCGAATGTCCAAGTGAATAGATCATTTAGTATCAGCTGGATCTGTGCGTGTTTACATTTTCTTGCATGAATACGTGCTGATGTTTCTATACTCCACTGAACGGTTTAAACTAAATCATAATGGAACAGAATGATGTGATACGAATTGGTATTACAATCAGTATTCATCTTTATTACTACATTCCAGCATGATGCACGTTTACCTTTCTTTTTAGATATCCACACTCAGTATAAATGGGTATAGTTTACGTGTCAACATAAAATGAATACCATGAGGAATTAATGGCAATTTCAGATGCAGAATGAACATATGATTACAACATCAGTATGATAACTCTGGGAGCAGTAAATAAATTGTGTTATTTTTAAAGTCATCATCACATCATCATTATCATCATCAGCAGCAGCATCAGGAAAGATCTTTATAAGGTTGAGGAAAAATCCAGATACTCAATATCAAGTCAAGCAAAAAATTTTTGCAATTTTCTTTTTATTCGAGTGATGCAATCTTTACCTTACCATCGTTTTTGTGACTAAATCCTTATTTAATCTCTCCGAAATCATGAAATATATCTACAGCAATGGACGAGTCATGCATGTAACATACAAACATAACATATTTATGCAAAATTATGTTCCGATCTTTACGGCTAATATTATCTAGAGGGCTGAGCCTCTTCCACTTCTTCCTCCTCCTTGTCCACATGTCAGAGCTGTATGGAGATGCTATGTGTAAAAGGTGTAGGTTGGTTTTAGGGAAAGTACTAATCAGGGCTTCGCGTGGTTTTTGGTGGTAATTTGATAATTTGGTAATTTGGTAATTTGATAATTTGGTAATTTGGTAATTTGGTAATTTGGCTTTATTTATGTTGATTGCTGAACCTATAATAACTTTCGCCTAGAAAACATTAAATCAGTCTAGATGATTATTTTAAATACATTTCCCTCTATATTTTTTGCATGCAGAGGCGCAGATTATTTTAAGCAACTTAGATAAAGTAATTTACTAGGTTAAACAGATTACAGTACATGGAACAGCACGATTTAAGGAATAGTTTCAGCGATCCTTATAGGAGAGGAAAATTATGACGCATTTCATTCATGAATTACATTCATCAAATCTAATCCCCCTCCCCTTGCCCCTCCTCTTTCTTTCAATCACCTCCACTGTACTTAATTTCACAAATTTTACCTATCCTCCTAACTGATCCCCACTGTGCACTGACTACATGTGCACTGGACTGAGAACATCGCTAATAATAGGAAGCTATTGACTGATTGTTCAGAGATCAATCATCTAAAGGTTCCAACTGAGATGTATATCAAATGGACGATTGTTCATTCGATATCTCTTCAATATTTATTGAATGACGGATGTTCTTATCACGTGTTAAATGAGCTCAGTTATACCATGTGAATCTTTTGCCTATGTAGGTCGTCGCGTGAGGGGTGATATTATTTTACATTCAATTTTTACGTTATAAAAACATAATCCGTCTCCACAACCACAACTATTGAAAATGTTTCTTCACTTTAGTACAAGACATTCATTGAAACTGTCACTTCCTTGATATAAAAACATTTAATGAAATCAATTAATTACCAAATGTTGTCTCATTTTGGGGACAATTGGAATGGATATTGTTATGGTAAGTATATATCAGACATACAATTTTGATATGTTATAATGATGTTGTGCTTGACATATATTCTTTTAAATACGACCTAGTTAAAGATAGCATAACGTTGTTGACTAAATGATTATTTGTTTTTGTAATTATTGCAAACATTTCATTATCTTCGTCGCTCTTTATATTGTCTATTTACTTTCTTTAGATCAGAAAGAAAAGGATGTTTTACTATTTCAAATCCAAGCACAACCAGCTCAAACTACAGCTCTGGGCAAAGGAGTTTGGCATAGGGGAAAAATTTACATGAACTTTATGGACAGTCTATTGGGGAGCAAATCTGTGGTTAGTAGCAACGAATTATTTCTATACATTTCAATAATTTAAAATTTAGTCCTTTCATCGGTCATGACGAATAGAAAGTACTTTTTTAGTAATTTGACATACAAACAGATAAAATTAAAGAGAATCAAGTATTAAATATGTTTTAAGAACTGGAACATGAAGAATGTAAGAAAATTTAAGCTCTGCAATTATTTTAAAATACTGGCTTGTTTATACTGAATACACTGCTTTACTTCTGATAACAAAAGTTTTTATTTTCAATTATATAAGATATAAATAATAATTTGCTCTATAATAACATTATGAAGTAATATTTAACAGATTTAAATTCACTTATCTGTCTATCCATCCATCTATCTATTTATCTATCTATCTATCTACGAGCCATGGTTGCTGAGTAGTCACGAATGTACTTTCCTCCAATTGCCGTATTGTGTTTTGATATGCAGTCCCATAACCACTGAATCAAACCAAACCATTAATCAATGAATCTATGTATATATCTATTTATCTGTCTATCTGTGTTTCCTTTTCATAGATCTCACCAATTGAGCCATGGTACTTCCTCACCTCAATCGCCTGTGACATGACTGGAAAGGTCACATTCTTATTACCGTCGGATGTATGGAACTCCTTGGAAAATTCAGCCTACCTATCAATATATTTAATATTTATTGAAGGATTTTCCATATTTCGATCCATGAATGTTAAGAATGATAGCAGGGTGCAGATTATAGATCGCATGACCGTGTCTTCCAAACTAGTCCCAGGGAAGGAAAACAGAAAATGTCAGGTAAATTTAGTAGATAAGATTTCAATTTATTTATTTACACTTTGCTTGATTATCACACCCTGTGTAGCCCTGACATGAGAAATAACATGGCATAAATCTTTGTCCCCTTGTTGCGCTCTGAGGTAGATGGGGAGCACGGATAAGGAATTTTGTATTATGCCAATAGCGTGAGACCTGGTCTCAAAAGGACAAGGAATAATTCAAGAAGCCACTTGGATGAGGAAACTTGTCTGAGTCAGGGAAATTGGCTAGGATTTCTCAGCACTGAATCCATTGATGAGACTCAAAAACTAACCAAACTGTCCCCTCTTGTGATAGCAAGAGCTCTTCAGGGCTTGGCTGGAGAGCCAAGAAGTGTAAAAAAAAAACTTAGTTCGGGCCAACTGCTTGTTGAGTGTAGCTGCAAAGCAGACTCCGATAATCTACAAAACGGTTTGTGAAGATACCTATTAAGGCATTTCCACACAAATCTCTCAATTCATCAAGAGGTGTTGTTCGATCCAAAGATTTTGATGGATGCAGTGAGACTGAGATTCTTGAAAACTCAGCTCTCAGAACGTCTCTCAAGTGAAACGAATCAACTATCGCCATAACGGCAAGTTACACACTTACACACTGACGTTCAGCTGCGCCACTTTGCCTACATCGATCAAAGCCGGGATCTTGAGTATCCCTGTCGATCCTGTCATTCCCAATTCTTTGCGGTGTTTCAACTGCCAGAAATATGGCCGCCACATAGATGACTGCAAGAGAAAAGCAGTCTGTCCCAGATGCAGGCAGGAGGATCACGACGGATCGTCCTGCTCTGAGAAAATCTCTTGTACTAGTCGTTTTGACAATTTAGTGCATCCAATACCCTATTTACAAACATGCTCCAGGATGTTGCTGTGGATGTAGTATCAAAAACGTTAGAGATTTCTAAAAGTGTCGACAAGCCATGATTTGCTGATACATGCAAAGACGCTTTTAGGAAACGGGAAAAGGTCCTTAAATATTTCAAGGCCAATCCAAGAAACAGAAATCTGAATAATTACGGTATATACCAAGCTAAAGCTTGTCAGACCATTAGAGAAAGCAAGAGAAAAGCATGGAGATCATATGTCTCTAGGTTGAACTCTCGCGATTCTATTAAATCAGTATGGAATATGGTACGAAAAATCATTGGCAAAATAAAATCAGCTGTACCAAGCATTTAAAGAACTCTGATGAGATACTTTTTAAACACTTACCTGAGACAGCTCTAAAGACACTGCTAAACATTGTCAGTAAATTTTGGAAACTGGCGACTTGCCGCAGTCTGAGCGAGAAGCAACGGTGATACCAATACCCAAACCTGGAAAGGACGAAACAGACGCTTCCAACTATCGTCCCATAGCATTAACAAATTGAATTTGCAGAACCATGGATCGGATGATAAACAAACTACTCTGGTATCTATAATCCAACAACCAACTATCTGACGTTCAATGTAGATTCAGACGCCAGAAAAGCCCAATAGACCATCTTATCAGACTTGAAGCATTTATTACAGATGCTTTCGTAATGAAAGAAAATATAGCTGCCGTCTTTTTCGACTTCGAGAAAGCTTATGATACCACATATAACTACGGCATAATGAATGACCTATTCAACTTAGGTCGAAGGACGCCTGCCTAACTTTATCTCCAATGTTTCGAAAGATATAAACTTCAGAGTTCAGGTAGGTAGCACCCTTTCTGAAAGTTATCCTCCGGAGATGGGAGTACCTCACAGCAGCATATTTTCATTAACTCTGTTCAACATCAAAATTAACAGCATAGTGAAATTCTTTAATCCAGGAACTGACTGATCATTGTATGTTGAGGACTTTTTGATCTGCTATAGATCAAAGAGTGCGCATACTATTGAACATCAACTACAGATGAGCAAAACAAAGTTCAGAAATGGACAGAAGAAAACAGGTCCAAATTTTTTAAATCAAAACCTAATTATTTATTTCTTTCAATGAGATCGTATTCATGATGACCCGACGCTCTATCTTAACGGTTCTCTTGTTGTGGAGGAGAGCATATTTTAGGCCTTTTTTGTGACCGTATACTAACATTTCTTCCACATGTTAGATACCTCAGGGACCAATTTCAAAAAGCTCAGGATTTAATACGAGTTGTGGCAAACACAGACTCGGGAGCTGATCGGAAGGTCTTGCTTCGGTTTTATCGGGCATTAGTAAGATCAAAACTTGACTATGGCTCAGTTGCGGACGAATCAGCTTGTAAATCCTACCTCCAGATGCTCGATCCGAAGCACAATCAGGGACTTAGACTCTCTGCGCATTTAGAGCTTCCCCTTCAGAAAGCCACTCTATTGAGGCAAATGAACCATCACTTTATCTCTGACGAATGAAATTGGCTCTTCAGTATGCTACCAACCATCTTCTAACCCATCACACCCCGCATGTAATGTTTAAGCCCAAATACCAAAACTTGTACTTTCAGAAACCAAACTGCATTCCACATGTTGGCATATGAATTCATCCCCACTTAGAAACAACAAAAATCAATGTTGGAAACATTACAAAATTATGTATTCCCAAATCTCCACCGTGGTTATCAAATCTCCTAACATAGTTTTTGACCTTTGCGAATTCAAAAAGTCTTGATATCTTCTTCTTTTCACAGTAAATTCAATGAAATCAGAACCTCCTGTTGTAGGCATATGTCCCTGTGTAAAGATGGTTAGAAAGATGGAGACAAAGTTGAAGCTGCCACAGCGAAACACCATGGCACCATCTCGAGCAAGTTACCTGATAAGCCTCAATTTTTAGTGCAGGGATTACATCCATACTCTTAGCTTTAAACTATATTGAAACCTCTAAAAAAACAAATTACAAATTAATTTCCCTTTCTACACTGAAAACCTTGCATAATCTTAAAATCTGACAACCCGTTAATATCCCAGATATTAGAGAACCATGATGTTCTCATAGAGTCTGAGAAAAGTGTTATGAACTGTTGGCTGCCTAGTCACATTGGCATAAAGAATAATGAAAGGGCAGATAAAAAGAGCCAAAACTGCCCTGCAGTTACCCGTTTCCGATTGGAAGATTCCATATACTGACTTGAAATATTGCATAAATCAGCATGTTTTTCATACTTTGCAAAATATGTGGAATGAAAATTCCAAAACAAACTAAAAGACATCAATTGAATTATAGGTGAGTGGCATCCCTCGTGTAGAACAAATCGGAGAGATCAGGTGGTGTTGTACTGATCGCGTATCGTACACACATACCTGATTCATGCATACCTCCTGACGGGTGAACTTTGACCGGAGTGTGTACCATGCCAGTGTGCACTGACAGTGGAGCACATTCGTGTCGAGTGTGTCGACTTCCACCCTGTGAGACAGAAGTATTTTGACATGAACTGCTTGAAGAAACTGTCCGATGACGTACCACCCGAGAAAATCTTGGAATTTTTAAGGAAATGCGGTTTATACAAGATATTTTAATGGCGTTTTAAGGATCTTAAATTTGTTACCTTCATCTGTTATTTTATATATATTTCACATAATTTTTTACATCCTTACGTTTTATATTTTGTCTTGTTGTGCTTAGTTATATATTTTATTTGGAAGGCTTTATTTTCTTTTCTTGTGCAATTTATTTTTACATTTTTGGAAGAGAACCTTTTGTTGGCACTACAAAGTCACTTTTGTGCTGAGTTGCCATAAAGCACTACCACATACATACATTCAATTTATTTATTAAATTTTACAATTGCAGAGGTATAAAAAGATTATTTCACCAAATGTATAATTAGGTGTTTCTTGGTGAAAGATTTCAGTCCCATCTTGTATGATAATTGGATGATGGAATGCTTTTATGTATTTTTTCATGAGTTGTTTGCAGAAAACATGCATGAAATGTTAGATATATGAATGCAAATTAAATTTATATAGGGAGGGAATCTACCTCATCGTTGATACAGGTTCAACAGCAACAGATGCACGAACAGAGACACTAGGTTCCCACATATACAAAGTATATATGGGGTTCATTTTCACCGTATAGAACATTAGCATGTCTGTGTTCCTGCTGTCGCTGTCTTTACACTTGTTTATTAGGAAGTCTGTTCATTATTCGATACTTCCATTCCACTAGATCCTTAAAATTTTCGAACAGTGCAAGCTGTTGACATAATGGGCTAAGACAATTGCAAAATGTGAAATGTTAGTTTAATGAATACATGATTTTATATTGAAAACATATAACCTTATAAACTTTTTAAATAATGATTTTTGATGCAGTCATTTCACTGAAAAGAAATGCATTTGCAGAGTACATGGACCTTTTAAGATTTATCTTTTTTCTCTTCAAACATTTTCATAGTATGTAAACCACTACTCCGTGTAAAGTGGGTTTATATAAAACTTTACGTAAACTGTATAGATGTATCTCACGATCATATGGGGATGCAAAAGTGGCCATGATCTGAGTCAAGCTAATCTGTTTTTCGTCTTTTGGTTTGTCTTTGATCACAGATTTGTTTGCTTTCCAGACAGTAAAGGAATATGAGAACAGATATGAAATACACATAAAGCTGCAAGAAAGCATCCAACAGTCTTCCATTTTCAAGGTTGAACTTGGCTCAGATCCGACTGAAGTATTAATAAAAAGCCAGAAGTAAGTCTAATAAAAAGTGAGAAGTCAAGCATTAAATACTATATATATATATATATATATATATATATATATATATGATGCACTATGTGCAAAATGCTTAATATGTCATGAAAAGTAGCACTGAAAATAACAAAATAACATGCAAAACAATATAGTAGAATGTACATTCAAAAGCTATAGTTGTCATAATGATAGAATATAATTTTATGATCAAAGTTTTTACCTAACCTGTACATGATATAATACATGTTATGTAGTTTTGTAAATGTTAACATCATTAAAAGTTTAAATATGTTTAAATTTACAAATAATGTTTTCTTTATTTTTCTACTCAAGATGCTTATCAACATACAGATTCCAATGTCCATTACTAGATGTTTACACTGAACTGTCTCTGCCTAATAACGTATTGCAAATAACAGCAGAGAAAGACCTTGGTGTACTTATGGGACCATTAATCTTGAAATACAGACGTTTGGACATAGAAAACTACCCAACTGAAGGAAACGGTATTGACCAATTTTGCAAAGTCCTCGCCAGCAATGAGATATATCAGGAAAGGTTAGGATGTTGTGACTTGTATTTCGTCTTATGTACTATAGGCAATATTCTTTTCTTGGCTAAGGCTCAGTAGTAGTGAAAATTATACTTGCATAACTAAAATTGGTTTAGGTTCCGGTTTTTATGCTTGTTACGGGTATCCGTTGAAATGGCACAAAACACAAATCGCTAAAATATACTAAAATCTTATTTCGTTTATATTGCAGAATCGGCGGTCATATCTCTCCTTTTTGATCAAATGCAATAAAAATATAAACTACTTCATAGCATAATCTATTATACATAGTTTTAAAACGTATGTAAGATGTTAGTAGAAAATATGCATGAGTGCTGAAACAGTAGCTATATTTTTAAAAGTTTGTTCGTTTTTGTGTTTTGAATTTATTAATCTTTGTCGTTTTGATATTTTATTTGTTGTGCATGGTCAACAGATCAAACTATTTAAATTCACATATTGCGTCAACTCTCTCATATATTACTCATAGTTACATTTGCCCTTCTCTAAGAAGTAAAATGTTTCCATATTCCTGCAAGGTAATTTCTTTCAAAGCAACTTTTCTCTTACTGGATAACCACGCATTGGATGTCTCGTACCAAACAGAAAACATGTGTGTCAAATGGCAGAACAATAACACTGTTGATTAGATTTATTTGCATAGTCAAATCTAGATGCTCAACATAACAAACAATACCTTTGTGACCATCGAGATACGGTGGAATATTCTTTCAAAACAGTATATGTTTGAGTTTTTGCAATGCAAGCATGAATTTGGTTTCTGTTTCTGAGATAAGAAGCAGATCGAAAGTATTTTGTGTTGTATAATTCAAGTCTTTTGGTAATGACAATGAGTAGATACTATATTAATACATATATATTACGAGGTATTTGGCGTACATAGTAGTCGCTTAAATAACAATTATTTGTATCGCATGCCATATACTTGCCACGAACCAGCATGCACTATTCTCATCCACTTGTATGACACAGTCAAACACGGATTAAAATTCACCCATATTAAACAATCAACTGTCATCAACAACGTTTCTTCTTTCTTCATGGTCGCATACTATGTATTATTGTATAACAGAACCTCTATCAAACAACGATCTCTCTACCGAGGCCTCTTTTCTCAAAGATGTTTAAGACAGGTTCCACTGTATTTGGCTCTGGATATACCAGTATTAATATGCCAAAATAATATCCATCAAATCAGAATTTCAGAGAAAGGAAACTCTGTTACAGTTCTCTTTTGGAAATCACATCTAAAGTTGTAGAATATGCTTGACATCGTGAATTACTTGTTGATGTCTTTGTCTTTTTTCTTCATACATTTTCTTTTCTATATCCTCACAAATTGATATGATATTTAATATGTCTCATAAATGTTATGTATCACCACTTACTCTTGCAGGAAAAGGAGAAACCATGATGATCCTTGCTGGAATATTTCATCATATGTTCGTGCTATGCTAATACATGCAAAGCAAAAAACACCAGACAAGCTGTTGGTAAAGATACATTCCATGGATTTATGTTATATGTACATATGTATTAATGTATGTAGGTAGATAAGTAGGTATGTAGTTACCTATGTATGCAACATAAATCTTGTGTCTTACTCTCCTTATCCTAAGTTTTATCTGACCGTTATCTTGTTCAGTAATTAGACTTTGTTTGCGATCATTCAACCATGGGCAGAATATAAATGCATCTTGCACAGACATAAAAGAAAGGCTCCTAATTATGGATAGTATATATATATATATATATATATATATATATATATATATATATATATATATATATATATATATATATATATCTTGCAATGCCTATGATCACACATTTTTGTAAACGAATTACTGTGGTGGCAGAAATGAGCATGCATGTTATATTTTTGTCATTAAAGTTTTGATTACAATCGAGGACATTACTTAGCATGCATTTATAGATCTTGTTCCAATTACATGAAAAACGCACTAATATCAACTCGAGAAAATGGGGGTCTGCATTAAATTCTATTGTTTATTATCATATGTAAAGTAAAGAAAATAGACAGGTATTTTATAAACATATTTATCATTATATAATAGTGACATCATGTTTCTCTTGAAATGTTTTATCTTTACAACAAAAAATTACTCCTTCACATTTCCTATATTATTTTATTTTAGCTTAGAGCTCTGTTCATTGTTGTAAGTGAGAGAAATCCAGGCCAAGCGTTTGGTTATGATTCGGATGATATTTTCATCTATTTCAACAAATGTCACATCGTCGACGAAAAAGTAACTCTGAATCTCGTCTGGATTGATTTCGAGAGAGTCAACCAGTATATCAAGGAAGGAAAACTTACCAGGATGGAGGTGGATACGTATTACTTTATGCTTGGTCTACTATCTGGTGATCAGCTTGTAGTTACAAAAGTGGTAAGCCAAATACTTACACACTCGCTTTAGATTAGAAGTTCCTGCTTGTGATTCCTTTATATAAGAAGGAAAAGCATGTCAATAATATTATAATGTATTTTAAAAACAGCATTTTTCTTTCTATTGCTAATGCTATATCGATGGGGTTTAAAGCTCATGAAGCAATATCCTACAATTGAAATGTTTGTTTGATACTTATTTTATTGCCTCGGTGATAAACAAGTTCTCATTTTTGTGACGTAAATAATGATGTGAATGTTTACCGGAGAGCTTTTTGTATCACGCTATCTTGTTACTTAAACTCGATTATTTTTCTGCTCTCAGACAGGTTATTCACTCTAATTTCTACATTAAAAAAGAGTAGCATAATCGCGAATACAAAACTTAAACACATTACCACTGTAAATTGTTCCTGTAATTATGATTATGATACCATTATCTGAAGGTGCCCATTTGTATTATTTTTCAAGGAAGCTCTCTTTTTACGAAAATGGCTTATACTGAACACAAGGAAGTCAAAGCAGCTGTATGAGGATCAGACATATCAATGGCGATTTAACTCCTTCCTCCAGCCATTGTATGCAATCAGTGGCATTGTTGGAGAAAGACAGTTAAAAAATGATGCAGGTATTATCTAAATCAAATGTTTTTTGAAAGACACCAGTGTCGATAGATGTCAGTTTGATGTTTTAGTTTTCATATTTTATATATACCGTAGTGTGAATTTAGAGATGACATGTAGATCGTTAGCAGAAGTGCACTTTTGCTTTTATCCTAATATATAGCATAGTCTGCAAATGCCATGACATTTTTAGGAGCATTAAACAGTTCTTTTGGGGAATTTGTGAAATAGATTTCAAAGAAATCTGCCATTTTGTTGCAGCCTGTTTTCGACAACAGATTAGCTCATAATCTACAGTTTATTATATCTTCGTATTCAGTACATATTTTCATAAATAGCTATTACATTATAAGCGTTGGTATATTTCGCTGGGTATTAAACTATTCAACACGTAACGCCTGAAAGTAACATCTAAAGCTAAACAAATGCAAAGAATGCTTAACATGAAACCTTTATTAAAATGCTGATTAATATTTCACATAAAAATGTAACGCACCATCATACTTGTTGATGAATCATACTTTGATCACTCTGTTAATAATTCCATACAATAATCATATCTGTTTGATAAATTTATACATTAATCATATTTGTAGATACATCCATGCAGTGATGGTATCTGTTAACGAATGGTGCAGTTTGTGGTATTTGAACCATCCATTGATTGTATCCATTGAAGAACGATGTAATTTGTCTGTTGATGAACTTTGTGTGCACATGTAGGGTAGTTTAGTTTGTGAGCAATGTAAATAAGGGTGTGAGCTAGGGCGTCAGAAATTCAATTATCATTAATTTGCATTATAAATAAACATCTCATTCACGTGCTTTGTTACATGTCTTCTCTAGAGCCAATTTCACCCAGTTTCACCCTGTTACAGTGAGCATCTTTTGTCTGAGATATAAATATGGTGTAAAACATTTAAGTAGCCACACCTATTTATCAAGATTAATATTGGTAGCAAACTTCCAGTTAAAAGCAAGACCGTGTAAATTATACCAGTTACCTTCATCAGTCGTATAGCATAAATATCTCTGATGATAATACATTAACTGTAGAACTTGATGTCTCGGGCAAACATTAACGTTTTGCTTAAGGGATGATTATTTTTTTGTGTAATTTTGGCTTTAATGTTCAAAATAAATTAAATGTATCTTTTTTGAAGGTTAACAAATAAAAATAAAAAATCATGTTGCACGTATGTAGTGTAATATCAAACTTCAAATAACTGTTACTTTTCAAGTGCTTTTTGCAGCTGTGATCGTCTAAACATAATTTTGATATACTGCATGCCCAAATCTATCTTCAGTTTTAATTTTTTTCTCAGAATCTTGAATCAAAATTAAACGTGGCGTTCATGGTAGCATTTGCATTAGGTTACACATGTCAATACTTAATTTTCACACTTCGGTAAAATAAATACGTTATTACAATTGGTAGCAGACATATCCTTTTTATGCAGGCACAATCAATATGCAGTCAAGTGGAAGCCATTCAGCTGCTATTGAAAAACATGAAAAGCCTGAAAATGTATGCTCAGGCTGCTCAAAAAAAGGTCCAGACATGAAACGTTGTGCAAGATGTCAGTCTGCATTCTACTGTGGGAGGGAGTGCCAAACAAGAGACTGGCGAAATCATAAACAAACCTGTAAGGGTAAATGACATGTTCTGATGTTATCTTTGCACTTTAAGAGCTTTTTCAGTTATAGTCGCTCTTGTCGTTGTAGTCTTTTTTTGCGTTAACAATGAACACCCAAAATACTTAGGTTAAGGTTTCAAAAATAGTTTTTGTATCTTCCTGAAACTTGATATGAGCATGCGTCATGAAAAGTATTATGGTGACGTTCTTTACAGACTTTAGTGACAGTGTATACCTGTTATGTGCAGGTACGTTTCTCGTATACTGTGGCCTATATAGTCAGGGACATGTATACAGATTCTAAGGAGAACTAGACCACCTTACCAAAAGTAGTTCTCTGTGACGCTTCGATGACCGGGTTTGTTTCATAAAGTGTTGGTTGTTTTTGAATTACATGGAATAATTATAACTTAGAGGGAATATATATTAAAGAAACAGACCCTTATTGGGCGGAAAATGCATATCAGAAGTACCAAAGAAGCCAATAACACACAAGGACAGGACTACTAATTCATGAAAAAATTCCTGTTTGCGAAAACGTTCATTGATTAAGCCATTCAATGTTCATGTAAAATGTATGGATCATAGCACAAATGTTTCATGCTTGTACGGATGCATCAGCATTTGAGTCAATGTCCATGCTTTGTAATACTATTCTTGATATCCTATTTCTTTCCAAGAAGGCACAGTCAATGACAGAGATTATTCATTACCTAGTCCAATTGTTTGAACTTCAAAATCAAGTGATCTATTTCACCGAACTAAGAGCCAATTTGCCAATTTGCTGCATTAAGTAATCTTCCTCTTTTGGCGAAATAAACACCCTCAAAAGACCAAAGACTGCATAACGAGTGGAATACTTATTCGAATATTTTAAAATCCATGTGGTTTTAACTTGAACCATTTTGCTAGCCACATCTTAGTTCCACAATGTTCCTTTTTCATATATAACTGTCCGAAACAGTATTTTGAACAAGTGCCTTCTTGAGGACAAACGAGCTACTGGCCATAGCCAGCAAAATCAACTGAACAACAAGAAAGCTCATTATGTAATCTGCTAGGTACTTAATATGGGAACATCGATGATATCCACATCCCTTAAATATAGAGAAAAATGTGTATGCAAATGGTTTAAATGGGAGAAACTTACATTCGGCGGGTGTCTTTGGACTATAGAGGTCGCAGTAATCAATCCCGAGTATCATCCTGTGTAAATGTAATGAGCAATCTCAATGAATCAGTTTCACTCAGCAGCGTCTAATCAGATATATGCCAAGAATCGATGTGGAATTACCTAGATCGACGACCCTTAGCCAGCGAAGATCAGCTTTGACATCGATAGATGTACGCCAGGTAAAAAAGAGAACACACGGGTTTTGTGAACAACACATTCATTGCTACTGGGTCAAATGATCGCACGGTTGACAATGAATAAACTGGATTATATATATATATATATATATATATGTGTGTGTGTGTGTGTGTGTGTGTGCATCTTACAGAGGTTGAAAATTACATAGGGAAGTAAATTCTATTTATCTCGATACTTTTTTATATTTTTGCTATCTGATGTGAACTGTAATATGGCAATTGTTCAATTTATTGGTAACAAACTTTTTAGATTTGTTTAAAAATCACTTCCTTATGTGAATTAATCCAAGAAAGTTTACATTTTTATATGAAATAGAAAAGTTTGGATATAAGCAACTTTGTCAAAGATAACAAGGAACTACTTAGAAGGGTTCCAGAATATCAATGTTATCGCCATTACAAAAAAAAAAACTAGATCTTAAGTTGGATATGGTTAGAATCGTAAGTAGAGACTATTATGCGGTTATGTGACATTTAAATTTTGATTACGAAATTTGACTATAAATTAAAGCGAGAAATAAGTAAGCACCGAAGGTCGTTACATTCCGGTGGAGAAAAACTAACATATCGAAGGAATATAAATATTTAGCAGGTCATATTATTCCATTGCGCTTGTTATATTGAACATTGCTAATAATGCATCCTATAAATGCTTCTGAACCCTCAGGATTGAAGGTGCCCATTGTTAAAATATAATGGAGCATTATATGTGAACAATATAGTATAACTTTGATACTCAAGTATATAATGGTAAATTGATCAGTTTCCTAACTTTATTTTCCTTTCATTACATGTCAGTAAATTCATACATAAATTTATATTTTTTAAAAAAATGGCATTAACTGCTGACTAATCGGACTGTAAGCTGTGCTGTGTGAGAATCATTATGTAGTCACACACGTTGAGCTATGTTTGTACAGCTTTGGAGCGGGATAGCTACGCACTTTGGTAGTTTTGCCAATTTCAAAATTCTATAAAAATCCTACCTTTGAGTTTTCATACAGTGTGTTCAGTCAAAAAAAGAAAACACACACACACACACAAAACGACAAAAATAAAAGTAAATCATGTAAATCTTTTCCAACAATTTTTTTGGTGTATATAGAAACTTCTTTAATTTTGTGACAGTACTATGCTAATGATAGGTTTTGTTATTAAAGCTCTGGCATATTGCAACTTCGTCTTTGTCAATATTTCAACATAAATGCAATAGTTGTAGATAAGGCGGACGTATTACTTATTCTGTTCCTTTGGCACTTAGTGCTGCCTATCTCTTACAAGACAGAAATATTCAGATAAATCACCAATGTCTGCAACGTTTATTGCATAATTTTATTTTATCTCATTTATAAACACTGTTATAAATTAATGCCAAATACATGTACATATATTGTTTTTGAATGATTTTGTACAGTTTTAGTACATTTTTATTATCATAATGATCTTTTCCTTAATTGTGATGATTAGCACATAATCAGTTTCAAAGAGTCAACACAAAATATTTTTTCTTTTATATTCTCAAAGTTGTTCCTTTCAATTTTTGTGTATTTAAAAAATAATAACTAAATTTGTAAAACGTTATATTAATCATTTAGCACACTGTGATTCTATCCTTTTCATTCATTTCAAAAGCTTATACAAACTCCTTTTTAAACAACTCTTTCCTATATTTTGTTACTCTTTCATTATTTGATACTTGAACTAGCTTTTTAGTTTCAGTTTTCTTTGGCAATTGATCTTAAGTTGATATGTACGTTTTAAAAGATCAATAAATTTTTGGATTGGTTTGTAAATTTGAATTTGTTTATTACAAGGTTTGATAGACCAACCAATGTGACTTATCCATTCGTAGACTTTTCAGCTGGCATTTGATGGCACAAAGGGAATGGGATTGGGACATCTAATGCAATTATTGTCTGCCATTTCGACTGGTTGTTTTCTGTTTAAGTCTGTTCTTCAGGCACTATAGTGGGGAATTCTTGTTCCATGAACACATTTCCAGTGTGTATATAATGATGTATTATTTGCGCAGCCATGTTACTTATAATGTGTAATCGGGCCATATTCCAAAGATGTGAATGTTCACCCGTAGTACTCTATATTGATAGACCATTATCTGAGCCATGTGTATGCACATGCGTATCGGCCTAAATATCATTATGCCAATCTTCATAAAGGTATAAGGAAAAAACAAAACGTTCATCCAACCCATGTATCTTTGAATTTTTGTCGGTGGCCAAATGTAGCTTTCATGAATATTCTCTGCACAATAATAAGACAATGAAATATAGTTCATGTTTAGGGTTTATACGTAGTAATATTTAGAATTTTTATGATTGATGTCTGACTGTATTAGCAATTGTTTTGAGAGTGTACTTTATGGAAATTTAAAACAGCTGTGGAAACACCCGATGTACAAAGTGCGAACTGGCAAGAATTTATTTATTTTGAACTTATTCAAAATATTTAATTATCAGAAATACATGACAGACATTTCCTTAACAACGGAAGTAATCATTTAGTTGTCATACTTCCTAATATACTTTCAAGTTTACTTAAGCCTGCGTGAAACATGCATGCATTTCGCATGCATTCATACGCAGTTGACTGAAAGATTAACTCTTTTCTCCAGAAAATGTGTTCCTAGAATATTTTTTTTTATGTCATCAATGTGCACTTCGTCTACTATTATTTTCTAGCTGCGGTTGTATTTAACATTTTTAAGTGTTGGAATTTCATATTACATATACCAATGTTCTTTGTCTTGCATGTTTTATCATCTGTACATAATTTCATCCTGTCTATTTCTATTAATATTGATACATATGCTGTAAAACAATTCTTGTCAAGTACTTGTGTATTTACCTATAATATATGTTAAAATTAAGTAAGTCTCGTACATGGAACAGAAATTTGTCTAAGTAGATACATTATATGATTACCAATAAATCATTATCTATATGAATTGTTTTGACGTGCTTGAATGATAATTGCAATATAATCAATGTTTCATGTTTCAAAAATGTAGTGAAACTCAAGTGTTGCACCTCCTGACACAAATGTACTTCCGATTGTTTTTGAATGAGCTCTATGTATACGTCCCACCTTTAATTATTTTGTCATATTCTCCGCCATTTCATTCAGGAATCTGTACCAATCAGGCCGATTGTCAGGATGACACAAACGCAAAGTGTTGAACTTGGCTTTTGTTGGCGTTAGAATGACTTAGATGCAGAACCATAAGACCCCTGAACTGTTTTAAGAAAAAAGTGGGGTTTGTGTGGTTGTGAATGCATGAGTGTGTGTGCGTGTTTGCGTAAAGTTTGAGAACAGATGGTATTCGTATTAATCTGTATCATATCTTAGAATAGCAGATTACGGTACATCTATAGCATTGAGCTGCATCTGGGGCAGATGTGTTAAGTGTTTTTATTCATGTTTAAAAGCTTGATTGTGAATAAAAGGGTGTGT
Organism: Margaritifera margaritifera; assembly: GCA_029931535.1. Taxonomy (NCBI): domain Eukaryota; kingdom Metazoa; phylum Mollusca; class Bivalvia; order Unionida; family Margaritiferidae; genus Margaritifera; species Margaritifera margaritifera. Next base: position 4,041,465 of record JAQPZY010001562.1, read on the forward strand.
GTGTGTGTGAAATTCTATTCACTTTTCAGTTTGTTTATACATCTGCTGAACTTATTAAATACGCTTGGTGTTACGAGGTGGGGGTGGGGGTCAGGGTTGCCTAACGGGTTATCAAATTTTGTAACCGTTTACCGCTAATACTCAAAGCGTCACCTATTATCCGGGTAATTGTTACAGCCCTAATATATATACACACACATATGTGTGTGTGTGTGTGTGTGTGTGTGTGTGTGTGTATGTGTGTGTGTTTGTCGTGTTGGATCTTATGCAGGCTCTTTGGTATTCTGTTTCTCTTAAACAAAACGAGCAAATCTGCTCAGATTTTTCCACAGTTTCAGTGGTAACATAATTGTATGCACGTGGCTGTATTTCTTTTCTGCCTGCCCCAAAACAAATGAAATATGTATTTATGTTACTCAACACAAGTGCACATATGTCTTGTTCACATGTCATACATTATGCATATGTTAGCTTTTAAATGCTTTCTTTAAAAAGTTATAACTCAAAAATTGAAGATTGACTTTGGGTCTTTGTGTATCAGAACATATTAACAACATGAAGGCAATAAAATGTAATCAAAACGTTTCAAAGAAGGCCACACAATGTTAGTAACCTAAATGAAACATGATATATCATGGAATTACAAACTAAGGAAGTAAACTGTACCACAGAATCTACACGAGATCGAGTTTTTTTCTATTCTAGTAACGTGAATAAGAAATACACCAGATATATCTGCTTGGGTGTTTGTCTGGCCTAGCCACTCTCTCCTATTGTATTCCATTATGCAGTAGAAGGCAGATTAATATCTCATACAAGCTCTGAAGCATAGTGCTTGTCCCGACCAGCTTGAACAAATCTTAGTGGATTTCGTTTTGAGTTTTTAGTGTTACCTGCATAAAACTGGGAGTCACTTGTACCAGACAAAACAAGATTGAAATTTACAAGACACTGTCACAAAATATTCACGGACTTGTTTTTTCAGCAAACAAGAATACACAACCAAAAAATAAACAGAGGATATATCTTGTAGACGTGGCTGAAACCATGCTGATGCAATCAGGGATGTTCCATCTGCTTTAACAAGTCAAGAGTTTGTCAATAAATATTGATTTCTTCACTCTATTTTGTTGACAACATAATGGTTTCAAGAAAGACCTATGGAGTTCGTTAAAGCAAAATAAAACACTACATTTTGTAGAATCACAGATTAAGACTAGTACTCTTTACCATATTATCTGGGACAATCGAATACCTACTCTTTTCTGGTGATATATGTTATGATTAGTTGGTAATTCAAGATGTTAACGTTGGAAATGTATTCAAGTATGATTAAAAGTGATATGACCAAGAAATGACTGCCATTCTTGGACAGTTATCATGTAACATATTATGCAGACTATTAAAATGGCACCCGTTTGATATTCTGCGTATAGGGGCCAGATTAGGACCGGCTAAAGTTACTTACTCTGAAAGTGAGGAACCTGGCCACCGTTTCACAAAACAACGTATGCCCAAGATTTTCCAAATTTTTTAAGTACGATTTTAGTAGGTTATTACGGGTGTTTTACTAACAAGAATGACATGCGTTTTATCGTAAGGTTCCCTTACATTGATACGTAACTTTACGGCAACTCTCAGGCGGGCGTAAGCTCACATTGTTTTCGTAAGTATGTTTGTGGAGAGCGAGAGTCAAAGAGCGGGTTATTTTGATATTCTCCCTGACATTCCAATATATACTGTATAGTGGGTCTTTCTCTAAAAAAGCTATTTGTAAACATATTTATAAGCGTTCTCAGTAAAAGAATAACATGTAAACATTCATACGCGTCATGATACATTTTACTTAGTTTATTAACCCACAAAATATAAACATGTGAGACATTAAATCACCAACTTTACTGAAAGTCCGTCAAAAATCACGGCAAAAAAATGACCCTTTATATACGATATGTCAGGGTCAGAAAGTGCTGATATTCAGAGAGGTATTCCATCCAATTGGATATAGGATATATTGACGTGAGTAAAAAGAGAAATTAAGATGCTGATAAATCGTATCCAGTAGACTGTATGTTCTTTTCCATAGATACTATTCATTACATACAACTTTTTCCGCATGTTTACATGTGACGCTGTCAGCATTGCCACTCCTTATGGTAATGGGAGCTATCTTTAAAAAGTCGAACGAAACAAATTCAGAACAGTTCTTGCTGTAAACGATCATCATCATTATCATCATCATCATCATCATCAGACAGTCGAATCCTCAAGAAACTGGAATTAAATAAATGTTTTTATTATGGCTAATAATAAGAATTCTTTCATGCAGACTCTGTGGTCCTTAGATATAAAAAACAACATGTAGGCTAAAACAAGAAAGTCATATAAAAGGGGCATCTGTGTTATTGAAGAAATTTAAAATGGAAAGATTTAAAAAGAAATCTTGGCCTGTTTTATCCACACCATCTGTAGAGGATTTTAGTTCCAATTGGATATTGTACAAAATTTGATATTGACACAACGATTCGATAGAGAGACTAATATACTACTCTCACTGATATATTCTGATTCGATAGTGAGATTAATAAACTATTCCCACTTGTTTATGTTCATGTTTTCATTAAAATCGCATATTCGTACGATAATTCCTCAAAGCTACAAATGTTATTAAGAAACATTTCCGCAACTATGTAAACCTGAGCAAATTATTATTTTAGCAAATTATAAGCTATTCCTCTGTATAGATCTGGTTAAATTTGACCATAGGGTGCAAAGTGCATGGTACCAAATTTCGATTCAAATAATTTAAACTGAACATTAAAATAACAGTGTCCAATTTTATGCAGATGCCTGTTCACTCGAGTACACAGAATTCTGGTAATACTCATTATCAAACAAAGGATTAATCACACGAATAGCAGCGGACAGCTGTAGCCCAAAAAAAATTAAAAACTCTAATTATATTTAAAACTGAAATTACATTTTCTTCAATCCTCTATTTTGAGTTTATTGCTGTCTGCAGAAGAATTTTGTTCTTCCCTTTTCATAAATAATTATCAAATTTGAATGTTTTTTGTACAAGTCTATACTGTATCGTTTGATAAGTAAGTTGTATATTCGTTCAATCAGGGCATTCAGACATGTCGAAACAATAGCTCTTGACTGTTTCTTTATTACATCGAGCCTTACTTATGGCGTTTCATCTTAATATGTATTACAGTTCACTGGTTTTCAAAGATAATGATAACAAGGACAAAACAAAAAGAAGAAAGAAAAACCGCATCTTGTATGACATCCAATCAATCCATCCATCTTTATTTCCTCACTTTGGAGATTATTAACAAAACAGAATTTAAATGATTTTCTTTTCCACGGAACCTCTATACCTCGAGATCGGTGATGCAGGAAGAGTATATATGCTACTTTCACTTATTTATTTATTTATTTATTTATTATCTTTGCTCTGTGAGGAAAAACATGCAATAATGCGAGACTTTGCAATGATGATGTCGTCGTTTGCGACTTCGGTGCCATATAAATGTGAAGTATTTGTGTAATTCCATAACTCTAAAACTACCTGTAGGAATTTGATGAAACTTGCTACATTCAATGTTTAGCACGTGCGAATCGCCTTTTCTATATTAAAGTGAAGCGTTGGGGAATACATTCATACAGCATTTCCTTACTTGGCACCAACATGGGAATATAGTAGTCAACTGAAAGGCTGAGGCCGAATAAAGGCGAAATATAGTGTTCCTGTGAGGCTTTAGAGGTAAGAGGTGATTGTTGTTGATTTGGTGTAAGTTACTTAGTGCCGAGACATTGCATAAGGACACATAACGGTAGTCGACTTAGGCTGATCCGATGGTAGGACCACTGAGCACCGCGCCTCTTTAAGATATGGTACAAACAACGATTGTTCTAACCAGTTTTCATCTCATAGCTCCTGTATTGGTCTCCAAATAGTCTTCATCCCTTATACATTAATCCTTGACTGGACACGCAAGGTACTGGAATGTCAGGCTAATATAGATGACTGTCATTTGAAGAAAAGGACAGAGGATGCGTTTATTTCAAATTCGTGTCAACCAATTAGAAGCTCGATAAGTTTAAAATCTAACCATTTTTAAGAATTGTCTTTTCTTTTTTTATATATTATATCGATTCACTAATAAACGTGACACATTTGATGATTTTCACACAGAATTCTCCACTGAAGAAGTTTGGGGTATACTAGGCAATACTTGTTCGCTTATCTGCCAGAGGCAATATACCGTTGAATATGGCCATATTGCACACCTTGCTACAAATATCACTATATTATAGAACTTGGAGTTCAGCCCGACTTATTGTTCTTCTGTTATTTCGTTTTTTTTGTTTTTGTTTTTTCAGGCCGGAGCAAGCTATTAGATTAGTTTATATGACTGTCGAACTCGGTCCTCTGAATCTCTGTGTAAACTGAAGTAATCCTTAGCAATCCTTTAGTCCGTCCGGTTCCAAACCTGCCCCTAGCTACAAGGAGGAAGTACATAAGAAGTAACCCCAATAAAAGGAGTCCATGTCTGCATGTAAATTAGGAATATCTCAGAAATTGGCGAAATTACAACATATGGATTCACACTCACCATTATTTGTAATACCAAACACATATGTTCTAAATATGTTCTACTTATCTTCCTGCATGATTCTATTAATCATAATTGTTAGTTTCCACAGGAAATACTCTTCTGTGGCAAATTAAATATAGATGATGACACATATTTCTAATGCTGAATGCAGCTTTGGTATGGGGATGGGCGAGTCACTCTAAAAGAAACAGCTGAGATTTGCGATGGCTTCCACCTTCAGTTTGAGTTATCACACCAACCTATGTTCAAATTAACTTTATTCGTTGTTCCATCACCAGATATTGTCAGTATTTCTTGTAAGTATTAATATAGATTTTGCATTTTTTCTTTTATAAACCATTATCCAAAATGTCTACGTTTCTGCTGTTCGATAATCAGTGTTTATGAAGAAAGTTTAAGGGCATGAGTTTAGTATCTCAAAGTCATGAATCCAACATTTACGCCTACTCGTAGCTGATTCTTGATTTCGGTAGCCCCAGCTGTTTCAAAATCAATATCTTTGTCTCTCCGTCTGTCTGTCTGTCTCTCTCTCTAAACATACACACACATAAACAAATATCACGTATGCACGCAGTGCGCAGATATGTGTCGTTAAATAGTTGCTGCTTCTAGTGCGTAAGTATTGATAACAGAGACGGTTTATACTGTATCTAGGTCCTAAGTATAATAAAGTATTGATAACACTGACGGTTTATACTGTATTATTATCCCAAGTGTAATAAAGTATTGATAACTCTGACGGTTTATACTGTATTTAGGTCCTAAGTGTAATAAAGTATGATTAACACAGACGGTTTATAATGTATTTAGGTCCTATGTGTAATAAAGTATTGATAACACAGACGGTTTATACTGTATTTAAATCCAGTGTAATAAAATATTCATAACACAGACGGTTTATACTGTATTCATATTCAAAGTGTAATAAGGAGTTTGAAAGTTACCTTGACTCTGCAAAACGTTTTCAGTGTCTCAAATCAGGTCTGATGAAGTAAACGTTGTAGTTTAATGTAGTTTAAACACTATTTACAAGATCTCCTATCTGAAGGATAGATTGCGGACGTGTATTTGTACAGGGATCAGGAAAACCACTAGTCCTCTCGTCCTGACCGGTCTAAAACTGGCTGGTCCGAGTGTCCCTGGGTCGAGTAGATGCAGACTCGCACCTTGAGAATAAATCGGAATGCATTTTCTACCCTTAATAAGCGTTGAAGTTTAACATCGCTTAACATTTAACGTGCGTCAGTTATAGATAAATTGTGCCTAGTTTACCTACTAGTTGTCAGTGTAGAACATGTCGCAAAGGAAGCCGACTTCCGGTTTTTTTAACACAGGTACCCGATGTCAGTTTGATACTAAATGGATAAAAATCATGAACATATTATGTTGCAGTTTCACATCTACCCCTCGATTTCTTAACGGTGTTCGCATTTTCAATGAAACTTTTCTGCAATGTAGGCGTCATGTTGATGTTTAGAAAGTCATGTTGATGTTTAGAAAGTTTCCCTCTCAACGAGCTATCACACATCTTTATGAGTCAGACCTCTGTGAAGTTAAGAGACATAGAATGCCAAATCGTTTGCGATTTTTCATCTGGTCAGGCAATGTTACGCTTGCCCAGGTAGCCGATATTTTCAAGACTAAATATTAGATACATTGTCACGTCAAAGGAAAGACGCCGGCATATATTTGTATAAGCATGTAATTACTTTTCACATTAGAAATGTTGCTAACTTACATTAGAAATAGTTGCTTTAAGTGTCTCATCCATTTCCCACCAACTTTCACGCAATGCATGCTGTTGTAATCTATTTATAATGTATATAATGTCGAAACAACAATAGATTGGTCGAAATTTAATTGGAGTTGTGACCTAGTAATGTTCTAATTCTTTTGGCCAATCAGCATTCTTCCTCTTCATGGCGTCCGTGAGTAGCTCTCTAGTGATGTTCTAATTCTTTTGGCCAATCAGCATTCTTCCTCTTCATGGCGTCCGTGAGTAGCTCTCTAGAATGGAGGTTTGACCAAAATAGATAATTTAGTACGAAAGTTGGTGGAAACTGAGGCGGTTGGAATTCTTCTTTTAAATGTAAAAAATAATTACACACTTATATAAACATCTGCTGCATCTTTGCTTTAGCGTGACAATGTATTAAAAAAGCTGCACAGTCTTGAAAATACCGGTGATCTGAGGCAAGCGTAGCAATATCTGACCAGACGGAAAGCATACAATTTTGCCATTTTTTTGTTTGTTAAGTTCTCCCTTATCAAACTCATAAAGATGCGTGATATTTGGATGAAAGGAAAATTTATCGAGATTAAAATGACTTCTAGAATACTGACAGGGATCACCGTAAATGCGAATACAACTAAGAAATCAAGGGCTATGGGCGCAGCTGCGATTTCTCGAGTTACAAACCTTGTCTTTTATTATATGTTCACCTAAGGGGTCAAGTATTGGAAGATAATATTTTCATGGTTTTAACCCATTTTAGCATCAAGCATGTATCAGGTGCATATCGTTCTTTAGTAAAAGAGTTAGCTGTGTACTGTCTTGAGTATAACAAGGACAGGGACGAGTAATTATTGCAACTCACTCGTCCTGGGGATGAGAGCTTGGAAAAGAATTCACGAGCCCTGCAAATTGTAATGTCATCATTTCAAACATGCATAATAATATATGTGTTGGTCACATTTCGTTTAATTGGGTGTGGGACTTCATTTCTGGCAATAGTGTTAGTTCAAACATTTTATAAAGAAATATTTATATTTACTAAGTATTTATCTCAAATAACATAGGAAACGAAAATATATTTGATTTACTCATAAATGCATCTATTTTCAACATATTCGTCATAATGTCACTGATCCTAGACCTACGTTTTGGAAAAATACTCAGATTGTGTATTAAAACAAATGTGAAATCAGTGTCAAACTGGTATATATGCTGTAGTGTAACAAAATCGTACTTTCATTATCTCCACTGCTTGCATCTTGAGTTTATATTATTCTATCTGTCCATACGTACCCCCCACCCCAAAAAACAAAAAAAAAAAAACAAAACAAAACAACATTTGTGGTTGTACTATACATATGCCACCATTGCAGACCGAAAAGCCAAAGTACAAAGGTTCCAAAATTTAGGGGGAAAAAATTGAAAACTTACTTAAATGGCATGACATTCAACATATGCACGCAAACATGCCTGCAAAACATAATTTGTCTACCTCTAGTGGTTTATGCTTAATCGTGGATTGAAGCTGTTTTTTTATAGAAAAAAGTTAAAAATTGTGTAACAAAAAAGTAAAATGACAAATTGATGCAGTGGAATAAATACAAATCTGTTCATCTATATATGAATACAAATATTATGTGTTTGACAAATTGCAATAATTTCACGAAGGTCTTATCAGGTCATTCATCCATCCACTCATCGATCCATTGACACATCCATATATACATACATACATACATACATACTGTCATTTGTCGACCTCAAGTGGCTTTTGCCGAATCGTTCTAACAAGGTTTTCGTTCAAAACATAGAAGTTAAAACAGTTCCAAAAATGTGCAAAAATAAATAAATAAAATAAATTCATGGAATTTTCTGGAAATTTAATCAGGTCATCTACATACGAATAGAAATATGACTACTAAATTATTTTCTTCCTAAACCGGTTTTTGCAACAATGTACAGTTCAAAACAGTTTTAAAATGTGCACAGAATAAAAGATTGCTGTATTATTAAACAAAAATTTTGTTTACTTTTTTTTTTTTTAAATATTTCTTTTTATTACTTGGCTAAAATATTAACCAGATATAGTAATTAACTTAATCCTGGTATTGAGAGAATTTATCATGTATATGTGCGCGTGTGTGTTTGGTTTAGTTTGGTGCTTTACGGCACAGCAACACAAGTAGTTTATTTAATGCCCAGGCAATTGGAGTAAAGTGCTTTGACCAAGGTCACACCACGGTAGCTGAACCAAGCTGGTCCGATGGTAGGATTCGAACCCGCACCCTTTCGGTGGTGAGTCCGGCACGCTAACCACACTGAGCCACCGTGGCTTTGATGTTTGAGAGATCGAGATCGAGATCGATCATTTTGAGACGATTCCCGATATAACTAAATGGATCTACATCACGTCACACAGTATATAATGCAGTTTTATTCCACGGTTGACGAGCCGATAAACAAGGAGAGGATGTTATAGCACGAATTAATGAATTAATCTTTTTCTTCAGGTTTTGGTCTAACAATGCAAACATTTGGAACAAAAGTGAAATTAAAACCCAATCAAAACTGTATTCTGAGTATTGCAAATTCCGTGCACTTCGGTACATATTTTAACGTCGGAGTCCAAGTAAAGATTAACTATGGAACTTTATGTATAAACATTATTAAAAATGTTACAAATGTAAAATTATTATAATATTCTACCGTGTTGCTTACGAAAAATTGCACCTGAAAGTTACCATGGTTAAAAGCTAATATACAAAATTATCATATTATTCTCTTACTAAATACAGAAAAGAAATTATCTTAAGCTTAAACTATAGAAATAGGATTATTAAAAAAAAAAAAAAGAAACATCGTAAAGAGTTCGAAACTTGATGCAATTAACTTAAGACCTTCCAGTAAACGACTCAATCATCTTTATGCTGTGATAATTCGAAGACAAGTTGCTCAAAAGCATACACATTCTTGATGTATAAAGTAAGAAAAATATATAATCTTCAACCAGTGAAAATTTTGTGGATTTCTAAATACTCTTTGTAAATGTATGTAAGGTCATAAAACGAAAAAGGTATAATTTCCTGTTCTTTTCTCCGCAGTCGTCCATATTAAGTGCCATGCATTTCAAAGAACCAAAAGCAATACATTGCACATCAGCCTGGAAGTTTATTTGCTTCATTAGATAATTTAGCTTGTAATAATGCAAAATATACATTTGTCGAAAAAGCTAAATATTCTGAGGTTTCAGCAACGATTTTGTCCAAATGCAAAGGTCAAGGCTTCGATATCTAAAACTAAAACATTTGATGACAGTGATTATATTTAATATCTGTCAAAATGTATCAAGGACATCGATACTGCTCAACACAAAACAGTACTATGAGGACTGATTAATTGAAATTGTGCCCAGTAGGCTAATCTATTTTCGACGAAGGAAAAATAAGTGAATGTATACCTAAACCAATTACACCTAAATATATTTTGACCTCGACTCAATATTTTAAAAATGATGGTGAATCCATCACCAGACTTTCATTTTATATGTCTGATAATGTCCATTTATAGGGTTTCTAAAGAACATGACATTTTATAGCGCTCCAATCCATGAGGAATAATACAAAACTACACTGAGCATAGATGTAGGTATCCCCCCCCCACCAACCCCCAACCCCCCAAAAAAAAACAAAACAACAAACGTGAAAATAATAACTAAACACCAATATATAGATTAACTTATATAGATTTATTGACTCGTTAAATTCTGCATTGGGTAGGCAATTTGTATGTACGTGACCCAAGAGAGTTATATATTAAATATTTTTCTTTATCCATTATATCATTTAGTCATATCTGATTTGATAATACACAACTTCTTTACATTGATACATTTCAACCCTTGTAGCCTACAAAGTCTCTTCTTATGTGTACGTGCTAATTTCTTCACCAGTTCTTCATTTGACATTATTATTCTTTATTGAGAACATTGCTTTAAGAAAAGAATTGAAAAACCATTGGTATATCTGACCTTTTGGTCGTTGTTTAGACATCAAGGTGTTTAGGATCTTCCATTTTCATCCATCATCCACCACCCTTTATAACACTCCTTTGTTCTTAAATTTGTATCGAATTTGATGAATTAAACTTTTACCTCACAGTACGCTAGCAGAATTATAGCATATTTAAGATCCAGCACAAGCTTTGCCAGCTATAGTAACATAATTTAGAGTGAAGACGAACTAAGATTTTTGCAAAAAAAACCCCGAAAACATTAAAATAGACATACGCGAATGGGATGGTAGTTTTGTTTACAATAGGAGAGTAGTGGCGGTTAGGTGTATAATAAAGGGAGGTAAGTAAGGGGTATTATAGAAGAGATTAGACGTTTCTTTACTTAATTTATAAGAGGGATTATAAATTGGTATGAGGGATAGGGATATTAGTTTTATTTATATGGGATTTAAATTCTATGTTATACCCCTTCTTTTACATGATACCCTGTGTGCATTGGATATGAGTTTTTTTTTAAATAGGAGCGTTGAGGAGGTTATGGACATTATAGATGGTGGTAGAAGTTTTACTTTATAATAGGGATTATAGGGCTGTAATGGAGATAAATAAATAAGTTTTGTTGATAAGGAATTTAAATGGTATTTTATGATGTTTCTTTTAAATCGTACTTTGTGTGCATGGAATGGTAGTTTTGTTTAAAATAGGAGCGTAGTGTAGACGAAGGACATTGTAGAAGCGGGGAAGAGATTTTAACTTTATAAGTGGGGTAGGAGGATAATGAGATACCTAGATACTGGGTGCGGATAGTAGATAATTGGTTGGTGAATAGTAGATAATTCGATGTTGATAGTAGATACTTGGTGGGTGGATTGTACATTACTGGGTGCTGAATAGTAGATAACTGGTATGTGGATTGTAAATTACTGGGTGCTGAATAGTAGATCACTGGTTTTTGGATTGTAGATTACTGGATGCTGAATAATAGATAACTGGTTTGTGGATTGTAAATTACTGGATGCTGATTAGTTGATCACTGGTTTGTGGATTGTAAATTTCTGGATGCTGAATAGTAGATCACTTGTTTGTGGATTGTAAATTACTGGATGCTGAATAGTATATCACTGGTTTGTGGATTGTACATTACTGGATGCTGAATAGTAGATCACTGGTTTTTGGATTGTAAATTACTGGATGCTGAATAATAGATAACTGGTTTGTGGATTGTAAATTACTGGATGTTGAATAGTATATCACTGGTTTGTGGATTGTAAATTACTGGATGTTGAATAGTATATCACTGGTTTGTGGATTGTAGATTATTGAGAGATGAATAATAGATAACTAGATGTTGGCTAGTATATAAATGTGTAATGGTTGTAGTTAATCAATTGGTAGATAGTCGATCCCTGGGTATTGGATAGTAGATAACAAGTTGGCGGATACTAGATCAGGGCTTTCGATACTCTCTCTCTCTCTCCCTCTCTCTCTCTCTCTCTCTCTCTCTCTCTCTCTCTCTCTCTCTCTCTCTCTCTCTCTCTCAGATACCCACCCCTGTTAAGATATACAATTTTGGTGTACTGTATGTCCCTATATTTATCAAGTAAAACAAACTACGGCATTTCATGTAGAAAGCAGACAAACTCACAGTATCCGCCAAACACATCTAACATGCTACACTGTTACAGACAGACTCACCACACATGATAAACCTATAATGTCAATACGACATTTCTGTTTGAGTGCAGACCGTCACCTCATGTTTCACTGTTACAATATAGTTATGAACTATGGCGCCTATGTTAAATTTTCGTTTGTCCCCATAAACTTTAGACCCTTCGTCGGCCACAAAATATATGGAAAAAAAAATTCCCGTGTTAAATTCCCGTAAAGCCCTATACATTTTTGACCGTTTTTAACATGGGAGTCCCGTACGTTCCCCAATCGCCATACTATACCGCTGACGGGTCTGGTATGTTTCTGTTCGTCACTGAAAAGGGGAGGATACGTGCATGTAATTTTTCGGAATTGAAAAACGACAAACGGAAGCGTTTGCTGGTCTACGTTAATGAGTTCTAGACTAAAGTCTCTAGTTTAGGTGTCTCGTAATTCCATGCATCCTAAAATATTCATGCAGTGTTTCCCGTCCAGCCGAATTCCTACAACAAGCATACTCTTTCAGAAATCGGATCTCCGACATATTCATAGTAGAAACGGCATTTTGACGAAGATCCTTCTTTGCATGTATCTTAAAATAAAATGAACTGAAAATGGAATAGTATCACTTTATTCCAGTGCATATAATTATGTTGGAAGTATTAAAAGAATTGCCTTGACCCTTAAAATGTAAAGAGTAATATGCTGTACATCAGACATCAAAGTCAGCTGGCAACTGTACATCAGACATCAAAGTCAGCTGGCCACTGTACATCAGAGATTTCATACCAAAGTAAAGTGCAGTACATGACCAGATCTTTAGACAAACAGATGAATTTTTTCATGACAGTCTCTTGTGTTTCTACGAGAACGGACTCAGTAAAATGAGATTAATAATTACAGTCTGTGGGTGCAAAATATTACAGTTGTGAAGGAAAATAGAATGGGTTTGTTACTATGTAAAACATAATTTCACGTAGCTTTGTAGTTTACTAAATGGGTTAAAATGTTTTTGTTTGAAACACCACTACTTTTTTAAAAAGATAACAGTATTGTCAGCTTCAAGAAGGACAAAACTTGACTTGAAGTCCAAGTTACAAAGGATAAAATAAAGAAGTGTGATTTGGTGCTGAAGTTGCGAAAATGGCACATGTTTTTATAATACTGCATGTGCTTTAAGTTTACAGTAATCGTTGACCTGACTCATTGACAAAATTTCAAAATGAGTACATTTAAAACTTTAGAGAAAATGTACCTTGAGTATGTAGAGATTTAAGAGCTTATTACTGTAGTATGTTCCAGTTTACTTGTAAGATTAAAACGATATTATAATTATAAATGGTATGTAAAGATAATGTGTATCCATTTTTTCGATTATTTATTTTACTACCCATGAAATATAGCATAGTTACTGATAACGATTTCAAGGGAAGTAACAATGTCAAGGAATGGTTTAAGCAAGTAGGTAACTTCCCTTCTTAGGCGCCATGTTCAGAATGGCCAACAACAAATTCTATTTAGTAGAAACTTTTAGCCATGATCTGTGTTGTAGTATAGAGTGTACCACAGATGTACATTCCTAGATATTTGACCATGCTGTTGTCATTGAGAATCTCACCGAGATAGGGTTTTCTGCCATAAACACAACAGAAGGGTAGTTCCACTGGACTTTGTCCAGCACATGTTTCTGCACTGGGTCGCGCTAATGAACTCAGTAAAAGATGTATATCCCAGATACCACCTTTTCGGAGTGTCCTTAATATCATTAACCATCGAGTTAATTCACGAGGAGGCCTGAATAATTTCATGGCTGGCACACGTCCCCTTACCATAGCAGCAACGATGATATTTAATGGCATATATATATATATACAGTTCTTTCAGTACCCTCCATATATATATATATATATATATATATATATATATATATATATATATATATATATATATATATATATATATATATATATATAAAAATATGTGAATAAATGTAATATGTCCATGTGCCGGTTCATATATAGATCAAATAAAGTATCTATATCAACAGAACATCAGTAATAATTCATATTTAACTTATTTAAATTATACTTTCTCGTTGAAGAAAGTTATGAGTGCCTGTGCCGTTGCCATGTCAACACAAGCCAAAAATGCACTGTAATATAATACTGAAAAAAAACATTCATTCTATGTTTGCAAAAATCATTAGATAATGGAAGGCTTCCTCACAATTGAAATCTAAATTTAAGGACTAACCCACTCATCTAATCCCCACCTTTTACCACCATTATGTGATGCTCCAGAATGAAGTTCTGTACCTTACACATACAAATACAGGCTCAGTATGTGCTTTAAAAATCATAATTTTTTAATCTAACCACAAGTGGTTATGATCCTTCTTTGATAATGCTAGTCTATCGTTTAATATCAAGTAATACGTTTAGTAGACAAGGGTTCATCAAATATTTCTTATATGAATTGTGATTAGACTACAGATTCAGGGTTTCTCAGCAACAACCCTACACGACTATTTTGTTTTTATTTTAATATCTGTATATTATCTGTCTTTCAAAGCAAAATAAAATATTCTTGAATGGTTTCAATGTTTGAAGTATTATCAGACTTACACTACATCAACTTTGGTGACTTGCTACGACAAATTCCCACGCTTGTCGGTGCTTGTTCAAATTCTTGACCCCGTCCAAATGTCCTCTTTTGTTCACCCGCCCTGGCAGACATTGATCCAGAGATCATAATTCCGACTCTGTTACATACGTGATGAATTTTCATGTTATGGCTGCATAAATAAAGGTCAGACACAAATTATCGAAATGCCACTGTAATTCAACTTTTTAAATATATTTTTTACTTTTCACTCCCACTTACTGCTCTCGAGGGAAAAGATCCTATAAAAACACTCCTCCTGCACGTAGTTACCTCATGAGCAAGATAACTGTACGCGTAGATACCAAGTTTGATGAAATATAGCCTGGTGGTTTATGATTAACAGACGGATGGCCGTATGGACGGGCACATACAGGATTTCACAATATCCCCGTCGCTTTTCAAAAAGCGTGGGGATAAATAAACAATATGTTCTTTTAGTTATGTTGAGTCAAAAGTAGTAGAAGAGTAAAGACTCGCAATTTGTCTCTGAGTTAACTAGTAGCAGTGGCAGTATAGGGATCATGCATGTTTAGTCAGGTATAAACATTAGCGGATCTTGAGGTGTAGAGATGTAATTTGGAGCTCAAGGGATTCAGCAATGCTTCTACCCGATAAAATTTATTACAGTCACACACATTATAAGCCTTTTAGCGGAATGAAATCGCACTCGTTCCTTCCAAAACATACACATTATATGGCATCTTTGTATTCATGACATTGGTTATAATTTCAGATGATCAAATGTTCTTCCGCAAATATTATGAATGTACCAATTAAACCCGAGCGAAAAAGTGCAGCAAATGAAATGGTTAAGGCGTGTCCACAGTGTTACATTAAAGGTAGTAATACGGTGCCTACAGTGTTACCTTAAAAGGTAGTAAAGGTATGCCTACAGTGTTTCCTTAAAGGGAGCAAAGGTGTCCCTACATTGTTACCTTAAAGGTAGGAAAGGCATACAAGCACAAAACATATCGACTGTGCATGAATGGCGTATGAATTGTAATGCTAATTTGTTTTGGATATACGTGTTACTACACACATACACTCATCCAACAACAGTGTGCGCACATTTACATGCTGGGAGTTCTCCGTCAACATTATATATTAAACACTTCTCAAACCAGACATATCTTATAATTTATGTAAAAATATCAGTATAGCAGTAGCATATAGTAATAGCACATGCTAATAGTAATAGTAGTATTGGTGGTAGTAGTACTAACAGTTTTAGAGTAGTAGTTGTTGTTCTACTTGTTCTTATTGCGGTCGTTGAAGTAGTAATTGTTGTAACTAGGATTTCCCACGATCACAAATTTTCCACAGTATCCAAAGTAATAAAAGTGTATAGTAGTAGTACTTGTATTTTTATTTATTGTTATCGTTGTACATTTAGTAGTAGTAGGAGTAGCTAGGGTTTCCCACTAAACAAATCTAACACAGTAGCCCAAATTACGTCAATAACCAAGATTTTAAAGTAATCAAATCACTTGCCATTTCCTGTTTACAAAGGACGAAGGAGAAACGGCATTTAATTATTGTTTTTGGGTTGAGTTTCTTTTTTCTTTTTAAACAGGTTTGCTTTGTCTTTCTGTATCCAAAGTGAATCTAAACTCTGAAGACTATAGAAAAGGAGACCAGGACTGCCATAGTGATCTATTTTTAAAAGCATTAATAGTGCTTTGACTGAGGGCTTTTCCAGAAATAAATAAGATACATACAATTTCTTGAAGATGATTTTCTTAAGAAGCCATTATTCTTCTTAAGTTTGGTTTCCATAATATAGCATTTAACTATGATCGGTATATTTATCTGTCATCATTCAAAATCAGTAATCATTGAAAGTAATGCTCCTTTCCTGCCCTATTCTTCACATTTAAATTTCGGCAGCCTTACAGCATCTAAGATCAATGGATTTTAAGGGAATTTAGATGATATTTTACTTGACAGTCATGTCTCACTTATCAGACTTCTTTATATGACGCCAAACATTGTAACAACTTTTTAAGAATCCAACATTTGATTCATTCATACGGTCAACTGGTCTTCATATGGTGGATCTAGGTATCGGTAAATACAATACCAGTTGTGATGAGTGCAGGTAGATAATTGCCTTAGATATTGATGGTTTTAGCAATGAACCTCTAAATATATAAACGTAACAGAAGCGTAAAAGCAGTCACAATAGTCTACTTTTGATATGGTTGAACTAGTCATGCCAAGATGTATATACAAACCAATTTTGACGAGTACAGGTGAAATATGGCTTAATGTATTGTTAGTGTTAATTGTTTGCACAGAACCAACAAAGGAGCAAATGAGATATAGCAAAATGAAACGAATGTTTTTTTTTTTTTTTTGTTTTTTTTTTAAAGGATGTTGCTATATTTCACATTACCCATAACTCAAGGAAAACGAGAATTTTTTTTTTTTTGGTTGTTTGTTTTGAAAGCAAAACAAGGACAGTTTTGCCCCTGCTTCACTTACAGCTTTGCCTTCAATTTCCACCCAATAAATTTTGATATGAGGACTTAACTTAAGAAAGCGTAGGCTACATTTGATTTGTAATGATTTCTTGTAAAACTAGACAGAGTTATGACATATGTTTCAATCAGAACTTTGCACATTAATTGCATCACATTAGCGTCGACATCGGTAAAGCTTTATATAGTTACGGCCGCTGTTTGACTTTTCCCATTCAATGTATTACATTAAACGTGCATATCCGTGGCGTATGAAGCACATTTCTTGTTATTCAGTTATTCTAGTAATTTAAGTCATTTATAATATCATCAGAAATTAAACTTAAGTTTCAACCGCTAAGTGTCGATCAGCATATCAGCTACATGATTGCATGACATCCATAAAAGCATGTCTTCATGAGGAATTTATTAAATAATTACAACACACTTGAAAAAAGCGAGAAACCATGAACGCTGAATTTCAAGCATCTAAACGTGTCTCATGCACAGTAACTTGCTTCAAACTTACCTTTGAAAATGTAAAGTTACCTCCATAAAATATTTGATGCAAATGATGGATTTTTTGATCGATACGTAAGGGCACATCGGCGCATGAAAAGTTATAGCATGCTGAGCAATGGGAATGAAGCGCATTGCAGAGAGGCATACCACGGCCGCCGTCCCTGCCTGATCAGTGTAGAATTCGAAACGTCCAAATTATATCAAGGATAATTTCAGGGGTGGATCCAGGAATATCGTTTAGGAGCGTGGCTTAAACAAGTGGGCAAGGGATATGTGGGATAGAAACCCTGGTGGGGGGCAAAGTCACAGGAACCTCCTGCATATTAATCGTTACCAGGGTATAACTTGAGCTAACTTTTGTTGGGGGGATGCCGGATCTCTCCCCCCACTCCCACCCGCCGAATCCGCCTCTGAATTTCACTGATTACAGAATGATCATTCCATGTCCAGTGCAAAACATTGAAATCACTTTAATAAATAAGAAACATTATAATTGTTCATATTTTACAAAGAGTGTTTACATAATTCACACCCTCTCCATCTGGAGGAAAACGAAAAGTGTTGTTTTTTTTAAGCAAGGCAATGGGTTGATTTTCTACATCAAGTGGTATAGCTCGACTAAAGGGACCTGTCCTTTATACGATAACGGCATAGTATTATGCTGGATCGACGCGCACGAGATAATTCGTAAAGTCCATACAAGCAATACGCATGCACACCAGTACAGTACCTATATTATTAGTGGATACGGACAGGTCTTTCCTGTCGACATATAGTTTGCTTGGAAAACCACACCACATCCTGTTCTGCCATGATGCACACCTGAGAAAGGTTTCTCAACTGGCGCAGCAAAGACACACACACACACACACACACACACACACACACACACACACACAACCCCCCCCCCTAAAAAAATATGGTTCTTCGGCTATAAACGAACCCGCCATTTTTCTTATCACATGACCAGGAGATCAACAATGCCTATATAACACACTATCAAATGTCTTTTCTTACAGTCAACAAAGTGTTAACGTTACTGCTAAATGAGAACAGGGTTGACTCAGAACGGAGGTCCTCCGATTTTCTAAACTTCTGAAACACGAAATTCAACTCCAAGATCAAAATCCAAAAGTCACATAGTTATATCATTCAAATTCAACGTGCAAGGAGAAAACAATTATGAAAATCCTTTCAGTTTCGGTGACTATAACTTGTTCCATGTAAAATTAAAGAACGTCAGTAATTTAGGAGTTTGGGCGGTAGATTTGTACATTTGTGTTTCATTTTGTGATTTTTATTTTTTCAATTGTATCATTATTTCTTTGTTCCAACATTTTCGACACTGCCGTATCAGATTACAATTTTTACTATAATTTGTAACAAACGCAATATCTAGATAAGTAACATACATTAACATCTTTGAAATGAAGAGCATATAGCAGTTGAAGAGATTTTAACTCAACCAAGTTCAAAATGTATGCCATGATTACATCCCAAAAATGTGTCGCAACATAATGATTTTAGTATTTTTTGCAACATAATGACTTTAGTATTATCATTTGGGCATACAGTATCTGCATGCGCTATTGGATTACCTAACTGTTGTCTAAATCAAATTTAATTTAGCTTCTTGCTGAACATCTATTTCCTCTATAATTGCATCGTTTGTGCTTTTGGTACTGTTTCTACTCATCTCATTCTTTTCACGCGTGTTGTATTTTTTGTTTTACTTATGAATTTTGTTTTTGTGTTCGTTGTTTTAACTTCTCAATTTCCTACTTAGCAAGAACTTCGTTACGCTGTGATATTGTAAACTGAAATAATATCGCAACGAAATAATGAAAATCATGTCGCTTTGCGCTTGACGACATTGTAAAATGAGAATAAAGAAGTGCTTTGTTCACTGCTAGAAAAATGCAAGGTTGAGCGCTACTTGAAAGCATGCCTTTTCTTGTTGTTTACAGGTAGCCTATTATTTACATGTTGGTAGATAATGCATGTGCAGTTTCTGATGGCAATTTATATCTGATGTATCTTACATATTTTCGTGCGCTTTTATTTACATGTTTGTAAGAACAATTAGCTTTACATACATTGTTTCTCTTTATCCTCAAGGCATTGTGACAGTCCATCACTGTCACACCTTTCAAACAGAAGTCTTCGATTTCTTTACCTAGTGGATAGTTCAAAATGCTCTCCAATATCTGCGTAAACTTGAATGCATTTTTCCTCTTTCTACACTTCTTCCTCCTCTTTTTCCTTTTTTATTGTTTTGTTTCGTTCAATTTGTTTGGAATAAGATAGTATTGTGGCTGTCGATTATCATTGCTAGTGAAGGTCAATCCTGATTTTCGTCCCGATACCCACCACAGTGCCATCAACAGGATGATTTCCACGGAAAATATGACGTTATGTGGATAGGTGGCTTGTGAAAAAGATAAGCTCTTCCAACTTTGCGGCAAACATTTCCCAGCAGTAAGTCTAGGATTCGACTTCTGTACTACTTGGTCCCATCTTCTCCCCGGCAGTTCATATATTTCTATGGCAATAGTGTGTATTAAATATTTGATATTCGCTAATACCTTCGTTAGCTTTAGAATCCTTTGCTTCCGGACACACTGGGAGGTCGACATCAATACTAACTTTGTCAGTCAGCAAAAGCGCCGTTTTTTCCTCTACTGAATTCTTATGAAAGTAATTGATGAATAATCTTAACCCTTTGTTTTTCGATATATACTATAGAGAAAGGAGACGCCATTTTTCTGTCTGCAAAGCTACAAAACATGAACGTGACCCTTTGTTGACTGTGACCACTTAATACAGGTGGAACTAAACATTTCTTTGTTGAAGCAATAATTAATTGGAAGTTCTACCCATGCTGATCCAAGTCTCATCAGACTTGCAAATAGAATATATGAATTTGCAAATTAAATATTTCATATCAGGAAATCTCCAAGTGCACACATCACTTACCGTTCTTTCCTTGATTGAATTCACTTTTGTTATTTGTGCGAATTTATTGACTTGGAAACAACACCAGGGACTAAAAATAAACTTACACTAGTATTGATCTTTCTTTTTTTATAAATATTCCTACAGAAAGAAAGAAACTTTCTTGGCTTCCACCTCGTTCCTCTGTTTGCTATTTCACATAACCAATTAAGCATTGCGCCATCAAGGATTATTCGTTGTGTGATTCGTCAAATCCGTTAATGATTAGCGCAGAGTAATGACATTATAAAGAATGTTGTTTTGTGGTTTTTCTGACTAGTACCTCTTTATTGTTCTCTTGGGCGTTATAAATGTGCTCCAGACCATCTTTTCCGCCTAGTGACACTTGCATATTTCAGTGTTACTTCCAAGGCTTTTTGTGAAGCAGGGCTGTTACTGGAAATCTTAAATTGTTCTTTCTTGCCTACACTGGAACATAACAACAATAACATGTCAAGTTGAATCGTAGAAGAGATATAGCTTGAATCTGAGAGTACTATTTCAATGATGCTACAGAGGTTAGATCTAAACCTGGTCAGCTTTTATACACTTTATTCCATGAAATAGCAAACATTATTCCCGTCCACCATCAAATTATGATAAAAGAAAATTACTTTCACTCTCGCACCACAAATATATTGCATTGTATTGGTGTGTAAATTGTTTATACTATATATGACTATCCTGCTGCTATACAGGTCTTTTCTGTTTCCTTTTGAAAGGTAATATAATATTTACCATGTATGTATGTATGTATGTATGTATGTATGTATGTATGTATGTATGTATGTATGTATGTATGTATGTATGTATGTATGTATGTATGTATGTATGTACGGGTCAAACATGTGCTGAGGAACAACTCTTTCCTGAGACCACCTGTCTTAGTATTTTACGACCAATTTTAGATCATGGAGTGCCAGGTGCGTTCCAAAAAGCACAGCAATGGTCCAGAAAACAATATAGACACGTTTCGGGAAATGCATTTTCGGAAGCGAGGACCTTCGTTACAAAGACTCAAACCACTAGAGTTCGAACACACAACAACATGACATTGAAGACACAGACGAGAACGCAATGGAAATTCGATGACTTACCCCAACCTAAATTTTGCAAAGAGGTGGTAGTAATTGACACTTCAAATTTAACACTTATTCGACAAGGAAAATGGTAGAATCTCTTCCTGGTGCCAAGATACAGCACCTTGCACATTTGGCCAAAACGTCTGAGCCGCAAACTAAATGTCACAAAGTAATTGTAGACATCGGAAATAATGACAGGTAAAAGAGTGGTGCTCAGACTATCTCTGCAGAACTTCGGAAACCGTAAGGCTGCTTTGGCAAAACAGGCGTTTCCCAATGCAAAAATCTTCTTTCAGCTGGTAAATTACTATCCGAAGCTTTCCGTTGATGAACGCATTAACTTGAAGATGTTAAAGGCTTTTAATCACCCAACAAATTTTGATTTTGTCGCAAACTTGAAGACTCCAAGTTTCTTACAGGGACTAACAACATACACTGGACGAGATTGCGGCTACATGCACTCAGCACTGGTGGATTTTTTTGTAGGTTTGCAATCCGGACTCAGAACTTCAGTAATACATGTTTCCAAACGTCACGATTTGACTTCTGTGGAGCACGGTAAATTTTATACCGACAGCGAAACATATAGATACTTTGAATGAGGATTTAAATATTTTGGAAAGCGTTTGTCGGTAAAAAATATTTTCACCTAGTCTGCAACTCGAAAACGAAATAAGTTGCCTCGCGAATCAAAATTAAAAAACAAAATCTAGTTTGCAGCCTGCTTATGTACCGAAGAATGTATTAAATTACATTTCTAACATCAGAAACAAAAGCATACGTGATTCAGAATTCAAGCCTCAGCCAATCAGAAATTAGAACGCTGCAAACTTTACCCAAAATCCTTGGTAATAAAAAGGTAGATAGATGAAATGCCAACGTTGTCATGAACCGAGATCACCATAGTTTGGAAGTGGAGCGACAATTAAATGATTTGGAATGTTATCAGCATCTTTCAGAACCAATTTATCATTATATAGCATTGTAAGTCAGATGTGAACTTGAAAAATTCCGTGAAGGCGGTTTTTGTTAACAAAAGAGAATTCGACTAGTTGATCATGACCAAGCTATTTTTTAGCTTCTTTTGAAAATTCACAAATCTGTGGGGAAACTGGATTATACCAAGGGAAGTTCCGCCATCTAAGCCCATTGTTTCGGATTGTTCAAGTGTGACTGAGTCTCTTGCAGAATGGATACATTTTTATTTAAACCCTTTGGCTCAGAAACAGTTTTCATATGTTAAAGACACAGATGATTTTCAGGAAAAACAAAAGTAAAATTAAACTTCCTGAAAACTGTATTCTGGTTACAGCAGATATTGATAGCCTTTATACTAACATTGATCACGGTCATAGTGTGGCTGCTCTTAGAAAGGTGGTGCTTGATAATCCGGATCCGAATCGAGCCGATGATGAAATTTTAAATTTACCAAACACTTTTCTTGATAAGAACGAATTTATGTTAATTTAACTTTTCTTTTTTGCGGACACCTCACAGTCCCGTTCCAGAATATAAAACTGGTTAGAGCTTTAGAGATGCCCCACTCAACTTATCAAAATATTAAAGGCTTTTATGTTATTCCCTGTCCACCCGATTTTTGCTATATTGGGTAGTTCCCCTAAAAAAAAGAAATTTTAAAGAAAAAAAATGTTTTATAAAGGAGGTTTTACTATGTTTTGTTTTTGATATATGTATCCCAAATTTAGGTTTCCAGGTTCGTACTTCTCTACCTTCAGGCATAATGTCCTGCTGGTCGAGTTTCCTTGCCTTTCTTCCTTGTTCTGAGTTTTAGAATCGTGAGTGACATTTGCCCTTAAGGCAGGGCTCAGAAAAGATTTTCCCAAGAACTCGTTCCTGGGATGAGTGAGTTGCGAGAGTTAATCGTCCCTGTCCTCAATATACTCAACACAGTACACGTCTCCACTACAGTGCTTTACGTTTTTACTAAAGAACCATATGGAAGCTAGATATTAAAATGGATAAAAACCATGAAAATATTATGCTTTAATACATGGCACCTTAGATAAACATATAATAAGAAACAATGTTTGGAACTCTAGAAATTGCAGCTGCACACATATCCCTTGGTATTCGCATTTACATTGAAACCTTTCAGTAATCTAGCTGTTATAATGTTCCTTTTCAATGAGATATCACAGATCTTTATGAGTTAGATATGGGAGAAGTTAAGAGACAGAGAATGTTAAAATTGTATGATTTTTTCATCTGATCAGACATTGTTATGCTTGTCCCAAATCACCAGTTTTTTCAAGACTGTACAACTTTAACAATAAATAAAAACGCCAGCAGATATTTATATAAGTATGTAATAACCTTTAACAAAAAATGTCAGTAACTTGCATTTGAATGAAAAATTCCAATCGTCTCAATTTCCACTAAACTTCGTTCTAAGTGCTCAAGGGACAGCTTTATGCACAAATTTGATGCTGCATCAACCTGCCTAATATATAAATTCAGACAAAATAGAAAATACACCAGTAACGTTAAAAGGGTCCATATTTTTGGATGGCTATAATAAAACAAAACATAAGAATATCACACCCTTGATTTGACAAGTCAACGGAAGCTCACAGCAAAAGATGTTTAATCAACCCAGCCCCAAATTCATACATGCATTTTTCACGGCCGAAGGTCATTTTTGCCACAAAGTGATGCTCACAGTGCAAATGCAAATCTTTGTCATTTGTGATAATTTTGAAAACCACTGTGAAGTAAACAGCTTGATGCAATTCAAAATAGTTGTCATCCAGGCCGTTTGCAAGATATTCAACTTGCCTTGAACTCACGTGTCTACTGCTATGGGTGGTTAGCTCTGCTTCCTAGCCGACTATTGGTATTTCAATGTCTAAATACTGTGAGGTAACCATGAGATGTTTTCATGCCTCACGTAAACTTCAAGAACAGAACAATCCCGAAACATCTAATTCAACAATATATCCATATCTGTAATTATTAAACAATAATATTTGAAAAAGTCACATTATAGCCTTAATGCTGCTACATAAATGATCCATTTTAGTGAAACCTCCATTCCAGAGAGCTACACAGTGACGCCATAAAAAGGAAGATTGCTGATTGGCCAAAATAATTGGAACATTTCTAGGTCATTACCCCAATCAGCTGTTGTTTCGACATTATCTGCTTTATAAATAGATTGCAAGATCATATATTGTGTGAAAGTTGGTGGGAATCGGCTGAGACACTTAAAATATTTATTTCGAATGTATGTTGGCAACATTTTTCTTCTGAAAAATAATTACAATACAAATATAAATATTTACTGGCATCTTTCCTATGGCATGACAACGTATCAATAAAGCTTCGTTCTTGAATATATAGGTTATCTAGGGCAACTATAACTATAAAGAAAAATCAAAACAAATTTAACATTCTCTGTCTCTGAGAGTTCTGACTCATAAAGATATGTGATAGCTCCTTGAAAGGGAAACATTCTCCATATCAAAATGATGCCTAAATTACCGAAAGATTGCTTGTAAATGCGAACACCATTAATAAATCGATGACTAAATGTGAAACTGTAACATAATACGTTCATAATATTTACCCATTTTAGTATCAAGCATTGTTCCGGATAATTGAAATATATATATATATATATATATATATATATATATATATATATATATATATATATATATATATCCATGTATACATTTGCCCATCTATCTATCTGTCTATCTGCGTGCCTACCAGCATGACTATCTTTCTATCTACGGTCAAACCTGTGGTAAAGAACACCCTTTTCATGAGACCACGTATCTTAAGAGACCGCAACATTTTAATTATATTTGATAGTTTAGCTTTTCTAAAAAGATGTATGAAAGGATAACCTGTTTTCAGAAACACGTTTGGATTCCCAGAATTTTGTTTCTTTAAAAAGGTCTCACTGTAACGATTTGTATTTGATCGATGGATTTTGGATTTAAGACGTGTTCGGCCATTCGGCCATGTACGTTTGGTTAATAAGTGTGTGCACAGTGCACTATTTAATTATCTGTATGAGCGAGGTTGGAACTCACAATGTCCGTCGTGGCCAAATTCGAAAAAGACATTCCGGAGCCGCAAAGCGGTAGCGGGTATGAGTTTGAAACTCCACTGACCTACTTTGAATCAAATTCTGCCCAGTTATCTAAGTCGGGCTGTCCCTAACGACCAATTGTGTGTTAGCCACATACTATAATTGTGATCAAGCTATCAGTTTAGAATTTACCTAATCGATTCGAATTTTAGAATTTAGGGTACACAGTGTACTTAAATATTCCGAACCAAAAATAGATCACTATTGGGTGTAAGTAACCCCTTTTTGTTTTAGTGATCTTAATTATGCAGAAATGTAATTGAGTATTTTGTTTTAGAACGGTTGCGAAAGGATCAAATTGTGCTTAAAAAAAGTTGTTTTCGAAACGGGTTTTCGAAGCCCCTTTGTCAATTTGAGTATTATATTTAGTCCTTAAAAGAACTCAGGGGTATCTCTGGCGGTGGGGTCAGGAATGGCTTCAGCGGGGCGGGTGGCTCGAACCCCTGTCTGATGCGGTCTCTGGGGCTGTCCGGATCGATGAAGTCTGCTACTATAAGTTCGCTCCTCGAAGAAAGATAGGAGACGGTCTCGTTCTCGAGATATGGAAATCTGTGAGGTCGTTGCAGATCGGCTTAGAGGGCTTAGACTTTCACTGTATTTCTCCCCCAACCGTTTGATGTTGCAGGCTGATCTTTTGGCGCGGGCTCAGTTTGCTTTTGATAGTTTGCCCTCTAGATTCAATTCCTTTTGAACTGTTATGACCGTCCGGTTATCTTCTATGTGTAGCTGCGCTGCTTCCGGATTGACCCAGCGGAAGTGAAGTCCCATATCCCGTGACTGATCGTAAATGTACTGCGCTGCTTGTTGCCTGAGTGATGTCTGGTGTACGACCGCACTTGCCGCTGGCTGTGGTGTCGATACTGCAAGGGGTGGGGGATGTTTGCACGCTTCCACCTCCTGTTGTTTTTTTTTTTTTTTTTTTTTTTTTTTGTTCAAGCTGCTTTTCCGGCTTCTTCTTCGCTTCCTTTTCCTCCTGCCTTGGCCCCTGTTAATTTGTTGCTTTTTTGTTGAGATGGTGGTGGTGGTGGTAGTAGTGGTTGCTGAGGCGTTGATTCAATGCAGGAAGTTCCGGTCGGGGCGCTTGCGATCTGGGTTTGCTTTCGCTGCCTCTTTTCTCGGGTATTCTTTCGTACGTCGTTGTTTGTTCCCATATCAGGAGAAGAGTGGTTCTCTTCTCCTGTGCTCTTAGGCTCCACAATGACGTAAGATTGAGGCCTAACCCCGAGTGAGTATCATTACTTCCATAGCTAGCAAGTTTACTTTGTTCCTGTTTCTTGTTCTCTTCGCTGCAGAAAGAATGGAACGTCCATCGATTTGTATGTTTGCCTGCCCGTTTATCTATCTACATTATCAATATATATGTTTGCATAACTGTCTGCATGTCTGTGTGACTTCATCATAACACTGGAACTAAGAATTTTTATGCATATAAATAGATGCTATATATCTTATATTTTTTACCATCTTTTTATTTCTACACACGATATATCTAAAAGAAGATGATTTCCGTACAGAGAAAGTTAAATAGGTTGTGCTGAAGCTTTTTTATGTCACTATTATAAATGATCAGTGCTAAAAAAAATCCGATAGCCTGACACCCGGGCCCCTCTAATTTCAGATCGGGCCCCTCCTGTATTCTAAGTAAAGTGCCCATCGGGCTTGTCGAAAAAAAAAATGTTTTTGCCTGAGAAAACTTCGATCGCGCTAACGAAATGCGGAATTTTATTTTCAAGTTGAGATGTGATTCTATCGGCGTAGGACAAAAATGCCGTTTATTATGCCTGGTTTCTCTTCAAAAATAATTAATTTTTCACTCTGGTTTTCTCTATACAGAGAGGGACCATTCCACGAGTCAACGAAAACCAAAAGCCTTGTAGGAAAAACACTTTATAGAGGGGTTCAGCCCAACTAAAACAGATTGTTGAGCGTGTGTTGGAAAAGACACACACCGATAATCGTTTATTATGCCGTCTACCGCACATGCCGTTTTATAATTGAAATCTACCGCATCAGAATATTAACTGATTTTTTTTAACTGAAAAAAGAAAGAAAACGTAAGTAAAAGAAAGGTATTTTTACTTTTTCTATCCACGCATTACAGAAACCAGCCAGAACCAGACTGCTGGGGACCTGAACTGTTCCAGTAGTCGTTGCGACCGGTGCAATAGTGTGTGGCTTAGTAATCGGATTAAGGCTAACATGTGTACTCAAAAAACTATTGATTGCGTACCTTATTGTCGTAATCTGGAGAGTTTAGGCCAAATGTGGGACGCTTTTTGAGGTGTTATTCGTAATAAACGGATCAAAGGTGGTCCATGATCTCTTCTGAGTCTTTGATTAAAAATTGGCCGTCTTTTGGTAGAGGTGAGATAAAAAAGGAAAGGCCTACTGACTGACGTGATTTCGGAAGAAACACTTGAGTAAGTAATGCAACACTGGTTAAACATATTAAGCGGCACCTATGAACAACATCAAAAGTGTAAAGAGAAACTGTAGAAAGCAAGATACGCTTCAGATGCTAATTAGCATCACCATTGCTGATTCAGTGAGTAAGGAGGACATTGATAGAGCAATTGGACAATGGTTGACATTAGGACATGGAGGAAAACATTGCTTTACTTGAAATATTTTGGGATCTGAATAAACACACCAGTCAATTTAATATGATGTTGTTTATTTCTTTTCATAACGAAAGTACAGCGATTGCAACGTTGTGTGACAAATAAGAGAAAAATATTGGGTCCTTTCCAAACGTCACGTTCAGACTTCTGAGGCGCTTGGTTTTAGTTTCGAAAAGTCAAAATTTTAAACCGGCACCTGAAAATTTAGATGCTTTGAATGTGGATATAAAATATTTTGAAAAGCTTTCAAGCTATCAAAGCAATATTTCGGTGATTTTACATGAATGTTTCAGTCATGATAAACATAATAAGTTACAAGTGCACGAGGAACACATAAAGCAATACCTTGTTATTCAGACCTTTTTATATTAATTTAGCGGAATCATAAATCAATTAGCCAGAGAATAAAAGGCCAAGCCAACTCAGTTGCGTGGCATTTGTCGCAAACTTAATATATTCTTATGAGCATTTAATCCAATAGTGGAAATTGATTTTTTGTAATACAGAAATAAAGGTATGAAATTAGTTCAATTTATTGAAGTTTAGCATTTGGAAACGTTCACACTTAATTCTCTGTGAGATAGTAATCAGTTATGCAAAGGATAGAGGACATTCCAGTCTCAGTGACCAGTGGTCATTATAATGATGCATTGCATGTAGTGGTCAGATTCACAAGTGCAGATATTTGATCCTTTCCACGTGTTGATTTAATTTTCTAGATTCAAAGGAAATAATATGCAATTCTGTGAATAATTTGCACACACAGAATATAATGTACATTGTGGTGGGCACAGAGACAATAAATACCAGTCGCAGAGTTACATTCTTTGTCTTCTGCAAACGTCTACCAAACAGAAAACAAAGAATGTAACTCTGGGACTGGGATTTCCTTGTTACATTGCAAACCTCTTTTCAAGTGATGCTGAGCATTTTAATTATTCTACGGTTGAATTAATACAGCTTTACATAGATCCAACTAAACGTTAACTAAAGGAAAATGAACGATATAACATTTCAAAAGACTTAATCTTCGTGAATGCTAAACAATGTTGACACTAAATGAACATTTTATGAATTGCATTTTGTTTACTGCTCAGTAATATCGACATTAAATCATAAAGGATACAAAATGAAACACCAATTGGGTAAACAATACTCCAAAAAGCAAGAAAATTGATTAATTTCAATAGACTTTTTCTTATGGTACATTCATGTTCACATTAACGATTTATTCCCGTCACAATAAAGTAATACAAACCCATGAAACAACATTTCCATCTTAGGGAGTTCACAATTAATGTTCAAACACATGTACTATTAAAGTCATTCACTTTCAAATTTCAAAATCAAATAAAAATAAATCACGAAAAGAACGACAGAAATACATATATGGGTTGATGAAAAATTAGTAGCAGACACGATAATGTGCTTTAATTGGGTCAATTAGTGGCCAATATACTAAGAATTAGAATAAACTGATTTTGTATTTGCATATTTGACCCTATATGTCATGTAATTTTCAGACATAACATAAATAATATAGATCTACATGTTACTATCAAGTGTAATGTATATAATCTAACGAAAAATAATTGCGAAAACACGAGAAATCCCAACAAGTACCGAGATCATCATTCAAAGGTTTCGGTATTCCATCCTAGATCTAAGTGATTATTTGCAACTTAATTAAAGAAACACAGCAGCATATGAAACAATTTCAATGGCTTTTATCATCGCGGACACGTCTATTTTCTTATTTTTATGTTATTTATTTACTCTCCGAACAAAACACAACCAGTAAAATCACCACAACAATTAATTAAAATTTCTTTACAAAAGTGACTTACTGAATATATTTAAACGGTGACGTGTATTATGTAAGAACCATTATATGATACATGGAAAGGTTCACATCAGTTGATATTTGAACTGTCGGAAAATGTTTCATTCCAAAGTTTATGCATTAGACAGAATGGTCTTATTTGAGAGTTTCTTTTGTATTAATCTCCCAACGTTATACATGTATAACATTATAATAACAGTAGCGAAAGAATAATACTATATATATATATATATATATATATATATATAGAGAGAGAGAGAGAGAGAGAGAGAGAGAGAGAGAGAGAGAGCAAAACCAATATAGTGTGCATTTATATTTATTGCAAAATACTTGAATAATACTTCCCCCCTCTCACCTAGTTCAGGACTTACTTTACTAAATTATATAAAGTTGAAATGGATGTCTGGATTGATGAAAGGATGGATGAACAGATCAGTAATTGTAATAGCTGTGCACCATGGCACCTTTTCATTTCAAGCAGCTTCCAATTTCCATTTCACTCATGCCTAGACTTGTCATCAGATAAATGGGAGAGGGTATTACGGTAATATTTATATTACAACATTTCAAGACTTATAACATTACTTGTCTGGCAGCCAGGGAGAAGTATAGGATTGTGCTCTGCAACATAACTTTATGTTCCTTGCCTAAAATGTCAAATGAAAGAAAGAATTTCGTATGTTATCTGTTGTAGTTTCCATTAAGTTTCGGTTGAAATATTTGTTTAAAATATGCTTATTTAAGAAAGTCCTTTTGTTCATTTTTGGTCCTTTGTCTTATACAAGGAAACAAATTGAAATTGTAAATGGCCCCGATTATCCAAATTCGGATTCAGTACATGTAGTGTGTGGATTCTTCTAATCTTGGAGATGGTGTTGCCTATTTACCCTATGTAGATAGATATGTTCACATTCAGTAGATCAAATTAGCATGTTTAGAGGTCATATGAGAATTAGGTTGATTATTTCCTCACTTTTTGTCGATATCTGCTTTCACGTCCACATCTGGGGTAACTGCGCTTTGCCATCTTGTATTCATAGGAATGATTGTAATCAACATTTAAGCTGGTTAATATGTTATTCTGATTGTGTGGTTGCTTTTTGCTTCAAAGTGTGTTCTCTTCTTTGTAAAATCAATTCAGTTTGACTCTCTGTTGCCAAATGCCTTCCAGAACTTTTTTCCAACGTTTTTACTTTATTTTAGAAATCTAAAAGAACTAGGCTGGAAGTCTGACGCTTGCACTTTAAAATAATCAGCACAAGCATTTAGTACGATATTGTCATTGTAAAATCTTTCCTATTGACAGTATCTCAGCCATTAAGATTGTATCCGTTTCCTCAAGACTTCTGTTTCATCCTTGATAATGAATATCTAAATGATGGCCCTGTTCGGTTCTTCATCAGCGAAGAACAATTCAGTTATCTCCGTGAGTAACTTTAACATTTAGCTTGCTGTTTTTAAAAAGGTTGGTACTGCTATTTAAAGACTGCTGTAAAAAAAATAGATTTCCATATGTCACTTTCAAGCCATCAAGGGTTATTTTTGTGTTCTGCGTTCACTTCATGCTGTCAAGTTCGCAACTTGGTACATTGGGGGTGTGAATGGGGATGCGTGGTTAACAATTTTTCCCTCAAGTGATTAATTAGTTGGCTGATCTTCTTCAATTCTCGCTTCAGTTGTTCTTTCAAGGAATTTCTAATTTTTCCAAGGAGAAACAATATAGTAAATAGAAGGACAGAAATCTCACCTGGCGCCTTTCGTCACGAAGGTTTGAGAATAATCAAATTAGAAATTTCTCTTCCAGAAGGGGCTAAACTGTCTTGATAATAGACGGTCCATAACTATTACGCTTGGCAAACTGGTCGAGTGTCTTACTGTCAGAGTAGTGGAGATTGAACCTTATGCTTAGCTTAGCATATCTAACGATAAACAGGTTGATTCCACGAGCCACCTACATAGTGGATCATTGTACTGCCACTGTACTAGGTAGAACGATTCATCCTCGTATAATTGTTAGGGCTGTTAATGCTAAACTTGTGTGTAAAAAAGTTCTTATGAGCAGCACTCCATTCAGCGTTGACTCTGTGCATTGAAAGTCGTAACTTGGTCGGAAAGCTCGACCACACTCTATGCGAACAGTCTTTACGAAGATATAATTTGGGAGCCGGTCTGCAATTAGAGGAAGCTTCTAGATGTGTTAGATGTGGGGCACAGCACTTGAGTGGTTGTTTTGTCAGTGAACCATTTTTGGCATTCCTACATATTAAGCATCTACTTGTTAATGATATCTTAAAACCCTAACCTTGGCTACAAGTCTAACAGAGGATGACTGGTCTCATTTGGAGAAAAAGCGAAAAATGTCAACTATATACAATATTCGACTGTTTGCTTTTATTTATTGTTTTTTTTTTTACTGTTCATAACGAGACTTTATATTTGGCAGTATGACAGATTTCCTTGTAGCAATTTGCATTTTAACAGAAAAGCGAAAAATAGATGCTATTAGGATAATAAATTGTTAAATAATGCAAAACTTCCACACAGTACACATGACTAGAACTGAAAAGTAGTCATATATATTTCTTATAGCAAACTGTGTAGTAGTAATATCAGCTGTAGCTGTTAGGCAGTAGCAGCCGTCATTGTACTTTTGATGTAATACTACTACTACTAAATATTTTGAAGGGTGAACAGTTAACAGCAACAAAAGCACAACCTGCCGTCCCCAATAAGCGTTCACCAATAAAATTGTAACATTATGAACGATACATAATCCTCTTCGCATATTAGAAAGATTTTTTAGAACATATGAAGAGGACAGTAGAGTGTCATATTGAATCCTGCTGTAGATGAGACGGGAAATACATTCATACCTTTAAGATAGTTAAAAGCTCCTGACCGTAGAAATCAATTGCGTACTTGCTAAAGACCAGACACCGCTCGTGTTCTTTAAAGTCCATATAAAAGATAGGTAAAGAGAATGATAAGTTCAAATAAAGATAGATAGAAAAGTGGAAAAATATAGAGATAGATAGAGAGACAGACGAACAGACATTGACAACTAAATAGCTAGATTGATCGATAGATTGACAAAACAATATAAAAGATCTGTAGGTAAATTACAAGATCAAACATGAAATGATGATTTTCTTGTCAGCTTAACTATTAATAACAATTAATTAAATATTATTTGAATTAAATTATAGAAGAGCTATATGAGTTTAAAAGAAAGGCATCATCATCTTTTTCTACACATGTATAATCGAAGAAAAATTAGTCTATTTAGGAAAGCAATACAATAAATGCTATCTTAATTACTGCAAAGAAGAGTACATAAAGGATAATTGGCAACAGAGAACATTTTTCTCACACTTTCATAGCCGGATGATCCTTTGTATGAAAAGAATGAATCCAGTCGAGAAAAATATTGGAAAAAGAACAAGTATTATAAAATGTGTTGAGTATATTAAAATAGAAAAATGACTTAGTTTAATATGAATTTTTAAAATGACTGCACACACCATGGATATGTAATTATCATCCTCGTATGCTTGCGAAATTGGTGTGAAATTACAATAGGTATTATGCTATTAAAAAAAACATAATACTAAACTGGTATGAAATTACAAAATGTAGTATGTTATTCAAAACATAATACCAGACTGGTTTACAATTACCATATGTATTATGTTATTCCAACCACTAGCCTAGTATGACATTGCCATAGTTACAAGGCTATTCAAAACATAATACTAGACTGGCATGAAATTACGTTATGTGACAAATATGCGTCAGTTAAAAAGCAACATCCGTCTAACAGGCAAACAAAATTACTATCATGTATAATGATATATTTATCTCCAAGTTTCTTTTTCTTTACAAAGAGAGCTTTGGGATATTGTTCTCTACGTTTGTCTGACAATTTGTCTGAACGTCCAACCTTTAGTCTGTCCCATTCATTCTAAACTGCCAGGCGGTAATTACTTAACTTGGTGTAATACTTATGCATATCTTTCAATGTACAAGAGGTTACTCTGTGGATCCTTCAGAGTGGGTCAAAAAGACCATATACTAATATTTTAGCTGCATGAATATTGATAAAAATCAAAATCTATTCACAAAGCTTTTTACATACTATAATCATACCAGCGAGACAAAACACTTATGTAAATTATTTTGGTCATAACCCCCTGGCCATGATCAAGGAGAGAAAGCGGATGGGTTGGGGTTGAGTGGGTAGAATGTCTATATTGACGCTATTTGAATCTGAAAAAAAGTGATAAGGGCAAGCATGTGTAATGACAGTGTTTTGAGTTGGTTCCAGTTTTCATTGTTTTTGTATATAATAGTGATTTATCTGTTACGTAGTCAAAATGTTGACGATTGTTTTATTCACAGAAGGAAGATGAAACAATAGAACCCAATAAAAGCGTGCAAAATCGAATGTAATTATATCAGAGTGTTTATGATTTGTTTGTTGAATTAGTGCAAAATAAGCATTAGAGTTTATTGTGTCAAAACACAGAATACTATTTGAATTTAGTTGTATATATCAACTTATCTTATATGTGTAAATGAGGAAGACTTATCTTATATGTGTAAATGAGGAAGATTAAACGAGCAGAAGATTTGGTTTACCCTTACTTTGAACATATAGATCAAATGAGACTCATCTACGTGGAATGTTATGCTATGAAAATTGGACCGTAGTTAGAATTGCTTTTATCCAGTACAAATCATCCCACACAAATCTTTATTTGATAAATCACAAACTTTGCTGCAAATGAGAGAGAAGGGGGGGGGGAGGGGAGAATTCGCAAGATTGTTTAAGGTATAAAAGTAAAATCTGAAACTCTAATTTGAGATATCTAAAGTGCTTAAATTTCCTTCCGATTATCTACATATATGAATTGTACGTGCTGTCAGATATGCTTAAAGACAATGAGTAAAATTAAGATACCAGATAGATATGTAGAGGGTTATTCTTCAAAGACTGTTGTCACCTAGCCTCCAGCAGGTCTAAGCTGGGTAGTGCGGGGTTTGAGAATCCTTTCATGAATATCACGTGACCCCAGTATCAACAATTGATTCTAGCTTTTATATAAGGCGTTTTGTATCGGTCTTTAGCTTAATTTTGCAGCTTCCTAAGTTTGGCGAGAAAATGTCAGTATTAGCTGGAAGCACGTATTCATCTTGATTATGGAATTAATAATCCTACTGGATAAAGACGCCATTGAAGTCTCCTTATTGGGGTAATACACGTTTTGCTGCGTTCAAACTGTTGTTGGAGCACTACGAACAAGTTGTAGCCCGATGGTTCAAAGTCTTTTCCAACTGCTCCGGCAAACGTTTGCACACGGCAAACAGTGTTATCATAATGTTTACTTGATCAGTTACTAGGTACGTAAATTATGTACAAAGATTCACCAAAAGGAGATTATAAACACCACAAATCTATGTAATCAAGCAGCACGTGAATTTGCGATGTTTTAATACAGCTGACGTCACAAAACTGCATGACATAGCTCGATCATGAAAGAATAGTTTGCATCGTAATTGTCCATTACTGTTATAAAATAGTATTAGAAATACAAAGTCATACGTTATTCACTTTATGTCATCTTTAAACGCCCAAAATCTGTACGTAAAACTATTGAGTGATTCGGCTGAATTACAGTGGCGCAGTTTACTCTGTCCAATCAGTCCCATAATGCAACGCGCATACAAAGATTTTTTGTATGCGTGCTATCATAGGGACAGACGTATATTATCAAATTTATCTTGCTCCTTATCTAGACACGTGTTTTCTCTCTCTATTGTGATTAATATGTCGACATTGTCAAGGTGAAGGTCAAGGTGGCAGGAGATAGTTATATGAGTAAAGGTCAAGGTCTTTGAGTGGCAGCAGATAGTTATATGAGTAAAGTATGTTTGATATATTAAAATATAAAGACTGTCCTATCTTTCAATTAACTGATGTGAATTTCTAGTGATTCTTTTTGGTGTGTGTGCAAATTCTCATTTAATATTTAAAGCCAAAATTCTAATTCAGTTTGATTGGGATCCTAAAATTTCACTGCTACGTAACATTTTAGTCGGCTTAATCAAACGAATTCGCTACATAAGACAATCATGTGGCTCTAAAACGGACTGATTTAAATCTCAACAAGTCGAAGATTTAAAAAAGATGGGCACTGTGACCCATTCTGTACTATGAAATACAGGAACTTATAAAGACGGGCACTGTGACTCATTCTGTACTATGAAATACAGGGACTTATAAAGATGGGCACTGTCACTCATTCTGCACTATGAAATACAGGGACTAAATGATTGTTTGTACAGGAGTCACATGACTTACCCAAGAGAAAAGCTGGAGCGCACCTATCTAGAGTGAATCTATTAAACATCAGGATTGGACAATGCCTTAGGAGGACCGCCTATGACAAATTGTGGGACTAAGACATTGCAAATCAACTCTATTTACTCCAAACAACCTAGTCTTAATATGAACATCTATACAAAGACTAGACCCGTCATCAGGATTCATGCAAAGAAAATCTTACTCGTCAAGAAACGAATTCCATACCAAGCAATAGTTGCTGAATTTTGATTTATGTGAGACATATTGTAGGAGAGTATATTCAATGGTCAACTTGGGACGTTTGCAATGTTATGTGTGGAGGTGGCGTGCAACGCTGATTTCGTGGCCTGTGTTGCCCGCAAATTAATGGAACGTGGAGCGACTGCCGTGCTCAGTATAATAGGACTGAAGTTTTCTTCTATGATTATAAACCCTGATCGGAATTTTGTCTTCATGGCGGTAAATATGTCAACGGAACCGGATGCATGTGTACCCCGGATTATACCGACCGGTGTTGTGAAACGGGTGAGTTCTTTCATAGTAAGAATTAAAAAAGTTATACATATTTGTTGTGCTTTTTAAGAAAAGGCAGAAGTTACGTAATCCTTATCGTCTGTGGTTTGGGTGCGGGAATCTTAAATTGCTGACGAACATATTACCTATCTTTCTTACTACCGAGTTCTTCAGTTCAAGACTTTGGTTGTGACAGTAGATGGGCCATTATTGTTGCTTCGAAGAAACAGTATGTGCAATGCAATTCGCTTTATTTGTACGTGCATAGGAAACTCTAAATGAGTCATTCAACTGGTCTTTATAATTTTATTTTGAAGCTGCAGGACTTCGAAAATACATATTAACTTTAATATTTGTTGTGCTATTGGTTATCATAAACTTCGATCAGTTGAAGGTTAACAAGAATATACACATTCTTGAAAAGTTTGATGCATTTTGATGAACCCTTCTGGTTTAAAAAAACCAGCAATTCCTACATATGGCGATCACCCCCTATATGCAATGAATTAAAACTAAATTTTTTTGTTATTTGAGAAAAGTACTTAAGCAATTACCTCTGAATGGTTTACCTGAAATTGATACATGCTAAAATATTGGTAAAGCAAATAATATTCTGTTCCAGCATATCGATATTTCTCCTTAGTGATTTTTGGTACTATACGTTTTCCTGCTAACATATATAGCAACTGACTTAATAAAGACATTATATAGTTTTGCTAATTCAACTGTTCCATCATATCCTCAGTGAATCTCTTGGAAAATAAGTCTCGCATGAATAGTACATTATGAAATTTAGAAAATATTTTTACTTATAAAAAAGGAACCGAATTTTAATACATGATGTCTGGACGCCATCTGGTAACTGTACCATCTCATGCCGTCGTTACGGGAATGCAATTACATAGATATACTCTTTACAACATGGTAATGATTTATATTTGAACTGAATTACCCGTACATATTATGTGATTTTGAATTGGAAACTATAAATGGCATTTGCAATTTAATGCTGAATAAAGTTTATGTTCTGTTCTATATTTGTTTGCTTATTTATTATGTATTATTAATTTTTTAGGGGGATGAGGGACTTAACTTGTATGTCAGATATACTGCTAATTGCCTTTGACTCACACCTCACACTTTAGACAATTCACTATGGCGCCCACACAGCAATTTTGGACAGTTTTTTACTCTTGCGAATGTGTGAAAATATGGCGACGTACTTTCTCTCAGAGCTGTAATTTATGACAAAAATTAAGTATGTCTTTTATACTGGACATTTTGCTAAATCATCTCGGTTAGGTGATGTAATGGATACTGCATGATAATAAGGCACAAACAAAAGACAACTCGAGAAATAAATGTTGGTATATGCAACCAATCGGACAGCCATGTCAGTCCTTTAAACGCATTATCGAAAACATTTTGAATAAGAAACTTAACCTCGATCAAAAAGTCCACAAACTTGGACTTTTTATAACTTTAATTAAATAAAGCTAGAATCACAGAACTTTCAAAATTTTCTTATTGTGGTTCAGTCTACTAGACTGATATAGATCTACGATCTAGGTACATTCTAAGTGTGATATATGATTTCGGGGTTTTTAACTAAGGCATGAGTCTCTTGCTGATAATGTTTCGAGAATATGGGGCTATTAAAGCGCTGTGTGCAAACAGCAGACAATGGTCAAGGTAAGAGTAAAATTAATAAAACCGCCAATGCATCACTATGATTTAGTATTTGGGGATGCTTTCTTTTTCCAAATCGGGTAGTATTCTGAATGCTTAAAAGAGTAATGTGGAAATGCAAAAAAAAAAAAAAAAAAAAAAAAAACCCAAAACAAACAACGAATTTAATGTTGGTGTGAACGAAGAATATGATTTTGCCAATTTACTTGTCGAGAAAACTCTTTCATCATATTGTTTATCCGATTTTATTATATGGTTGTGGGGATTTGAAGATATTTCGATGATAAAATCAGTGCACGCTGATTTTATGAGATATATTTTGCTATTGTGAAAAGCAAAACACTTTTCATGTTTTATTATGAACTATGTTAAACACCCTTGCGTATGTAATTGATTCATTTTTGGTTATAGGTTATTTTAATAACATAATTTCAAGGCAAGTAATTGATTCATTTTTGCAGGCTTAACGTAGCCTATACAAATGACTCTTCATAAATGTTAAATTTTTGGATTTGAA
Source organism: Margaritifera margaritifera (assembly GCA_029931535.1). NCBI lineage: Eukaryota > Metazoa > Mollusca > Bivalvia > Unionida > Margaritiferidae > Margaritifera > Margaritifera margaritifera. The sequence continues at coordinate 4,080,880 of JAQPZY010001562.1, forward strand.
GAAAAATAGTATTCTTGTGATTTGTGCTTGAGTTATGCCTAGTATTCAAGTGGATGATGTTCGAGTTATGCCTAGTATTCGAGTGGTTGCTGTTTGAGTTATGCCTAGTATTCGAGTGATTGATGTTTGAGTTATGCCTAGTATTCGAGTGATTTGTGTTTGAGTTATGCCTAATATTCGAGTGATTTGTGTTTGAGTTATGCCTAATATTCGAGTGATTTGTGTTTGAGTTATGCCTAGTATTCGAGTGATTTGTGTTTGGGTTATGCCCTGTATTCGAGTGATAGATGTTTGAGTTATGCCTAGTATTCGAATGATTGATGTTCAAATTATGATTAGTATTCGACTGATCGATGTTTGAGTTATCAAAGTAGTACTCATATCATCGTCATTTTTTTGTAGCAATCATCCACCTATGCAAACAATGGATAACTGTAACTATTAAAGTAAAGTAAAAATATATAACCATGAAGCGTTTACAATTCAGATAGCCATTACATGACATCTGTTATAGTTTTAGTCCCTCGAAGTACAATAGACAACAATATTGGTACTGCTGTATCGACAAACGTCATTTCAACCGATTCTGCGACGTCCACAGTCACCCCCGTCATAACAGTTTTTGAAGGTAATTGGTTCTCACTTCTACAAATACTTACTTTTCTGTAATCTGATACAATGTAACTTATATTTATAAATAAGGGCAAAGTAATACATCCGAATGGTACAAACTGTAACAGTGAATGATACGACACTTAGACATAACTTTATGCTATATTTTTTTCTCTTCATGATTATTACTGTTTTTCAATCTTTATTGTAGGTGCTTGAAAATCATGAATTTGGATACATATTAACTAATATATTTCATACATTACAAATGAGTCAAATTATAATCGTAATGAGTGATGTAGTTAGTGAAGAAATTGTTTACGTTTTGGACCAAGGGATTTCTAATTCGAATGCACATATAATTCAAGATGATCTCAAATGAATATATAAACTTCCCTTTAATAGACCTATCCGACATAACAATCACCTCAGCTTAACATCTACTTATCTAACTATCAATGGCCAGTATAAAGGCTATCCTGAATGGGTCTGGTGTTAGTTTTGGTATCATGTTACACATGGCTAGTATAAAGTCTATCATAATGGGCCTTGTGTTAGTAGTTGGTATCATGTTACATATGGCCAGTATAAATTCCATCAGAATGGGCCTTGTGTTAGTAGTTGGTATCATGTTACATATGGCTAGTACAAAGTCTATCAGAATGGGTCTGGTGTTAGTAGTTGGTATCATGTTACATATGGCCAATGGAAAGGCTATCAGAATGGGCCTTGTGTTAGTAGTTGGTATCATGTTACATATGGCCAGTATAAAGTCTGTTTGAATGGGCCTTGTATTAGTAGTTGGTATCATGTTACATATGGCTAGTATAAAGTCTATCAGAATGGGTCTGGTGTTAGTAGTTGGTATCATTTTACATATGGCTAGTATAACGTCTATCAGAATGGGTCTGGTTTTAGTAGTTGGTATCATGTTACATATGGCCAGTATAAAGTCTATCTGAATGGGCCTTGTGTTAGTAGTTGGTATCATGTTACATATGGCCAGTATAAAGTCTATCAGAATGGGCCTTGTGTTAGTAGTTGGTATCATGTTACATATGGCCAATGGAAAGGGTATCAAAATGGGCCTTGTGTAAGTATTTGGTATCATTTTACATATTGTGTGTCAACATGTGAGAAACGTTCCTACAATCTGGACTAAAACATAGGAAATATATAACAGCTTTGAGCTAACATAGATTAGAAGCATGGATTTTAATAAAAAATTTGAAATTGTCTATCTTTTAGTTGAGGGTATAAACAAATCTGTGGACTTTCATATCTTTTGATGCAGTAGAAAACATTTTCTTATGTAAGGGGGGGGGGGGTGCAAAGAGCAAATTTTGGAAAGGTCCATTCACGGGAACAACATAAAAGATACAGTCTGGTTAGATCAGCTGATAATGAAAGCTAAACATTATTCGATGTAAGTAATAGAGGGGAATTAGTGATATGTATTCGCTTGTGTTCGTGCTTTAAAATGGACGCATTCTTGCCAAATGACATTTTCTCTAACGAAGCGGGCGAGTAAAGATAAAAACCAAAATTTTCCAGTTTAAACAATTTAAGTGTACCTCTGCAATAGTACACTCAGCTGACAGTCAGTATAAATGACAGTCTTATTTTATTAACATTTCTAAATTATTTATTTGATTATATCAATTTGATTATTAAATAAGTACATTGTATAAATACAGACGTATGCACTTTATTAAAAGTAATCAACGCGGATTATAAGCGATCGACGATGTACTGTCGAGAGGTTATTATTTGTATAGTAAAGAATTTTCAAAGATTTCGAACAACAGATAGATAGATAGATAGATAGATAGATAGATAGATAGATAGATAAATTGATAAATAGATAGATAGATGGAGGAAGGGAGGGATGAAAGAAGAGTGAAAGAGGAGGATAAAATGATGGATGGATGGATAGCAAGGCATAAAGATGTATAAATAGATAAATAGTCCGACCTACAGTAGCGTAAGTGTACCAATATTTTAATAATAATAATAATAATAATAATAATAATAATAATAATAATAATGATAATATTATTATTATAATTATTATTGTTATTGTTTTTGTTATTATTATTATTATTATTATTATTATTATTATTATTATTATTATTGGTGTTATTATTATTATTATTATTATTATTATTATTTATGTTGTTGTTATTATTATTATTATTAATATGCTTATTATTGTATTATTATTATGATTATGATTATGATTATGATTATTATTATTATTTATTGTTATTATTATGATTATAATGATTATGATTATGATTATTATTATTATTAATATTATTATTAGTAGTATTTTTTTAATTATCATTATTAATGAACAAATAGGGTACATTTAAGAACTAAAGAACATGGATACTAAATAAGACGTAATTAAGGGCAAAGAAAGCGGTAGGGTGTGGGTAAGGTTAGCAAGTATGCTTATGATTCTTGTTCTACAGACATAGAAATGACACAATCATTTTTCAGTAAACATTTTAATTTTGTTAAGTCGAGGAATTTCTTTGAATCAAAGCTATTGTAATAATGTTGAAATACTGTCCATGACATTTGTTAGCCTCTCAAAGCAGCAGAGACAACAGTATTGGCACTACTGTATCGACAAACAGCATTACTACCAATTCTACGATGCCTGCGGTCAGTTCTGTCACAACAGCTATAGAAGGTAATAGGTTTTCACATGTCAGATGAAATCATATTCCTTTGGTTTAGTTTAGATTCATAATTATGATGTAACCGACGACGACGACGATAATGATGATGATGATGATTATTATTATTATTATTATTATTATTATTATTATTTGTTGCACGGATATCAACATCATGGACTCGGACAGGCTTTGACTAACTCATCAAAGAGGCAGAACATTTGTACGATATTATAAAACCGGGTGTTATGTTTGGTCCAAGGAAAAATCTGGGATTGATCCAAAGGTTATAAAGGATCCATTCATCGGAACCACATATAGATAGAATAAGTCAGGTTTAATCCGCTGGTATTAAAAGCTAAAAATTATTCGATATAACTAAAGAAAGAGAAAAATGCATATTGGTGATGGATTATCGCTTGTGTTCGTTGGCAATTGAAATCACATTAACAAAGCTGGTGAGTAAAGATAAAACACACACCTTTTCCAATCTAATAATAAATGTTCCTCTGCAACAGAATGCATAGCTGAGCGTCAGTATATTCAATAGCCTGAATTTATTAAAAATTTTAATGCTTTATTCGATTATATTAATTTGCTTAATAAACAAGTAGATTTTGTAACTACAGATATGTGCTCTATAATATATCTAGTCAACGCGGATTATAAGAGATCGAGGATGTACTGTGGAAAGGTTATTATTTGTAAAGTCCAGAATGTGCAGATATTGTGTACAATAAGCACATAGATTGAGCGACAGATGGATATATATAAGAATGGAGGGAGGAAGGGAGGAAGGAGGAAAAGGATAAAATAATGGATGGATGGCTAGGAAGGCATAAGGATGTCTAATAGATTGACTGGCAGACCGACCTACATCGGTAGAAGTCAATAGGTTTCCACATGTCAGATGACTTCATATTCTTTTGGTTTAGCTTAGATTCATAATTATGATGTCACCTGTAATAATGAGTAATGCGTCACTTTAACACATGCTTTTTTCCTCCCTCTATGACACATTTTTTGATGATGATGATGATGATGATGTTGATGATGATGATGATGATTATTATTATTATTAATCTTATTATTTGTTGCAAGTGTATCAACATTATGGACTTGTACATGATTTGACTAACTCATCAAAGACGCAGTAAATTTGTGCGAAATTATTAAGTCGGGTGTTATGTCTTGGCGAAGGAAAAGTTGGGGATTGATCTAAAGATTCTCTTTCACCCGCAGAGCTAGGTTCATCAAACTTCCTGTTACTTCACCAAAGAGACACAGCCACTTGATAAAGACAATAGGGTTATTTCCACCCTCACCCTAAGGGTAGAAAAGGTTCATTCACCGGAACCACATATAGATAAAGTCTAGATTGATTCACTGGTATTAAAAGCTAAACATTATTCAATATAACCAAAGAAAGAGAAAAATGCAATATTAGTGATAGATTTTCGCTTATGTTCGTTGGGAACTGAAATTATATTAACAAACCTGTGAGTGAAGATAAAACACACAAATGTTCCAGTTTAAGAATAAGTGTTCCTCTGCAACAGAACACACAGCTGACAGTCAGTATAATTGGTAGCCTGAATTTATTAAAATGTTTAATGCTTTATTCGATTATATTAATTTGCTTAATACACTGGTAGATTTTATAAGTACAGATGTGTGCTTTATATTATATCTAATCAACGCGGATTATAAGAGATCGAGGATGTACTGTGGAAAGGTTATTATTTGTAAAGTACAGAATGTGCAGATATTGTTTACAATAAGTACATAGATAGAATGACAGGTGGATATATATAAGAAGGGATGGAGGAATGGAGGGAGGAGGAGAAGGATAAAATGATGGATGACTGGCTGGGAAGGCATAAGGATGAATAATAGATTCACTGACAGGCCGACCTAAACAGAATAAGTGTACGAATAATAATAATAATAATAATAATAAATCAGAGTACAGAATAGAAGATCTAAAGAATATGGAGATTAGATAAGACCAAATTGAAGCGGGGGGGGGGGGGTGTTTTGAAGCAAATGAGCTTACTTGGAACTTGGGCATGATTCTTGTTCTACAGACGTAAAGATAACACAATTATTTCTCAATAAACATTGACATTCTGGCTAGTCAAGGAATTTTGTAAACTAAGCTCTCCCAATAGTGTTGAAATACGGTTCATTACATGAAGCTTCATCTACCTTTCTTTAGGCTCTCAAAGCAACAGCGACAACACTATTGGCACTATTGTGCCAACAAACAGTATTTCTACCAATGCTACGATGACTACAGTCAGTTTGGGCACAACAGCTGTAGAAGGTAATAGGTTCTCGCACTACAAATGACTCCCTACTCCTTCAGTAATATTTAACTATCGTAGAAGAATCTTTTATTGCGTATTAGCTTATTGGTCTTTTGAAAACATATAAATATACAATATTAATTAATACCAAAGTGTAGTAATGACAGACACATATTACACAATATGCAGTATAAATCAATATCTTCAAATAACAGTGTAATTGAAACTGAAATAGAATGTATGATAATCAAAGCGTTTGACGTATGCGTCAAAATATGATTCATTATGATTTTCTAATCTATGTTATTACTACAAACGGACTAACTAACAAACAATTTTGGAAAAAAAAAGAAATAAGGAAGAAAGGAATAAATGCAAGCAATTATATTAAACAGAAAAGGAAATAGTGAGTATATTATATGCATACGTAGCAGTTAAAGCAAGTCATGTAACAATTTAGTTACATTCTTACATAGTACTTGACTGCGGCTGTTTGAGAAAGTGTCCTTTTAATAAAATATTTAATAAATTCACTGAAAGATTATAGTGCAGACTTCAATAATTCTCTGTAAAGTTTAAAAGATCTAAAAATAAAATTGCTTAAATTTCGTAAGAACTTCAGATTATTACTTTAAAACAGATCTATAAATATTTTCATGTTTGGATGCTTCCAATAATATTAGGCAAATACTTGTTTCTATTTCCGTGTAGCACCGACAATAGAATACAAAATTAAATTTGTCTTCTATCGCATAACAGAAAGAACATTACATATTTTGATATCATACTGCGTTTGTTTAAGCCCATCTATCTGTTTCAACATTGAGTCTATGAGATCGTGCTCGTAATTTAGCTACTGCTATTCTAACATTTTTAATAGTAATAAAAGTACGATATTCTTTGCATGAAAAGCTATTTGCTATCTGCACGATGAATATATAGTCTTGGTCTACTAGAAGATTCAAGCCTAGAATTCCAATTTTGAACAAAGTATCTTTCATGCGGTGCTTTACTACTTGTCGGAGCATGTTAACATTACTTACGCCGTGTTGCAACCAATTATTTCTAAAAGGTCGCTAATTTTTACTTCCCATATTATTTTTATTTAGGTTTACCATAAATGCTGCATACAAAATGTCATGCACAATCTTTATATGTTTTCTGCTACTAGAATTTACAATTTTAACCAATATTTAGTAAATCTAAAGAGTCTAAATTATCTAAGGTGAACGCTTCCCATTTCACCATATACAAATATCATTCTGTCTTGACTGTTTAACTCTTCCCATTTCACCATATACAAATATCATTCTGTGTTGACTGTTTAACTCTTCCCATTTCACCATATACAAATCACATTCTGTGTTGACTTGCTAACTCTTCCCATTTCACCATATACAAATATCATTCTGTGTTGACTGTTTAACTCTTCCCATTTCACCATATACAAATATCATTCTGTCTTGACTGTTTAACTCTTCCCATTTCACCATATACCAATAACATTCTGTGTTGACTGTTTAACTCTTCCCATTTCACCATATACAAAACAGCATTCTGTATTGACTGTTTAACTCTTCCCATTTCACTATATACAAATAGCATTCTGTGTTGACTGTTTAACTCTTCCCATTTCACCATATACAAATAGCATTATGTATTTGACTGTTTAACTCTTCCCATTTCACCATATACAAATAGCATTCTGTGTTGACTGTTTAACTCTTCCCATTTCACCATATACAAATAGCATTCTGTATTGACTGTTTAACGCCTAAAATATGTTTACAAAATTGTAAATAAACTCTTCAACAACATTGCCTGGTATACATTCCCACACTTTTGCACCATATGATTAAACCAGAGCAATAAAAAAGCTTTTTTATTTGTGATTGTACCATCTTTTCGAAAAATCATAACTTTTGTTTTAGATGTATTTATTATTAACCATCATTTCAAACAATAGTCTTCAGTGCATCTAATCCCCTTTATAAACTATCACTACTTGTTAAAAATATGACAGTACCGTCATCAGATTATATTAAGAATAGTTTTACCAATGTTAACAACGTCAATATCGTTGGTAATGAAAATTTTATTTACATCAATAATAAACACTGAACGCATCAAATTATTTGTTAATTCACTTTTATGTACACAACAACAAAGTCGATAAAGTAAGAGGGTTATTTTCGCTGGCATTGACAGGCTAAACATAGATTGGGTCTAAATAAGAAAAGGGAACAAGTCATAACATTTGCTAGATTTTCTCTTGTGTTAGAGCTTTAAAACGGATATATCATTAGATAATTATATTACTCATAAGAAGCAGGTGAGTAGAGATAAAGCATGCGACATTCCCAATTGGAAAAAAAAAATTGTCCCCGAGCAAGAGAACACACGGTCAGAGTCAATGTCATTGACAGACTGATTCAGTTCAAAGTTGTAAACTAATAATATGATTTTATTTTTTTTAGTGATAATTAGGTATATTTTGCAAAGACAGATGGATGAATTTTATCTAATAGGAACTTCTTGGACTATAAAAAATGCCGAATGCCGTGCCACAAAGTCATTGTTTGTGAGGTGAAGTGTTTGCAAACATTTTTGTACAATAGATAGATAGATTGAAAGTTGAATGGAGGGAGGAGAATAATAGGATTTATGGATAGAATGGAGGACTGTAAAATAGAAGGATCGATGGAAGAAGAAATTAACGGATGTATGGATTGATGCAAAGTAGAAGGATATATACATAGATGGAATATAAGGCCTATTTACACAAAAATGAGCGTTTGAATACAAGTAAAAAATCAATTATTCAACATATATACATTATAAATTAATAAAATAATGCATATATTATTATTATTATTATTATTATTATTATTATTATTGTTGTTATCTTGAGAGAAAATATCATTTACATGTTCTGTTATTAACATTTGATAACCAAGTTTACGTCAAGACACCCATTCTATATCAGTCGAGGATTTGATGTTTTCTATTTTAGGGACATAAATTAATGTAAAGATATTGTAAGTTATAGTTAATAATAATAATAATAATAATAATAATAATAATAATACCAATAATAATAATAACTATTATTATTATTATCGGTTCGCACGCAGGTGCATCTACTTGCAACTCGTGTCCGGTTCTTATGACATGTACGAAATCGAAGGATGGCAGTTATACATGTGAATGCTTGAAGGTTGGAGCTACCGATTTTTTAATGTGTAGGTAACAGTTTTAGCGATGTTAGTTTCCTTTCAGTTTTTAAATATTAAAAAAAAATCGAAATGAGAAATACGAAACTATTTTCGTTGTCATGAATGATATGGCGAGATGGAAGAATTTAGAGTAAAGAAAGAGTGAAGAACAAAGATGTATTATATAGAAAGAACTGTTTACGGAATCAAACTAGTAGGGCAGCCTTCCTTAAACAGTCACCTATTGAATGAATACATTTTTGGCTGGGTAACGGGGGTGGGGGTGGGGGTGGTAAGGGAAAGTTGTGTACGTGTATAAAATGCAGAAAGGTGAACCCAGGTTGTATGTGAGAGTTTCTCTTTATTGTAGATGACAGTTATGAGAGATGATATTGTAACTATAGCGATGCTACTTAGTACATAATTTCCATTATATGTTTTGAGAAAGAAATTGAATTGAATCTAAAGGATTTCAAACTAAGTACACGTGGGGCGGTCGTCTTTAACAACTGATGTTTACTGCTAAAACGTAACAATTTATTATGATATACTGTATTAAAGAGCATCTAATGATTGTTTCGGTTCTGCATGTATACGTACAATTGTAAAGGCTACCAGTGGGATATAATAGATGAAGATATTGTAACCAAAAAGATCAAAGACCATGTATTGTTTAGTTTCTCTACAGAAATTAATAACCTATTGAATATTGTAAACCAGTATGTTCACGTATACATCGATTGAAAGGGATTCAACAGTTTCCAATTGCAGCGAAATAGTTAATATTTTACGAAACACTTGGCAAAAAAATCTGTTGCCGCGAATGTTGATCCCTGTCTGGGAAAATAAATGGCATGCAAAACGTTCTTGGTTCAGGGTGTTTGTCTTCACTGTGTGTGTGTGTGAATTTCGTTCTTTTATTTTATCTCGTGCTCTTTTAGTGTCGAAAAAGTTATGTGCACTTCAATCTCTTTCATACGAATATTTTCAGATTACCTTCTGATCGTCCTGGGTTCAATCCTGCTTGTCGGCGGTATTGTGTTTTGCTTCTGCTGCATTGTAGCCACGAAACGGAAGAAACGTGCGGGAGAAGTAATGTGTCCGCAGAATAGGAACGCTAACCGCGTCTCACCTTTCTAAACATAGTTGTTTAGTATTGTTCTATCTGCATAGATCTTGCATCACTGCTGTGAGTGATACCACTACATAATGTGTCCGCTATCTTTATCAATTCATTACAACCATACATGGTTTGGTTTCATTTTCACTCCAAGTGTTAGTTATAACCACCACAAATTTTATTACCATTGTAAACAAACTTGTCCGGGGAATATAGAACTAAAATGTGATTGGAACAAACATTAAAAACACCATGGAAGTGTCATCATTTGACAAGAAATGTTTCTTTTCTGTTTCCAAAATGAGTAAATAAATCTATTGTTTGTTAATTTGTAAGTAATTTTTAATAGTGTACTATAGTACCGATATCAAACAAGTGTATTGTCTTTTTCGTTGAACAATGATTATGATTCATACAACATTACTTAATACACATAATTTAATACAAGTAAAAGTACAAACGTTTCTCTTGCGCAAATAACTTTAATCATAAGCGGATTTTAATCTCACGTGTATTGTTTATGATTTGGTCACATATTAGCTCCAGTAATTAATAAATTCAACGTCCGCTAGGTTCGATAGATTGGTCGCTATGAAGTAACCTTTCAGCAAGAAGCTTGCTTGGAACTTTAGACGTTCGTTGTCTTCTTTTACTGTTTTGTGAAGTGTAGAAATGGCAAATGCTTATTACTTATCATCACAAACCATCATATGAGTAGAGCTATCATGACACAATGCAGTCAGATAATATATGCTAAACCATAGACAGGATACCAACGCTGCCCAGCCAAGCATGATCATCATTATTATCCGTAGGAATGCAAAAGCAATCTACAGATTTGTGCATCTAAATTTGATCCCCTACACATCATTTATTTTAAACAAGTAACAGGCGATCTGTACTTGAAAGTGATGTTATTTCATGACATTTATAAGGAATAAGGAATAAAATAATACGACATAAAACAACATTCAATTAAGTTTATTTATTTTATTTAAAATGTTTATAACATTTATTTAAGGCAACTTGCGATTACTGTTGTGAAGAAAAGGTCTAAGGGAAAAAAGGTTAAGGCCCCTAATCCTTTATCAGCTAGAAGGTAAAGATTGAGCGCCACCTAGCGGCCTTGGAAAATTGCTGTTTTAAATTTTTGGGTTTAAGACAAAAACTCTTATTACCTGCCTTTTCTGAATTTATTCATTCTTATAGTATTGCTTCATTTGCTGAAACAAAGCTTAAGGACATATATCAAATCAGTATTAGTGATTATAAGACAACATCAAAAAAAAAAAAAAAAAAAAAAAAAGGTAGATGTCTCCACCGTTCCGGGGCATAGCAGTTGTTTTTAAGAATGATCTCTTTGATTATATGGATGTTGTTGTAGAAATGGAATCAGAATATATCCTTGGATTAAAATTAGAAACATATAAGCAACTGGTAGTGATCCTGTTTATTGTTGGATCGATAAATATGTCGCAGAAGGTTTGGATTATAAATGCAAATAATTCCCGAAACGGTTGGAGTGGCTGGTATTGTTGATAGCTCTTGTTTGAATGATCCAGTTGCAGCGCAAAACATATTAAATGTTGTTAACAATCCAAAAAATAATAAAACAAGTTAAACTGAAAATATATTTAATGAATATATAAAAAGCTCAATTGTAAATGTGTATGCACACCTATGTAATATAATTTTTAATGCTAGCTTCGTATCAAATAGTTGGACTAAAGGTGTTATTGTGCTACTTTATGAAATAGGTGACTGACCAATATATCCAAGTATAGTCCTATAACGTTAGTTAGCTGTTTGGGGCAAGGCTTTTCCTCTGTATTGAATTTATGACTGACTAAATTACTTGACGATAGTAATGTACTATCTGCGACTCAAGCTGGATTCAGGAACGACTACTCCACAATTGACAACGTATATCTTTGTATGACTTTAATGAATTTTGAAGACATTGCACAAAGAATTTTGGGGTACTATTGTTCATTTTAAAAGTTCCTTTGATAATGTATGGAGAGCTGGATTATGGCGTGAATTGTATTCGAAAGACATCAGGGGAAAGTGTTTTAATTTTATATCAGGTATTTATAATGATATCAAATCACGTGTCTGTCTTAATAATGCAATTCCGGGGTTTTCTCCTGTGATAAAGGTGTTGGATAAGCGAACTAATTTTCTCCATTATTGTTCTCCTTATTCCTAATTGACTTAGAATGATTTTTATTTTAAATGGGTGTCGAGGTTGTGCTGTACCCTCCAAACATACTGATTTTGTAAATATGTTAAATGTTATGTTGCTTTTATACGCTGATTACACTATACTTGTCACAGATAATTCTACTGATATGCTATATACCCTTGATACATTTAGTGCATATTGCGATAACTGGAAACTTACAGTCAATATAGAGAAAATGAAAAAGTATTGTATTTGGTTCAAAAAAATATCGCACATACAAATTTAAGATAACAAATACCGATATTGATGCTGTAGATGAATATAAATATTTAGGCCTTACATTTCACAAGAATGCAAAATTCTCCGAAGGCCTGAATAAATGTATTTACTTAAAAAATGGACATATAATTTACATTTGCCTATTTATTGTCAGCAAAAACTGTTAAATCAGACTATTATATCGATTTTAACATATGCATGTGAATTTTGGGGATTTGTGAGATTTGATATAGTTGAAAAAAAAATCATCTTTCGAGCATTAAAGCTCGCATTATAAACTATTGGACCGGACTGGTTAGTGGTTATGAAGATAAATTGTCTTATTATATGTATTCTTTCTTAATCAAACAATTTTGTGGCAACTCCTATGACAATAAACGGATATTAGTAGTAAAATCAATATTACATGAAATTTGGCATAGTATGGAGAAATCAAAGTTTTATGTGAGTTAAACAGTTAGCAAAGAGAGTAAAGCTACGACTAAAAAATAAAATGTGGGCATCTAACATTAATGCGTGATCCAAAGGTCTTAATTACAGGTCTTAATTACAGGTTATTAAAAACTTGTTTTAATTAAGAAAGGATTTGTTTTTCATTTCAAAAATATATCTAAAAGCTCAGTTAAGTTTAAAACTGCAAATCATAGGATTCCTGTTGAAACTGGAAGATGGGCTAATGTTCCCTATAATTAAATATACTGTACACCCTGTCAGTCGTAAGAAATCGGTGATGAATTCCATTATCTTTTGACTTGTTCTTCTTTTTATGATGAAAGAAGAAATGTTTACCTCAATATTACATTTCCAGCACTAATAAATTAATGAATACATGTAACATTTGACTCTTGAAAAAACATTTGCAGGTTCTTAGATTGCATATTCCGAATTTTGTAATTCCTGTTAAGCATTATGCTATGATATCACCCTTTTGTATGTTCATTTTCTATATACCTCATATGATGTGAACATTAGAACCTGAGTGTAATAAAGTCTTGTCTCTCTCGTCTCTTTTGGCTTTTTGTTTTTACTTTTCTCAATAGTATCAGAGTTATTTCTTCCTATTGTATTTACTAACTATCAGGGAAGGTAACCAGAACGCCGTCTCTGACATATTAGGAGCATACTTCCATACATCAGATGCACGTGACTTACTTTTTAATAATGGCATGGGGATTTAATTTAAAAAAAAAAATTCCACATAAATAATTGGTGGAAATAACAATTGTTAACAAAGCATTCACCTATGTCGATATGATGTACATGGCAATATCAATGTCTCGAGAACCAAGGACTATGTTTTACTTAGTTACAAGGCTACTAATAGCTTGACACCATTTCTTAAACTTTGAAATCTGTAAACAAAAGCATGCTGAAGTAAATGTACTTCCTTGACCACAGATTGGAAACTGTACAGGAATTTTCTTTAAATAAAGAGTGCTTTGCACTCTGAAAGTTTTTATGGTGGAGATATTTTACATGAAAGGTAAATAACGTGGTTTAAAGAAATGTCTCTTGCTCTACCATCATTGCTCGGTACATAATGAATAGTGATGCATGGTGCACGCAGGTTTCGATGACATTACAAGGTCATATCCGACAATTAGCCAATTCTCCACTTTCGTTTTTGTTGTTGTTTTTAAATACGCTATTTTTATCATCAGAGCAAATAAGGTATCTGGTTGGCATTCGATTAAACTAAAACATTCTAAGTCCCCTGAACTCGTTTATTTTCATGGGTTTCAATTTTTGGTGTTTTACGAAGAATTACATTTTCATGGATTCTAAATTTCTTTCATTTGGAGAGACAACCAGTTATTTCCACATAAAAATGTAGATCCCTTGTGTCTTTGAATTTGTGATTTGTAAAATGCACAAAATCCACAAACACTGGAACTTTGTGGAAAAAGTAGATTCACGGTGCCTGCATTCCAGCTTGTTACAGTTACCATCATGAAGATAACGATCAATGTCACAGGTATTAAAATTGAGCATGTCTTTAAAGTGTCGAAGTACAACCCTTTTCAAAGCTTTATTTCATTAAAAGTTACTTCTGGAGCAATTCTGAGAATGGATTGTGCTCCTGACAATCATCGTTGATAGCTCGAGCTAGACGTGTATGATTTGAAATTTTACGTGTTACCTGTTATTACTTTGCAGCAAAAACGTCGACATTCTGGAAAGAATACCTTTATTAAGGTGATTATAACATCTGGCTTTAAGGACAGCTGCATACCAAAAGAAAACATGTTCTTTGAGAACAAGGAGAACCCAAACAGTATTACCATTAATGGTGAAAAATGCCTTAATAATATGATACATATACTCATATCATGGGTGGGTCCTTGTACGGGTCTGTTTGTCTGTTAATACAACGGTTTTGAGAAGCCACTTCCATCATGCAAATTCGCGTCTGCCAACCCTTCACATACCGTGAATATAATTTTCCATCGACGTTACACTATCATAAGGAGCTATTGGTTCATTTCTACTAGGTGATCGACTCGGCATTTGTCCATATGGCTCTTTTCATCTTGACAGTATATACTAGCAATAAACTGTGCAGAATTTGTTTTTTGTGAAATATGTTAAACTTTATAAAGTACCAAAACAATTATAAAGTACCAAAACAATTCTCCGAATTTTCCCTGCTTTATCTGTAAAACAAAATGTTAATTACATGGGTTTATATGTTCTAGCATGGATATAGGGATAAGGTACGAATGCATTGAATGCTCCCGCATGCCGAGCACAGAATATTGACCCATATAGGTATAGATAGATGGTCCCTCACATTGCTGTCTATGGGAGCTATACAGAGGTATAGTGTTATATTTGAGGTCGCACAATGCTAATGTGGGTAACATGAAAAGATTTTCATGCAAGATCTGGAATCCATGACTATTTTCACGCTACATTATGAATTCAATGTTTGCCACACATGTATCGCATGGAAAGGGTTAGTATAACCATCAATGTCCACTCAATAAAGCAAATCCAGGCACATCAATGCAATGTACTGGTAGGGGCCAGGGTCAATGCAACTTGCAGGTCGCTATGATCGACGTAGGTCACCGCTAATTTCAGATGCAATATTCAAATATTCATGCTTAACATGAAAGAAAAAAGTTTTAAACAAGTGTTAATGTATGCTTCATCTAATAAAATCAGATTTTTCTTTTGATATGTTCTTTCCGTGTGAGGCAAATGTCTTTATTATTATACCAAAGTTGTTGTTCAATGAATGTGGTTTTGAAGTGTTCGATGTCGACCTTTTGCGTTTTGATTATGGTAAAATTCGAATTTATTTTAAAAAGTTTTCATAACATCTACGTAACAACTGCAGCTTATCGTTAATTAGAAGAAAAATGTATATAATTCGATAATGTTAGCAAAGAGAAACAAAATGTCAGCTGATTGGACGAAACCTGTATGATAAACGCCACAAAACAGAATTCTGTCGACTTATCAGACAAATATCAGATACAAAGACAAAATAAAGAAGTTAATGTGTGTGTGTGTGTGTGAGAGAGAGAGAGAGAGAGAGAGAGAGAGAGCACGTGGAGGCAGGCATCTGTGCCATTTACCACTTGGAAGCAGGTATATGTGCCATTGCAACGCCCTACACCCGACCATTCGAATGATTTTGCAATTAATTTGCGCAAAAACTTTGCATATAAAACAACAATTATACATTTTAGACAAAACAAGAAGCAGAAACCAGTCTCCATTTGCGCGTTGTAGCTCCTACATGCGTTCATGGCGATGCAGGGTTAAGCATGTATATTTTTTTTGAAAATTCACGAAATATTTACAGTTAAACACTCTTAAATAAATGAATGAATAATTTGTGCTAAATGAAAACCAATTTAGACAATGTTTGGATGAAAATGGATTGTGAAGAATATATTTACGTGTAAAATAAAGACGTGAAATCGATTTCAGTACCACTTCCCTATAAACTTCTTGCCGGACAGAGATTTAAAATAGTATTATTTAATTTATCTGTGTGTTTATGTGTGTGTGTGTGTTCAAGAGAGAGAGAGAGAGAGAGAGATATCCTTACTTCTATCCACATTTAAGGAATAAAATTAGCATTTAAAGGAAAACACTAAACAAAGCGGCAGAAGTAAGACATAAATTGGAGCAATCCAACACCATCATGGTATTTTACATGTAATTAATTCCTTCAGTCTGCAATATTATAGATACCAAGGATCGTTTGAAAAGAAACTCAAGCGGTTGAAACAGAAATAGAGACAAGTGGTCATTTTAACAAGGTACTTAAATTCTAGAAAGAAAAAAAATATCACCACTTAGGCATGATCCGCCTGCATATCTGCAACTATGACGAAACATCTATATAATGCCTTATACTGATACTCCTTATATTGAGAGATAACGGTATGTTGTACATACTTGTGCATAAGCCTTATCACTGTGTTATACTATGTTTATTATTGACCTTCATCGGCACGCTATTTGGAGTATCCTTGAAAACATGCAAATATTTATCACTGTTGGACTCTTCTTTCTGGCTGCCATGCCAATGCTTTTCTCGTGTGTACAATAATGACAGTGTTATGACAACGTAAAATATGTAAATTGCACTGTGGTACATTAGTTCAGATAATGGTCTCACGTATAAATTTCCACATTTCTTATATCTTCTTGTTCTTCGTACTACGGACATGTGCTACATTGACGGCATATTTCCAGTAAAACATTGTCAAGCTCCATGTACTTATCACAAGCTTTGTTTTTGTCTAGCCTGTAACACACAGGCTAAACACAGGGATCTCTTTTTCACAAGGACCTACTTTTTACCTTCCAGCTGTCTTGCAGGCAAGATGCAGCATTCTGCAGAATTCTTGTTTTTAATTTATCATTTTCCTTTTTTTTTCAAGGCAACCTATCCTAGATATGTGCGAAACATGGCAAAACTCATCTTCACTAGTCAGGAGTCATCGATCCACTTCGTTTAACATCGACCCATGCAATATGTACCTAGCCGAAAGAGTGTTTTGAACAGGTGCCAACCTGTGAATGAAAGTGTTACTACTGTCCGTAGTAAGCGCAATTAATTGACCAGTGAGAGAACTCATTACGTGACCGGGTGTGTATTCAGTATGCCGACTTCCATGATGTTCACATACCTTGACTCGAAAGAAAACCTTGCGTGTTAAAGGTTAAACTGGAGAAACTTATTTCGACATGTGTTTTTATTCCCGACTACTTTCCTAGGTGAGTGGAATTGTTTCTTTCAGCTGCATCCAACCACATAGCGGAGCTGTATATACTGTTTCGGCTAGTTACATATTCCAAGGGGTGGTGTGGAATGAAGTGGATCCACGACACTTGGCTAGCAGAGATGGATACAATCATGGCTGCGTTGGTCGACATACTATGTGGTTCAATAATGGTTGACACCTGGACAGTTTTATATGTAACATAATAATTGTTAAATTCTGATTTCATTCTCTCAATTTCCATGAAATTTTCATACTCAGCCAAAAATACTTTCGTATAAAACGATTACTTTCTGAGGGCAATACTTTGGCTTCTTAAAAGATGTTATGCTAATGAGTAAGCATTGTTTTCATTCCTCTTTGTATTCCTCAATTTCAGGAGTACATCTTCTTTGCTGAATGCAATTTTTAATCCTGCATGACCTACATTTATGTGCTGTTAAAGAACAAATACATCAATATTATTCATATTCCGTCATTAAATTACATAATTTTTCTAAACTTGTCACCATTTTCACGACACAAGACCTTGCAGGATAAATGTGTCTGACAATAAATATCCTTACTTACATTAGCCTAAGTTTCACTTTGTAAACTGACCTTCTTTAGGATCAGTTTCCTCCATATCGCGTCTGACTTCCACATTTGAATTGCTCCTTAACGTAAGTGTGGGCTCATACTCATCGTTTTGGAAAACAATGACTAACATTAAACAGAGGTTGTACCATTTACCCTCCTTTTTCAAGATTGCTGGTTGGTTAAAATAGTTTACTTTTGCAAAATAAATTATTCGATTTATAACGATGATCAAAGAACCAATATTACAGATTGAGTGCACACTCAAGATGAAGAATTTCGTGAATACAAGCCCTGTCCACCATATATGGGTGGTTTCTAAATCTGTCTCTCTATATAATTTGAAAAATAATTAAGGTACCCGTCGCCACTACAATCCATTATTTGTTCATCATTTTCCCACAAGTACAATAAGTAAAACATAACGACATGCATAGAGGTGTGTATGTAATTAGATAAATATTTCCTTGATGCTGTCATTCTTAATAATGTCTAAGCGCATCAGCTCATTAAAATATTTTCTTCATATTGGGGACGCAATATTATGAAGGTAAGGCAATTCATTCGGTATCATGCACTCTTGTCCATTTGACCTTGGGGTTGAGGGCACAGTCATAGTAAATTTGCACTAAAGTTCGGGTAAAGTTTTTCATTTACTTATATTTCCATAATCCTTGGATCGATTATGTAAGTATGTTGGACGAATCAATTTAAAACTAAGACAATTCATTCGGTGACATGCATCCTTGTCTCTTTGATCTTGTGTTGAAGGTCACAGTAATAGAAAATTTGCTTTAAATTTGGTTAAAGATTCGTCAGTTGCATATATTTCCTCAAGCCCTAAATGGATTTTCTTCATATGTGTGATGAATCATTATAAACCTAAGACTAGTTCGCTCTCCCATTATGATCACAGGTTAAAAATTAACATGTTCTTAAACAATGCTTTAATCATGGGTTTGACATGAAGTCCCTGGACTTCTTGTTAGTTCTACTGCTAGCACACTGAATTTGATTGTGGGATGGTCTTTTGAACACCATCCGGTCTCCATCGTCCAGTATACGTTGTGCGCTATCAGTTGCTTGTTATAAGTACTACTCGTACACTGCTTGGAAGAAAGCCATGAATGAAACCTGACGTGCAGTTTAATTCAGACGTCTAGTAGGCTCTAATGAAAATGGTGCTCATCAGAGATCTAACATAGATGCTTTGCTGCCATCTTGCAAAGTTTTTTATTACCCCTCCATCAGAATGGACTGGTTTTCTACTTTGGTCCTTGATGGAAATAGTGCAAATTAGATTTCCAACATGGTCTCCATGTTGCTATCCTTACTCCTAAATAAATGATCACGGAGCTTTAATTAATTCAAAGGTTTCGTATGATATTTAGTTGATTCCAAATGAAAATGGCGCTGATCTGACTCTAACATTGCTGCCAAAGTTCCCACCATAAAAATCGTAAAGTTGCTATTCTTTCAGAATGGATGGCCACATTGACATGAGTTTTTCACTAAAAGACTTCTCGTAATAGGTTGATGATCCTAGACGAAAATCGTATTTTTTGCTATTCTTCCAGCACTAGTGGTTACTTCGACATGGGATCTTCATTTAAAGACTGACAATGATATTAAGTTGGTTCTGCATGAAGGTGGTGCCGACCTGAATTCCCGAATCACCGCCATGGCGATTATTTTAAAAATATAGTGGTACTATTCGTCCTCCCGAACGTATGGTCATACATATATGAAGTTTTCCTTAAAATACTTCTTATGATATTACAGATGGTCCTACATAAATATGCAGCCAATCTGACATCAACCATTGATGCCATGGCAACCATCTTCAAATTCTTTTATTCTTTTATTACTGCCCTTCCTGAAATAATGTTTTATCGGCAAGGTTTTTTTGCTAGCAGTATGCTACCATTCAAATAGTCTCAGCCTTAAAGTACTTTCATTCCCTCTAACATTAGTTAAAACTGGGAATTAGAATATATTGTTAAAAAAGTTTTAAATTCATGGAGTAAAAAAGAATGTTTTTCACATTTGAATTGTATTCCTGATAACACCTAGAAAAGATTTTACGTTTTTCTCTAAGTATACTAGCACGCTGAGAAAATCACAAAGCTTTAATGAAATGGTGGTAATTTCCTCATATTAAAGTCACACGTTTTCTGTTTCATAACCACCCCAACCTTCGCTTATGATATCCTAAATGGCGCTGAAAGAATAATTATTTTGTGTTAATGTCACCCCATCATTTAAAGGGTGATGTAGTTAAGGACGTTGAATAATCACATTTCTGTGTCAGAGTCAACCGTTTGTACATGTCTGTTCAACCCAAAAGGTTCTGAATACCCATCGTTTTTAATTTATCCCCATAGTAACACAGAATTGAGCCACATACGCTGAATAATCAGTTGTCTTATTTTATATCAAGCAAACAATTTCGTTCAAGCTTAGACTTGTAAAGCAAGGGACTTCAAGTCCTCTCTGTATAGCAGAAACAGCAGGGTTTCTCTTATATGGTTTTAAAAAGTCTATAATAAGGCAACTTTATACTTGCAAAAAGTGTTTTGCAAGTTTGGTGAAAAAGAGAAATTGTCGGGTAAAACATATAACCAAATTCCCATCTTCATATATGAGATATGACGAAATGCTGTGATGATAGAGTCACTGGAAAATTTGACCTTTTTAAAAAAAAAAATATAATGTGTCGCTGAGCTGTGAAGTAACTCAGTCCCTGAAGAAATTGCTGAATTCAACTGTATATTACCAACATGAAATAATGCATGGCTAGGTAAGTTATTATATTCAATTTGTAGCTCCTTCGTTTTCACCTTTTTAATTTACCTTTAGAAACAATTGTTATTTTCACATTTCAACTCATGTTTTATTTCGATTGTCTTCCACTTTTTATCTCCTTTTATCTTCGTTCTTATTAAATTGGCTTTAGAAATAAGTTTATTTATCCCCTCATACTCATGTTTTATTTTCATTTTTAGTATATATGCATTATTTTACCAATAATCCTTTTTTTTCCTTTTGTATTCTTCCTCTAGATTTTATTCGGATTTTAACAACTTCTCGCCCCAAAACACATGAACATGCATACACACAGAATTGACTTTACTAATAAAGTATATTGCTGCATTATTTAGCCCCGTTCTAAACTACCCTCATTTCAACTAATAATGTCCGTGTTACGGTTGGGAACCAAGTTTTTGAAATCAGGGACAAGGGTAAATATATGTTAGAAGCAAGCCCTGTGAGGCAGACTGAAACATCACAGAGAAGAATTGAAATCTATTAACGGGCAGTTCCAATGGAGCAAGTAGCTGCAAAGAGTAGAGTGTCATTGAAGACACCCTTTAAGGGTTCAGAGGAAAAATAAAATACCACACAAACATCAAGTATTGTATGATGGAAATTCGCACGAGGCAACGTATTCGTCTACAAAAGCGAACATCTTTGTATGTACCTATTGAGGGACAATTTCAGCCCTGTACTAGGACAGAGTTATATACCCTTAAGTGAGAAACTGAAGTTACTATGAGCTGTAATAACGAAAACATGTACCAGTATACTGAAGATTTTCCAGAAAGTTGTAAACCCAGGCCAAGCACCAGTATAGTTGTTTCATACATCATGCCTACTTCTTATACAATTCATAAGAACTGACAAATATTTGACTTTGTCGAACAATAATTGCATCTCAATATTTAACTGTAAAGCTATAATGAAATACTAAACTTTTCATTGAGTAAAAATAATTTGTTCGTTTCCTTTTAGTAAACGAATCAACAATGTGCAGGTCCGTTTAAACAAGACAGACGATGGTTTAATTATTGCCAAAATCATATATAGATGGGGAAAATAATTCCTCTTCTAATCCATCACTCTCAACTTCTTGATACAAGTAGAAACTTGGATCATTTTTTTAAACTTTCGGGAATCGACATTCCATTTTTAATGGAAGGTTTTAATCTTCCAGGTTCATATTTGTGAAAGCTTCGAATAAAGATTTTCGTTTTCAAAATATTTTGTACCAGATATGTTTTGAAAATAAATGGTAAGGAGGTTTTTGTAATAAGGAGAATAATATTTGTTGATAGGTTTTGCTTTTTATGAGAATCTTTAGTGCAAAATTGGAAAAAGTCTAATTGATGATAAATGTACAGACACGAAATGTAATTTCAGAACCAGGAAGCGAAAAGAACACGTTCAAGGTGACAATGCTTGTAGCATGAAGTGAAAATATTTAATTAAAGACATCTATCCTTAGAAATATATGGATTGATTTGAAAACGTTTATAGAGACTACATTTCCTAAAATTGAAAATAAAATTGCAAATCTAATTAATTTGGAATTAGAAAAGATGGTTGCAAGTATGTTTAAGATGTTACGACATTGTTACAGGATGAAGCCTGGTTGTGATTGGATTTAGCGAAGATACTGAAAGCAATCTCGTGAACGAGGTGTTTATTTATAATGTAATTGAACAATGAATGAATCTGACATCATACTCGTGCGCATAAAGTCCAACCATGGATTTAACAGAATGATGTGGATCGCGTTCAACAACGGTTATACGGATATGATATCGTTCCTCATTGGACCTATTCAGAACATGTAACTTCAACCAATAATCAAACGAGAATCAACGTATAGGACCTATAAACAAATATGATTGATATAAGGACCTATCACCATGGATGATCAATGTATAGAATTTATACACAAATATGAACAATGTATGATTCTATCACCAAGGGTAATCAATGTATAGAAATTGTACAAAATATAAACAATGTATAGTCCACAAATAAGATGTGTGTATAATTATATAATTGTAGCGATACTGAATTATTGACTTCATTCATATGATTATATTGAGCATTATTGATTCAAAATTGGAACACGTATATCTTAAAAATCCAACATGGTGACAAAATGTGACTCCTAATGACAGATACAGATTTGTTATGCATCCATGTAGACACAGATACTATTTATGGTGCTATGGAGAAGAATATTCAGTATTTTGATACAAGTGACTACAAAACAGGATAATAGTTTTGGTATTTCTTAGATAATAAATAGATACCAGGATTTTTTTAAAGATGAAATGAAGTATATTCCAGTACAAGAATTTCGTGAACTTAAAAGTAAGCTATATTCTTTTAGAACTGACTTAACTGAGAAACATATGCAAGGATATTAAAAGATCTATAATTAAAACAATCTATTATTAGAAATGTAAAGAAAATGTACATTAAACAAAACTATAAATCAGCAAGAGATGAATTTAATTAAATTCTACCATTATGAGATACACACTATTAAGTCATAAGGTTGCATTGAGTGGATAATATAGACACATTTCCAAATGATTACTCTCGACCATATCGAGTTTTCCACTAATATCTTCTAATCAAACGGAGATACCAACCCCATATTTAGGTTATTTCCTTTCATATGTTTAATGTATTCAACTATTTTGTCTCTTATTGCAACAGATACAACATTATTTTGTTCACAAATAGTTTCCATAGACGTGTATCGTTTTAACAAAATACCATTTGGAACCTATATTTTCTCAAAAGTCTTTTATTACTGAATTGTTTTTTTGGAATATTACCAAAAGAAATTCTATAGTCCATATCACAAAATGCTAGTTTAGTTAACTACCTTGTCTTTCTTTTTTTTTTACATCATTTAAGTTAGCACAGTCATCAATAAGAGACAAAGAATATTTGTTCCTTGATAAACGCTAATGAATAACTCTGTCCAATTGCCTAATTTTTGAGAAGGATCAATTATATTACATCAATGTCTTTATCTAGCTATTTGCTATTAATAACCTGGTTTTGAATAAATGTGTGACAAATAATAATAATAATAATAATAATAATAATAATAATAATAATAATAATAAAATCAACAAATCGTTTCTATTCAGTTTCTATTAAACAAATGCATACGTTGTTTTCCATAACTGGTTACGCCGCATATTATTATATTGTGAGGATCTTCGAAATACATTGTAAAGAATTACTCTTTTAAATACCATTTCAAAGTTCTATCTTTTCGTCACAAACAGCTTTAGCTTATTTGTATAAAGGTAGCAAGTAGTTTAAATAAATCTGCAACGAAGTTATACGGTATCTGATGAATGCTTTTTCCCCTTTAACACTTTTGGTTTTAAATATGTTTTTTTTACCACTTTCTTTTTCTTGCGTTCTTTTTAAAAATATTCACATATTCATCATCACTTAATTTATTCTTATCACATTGCAAATTATTTAGTTGCTCGAAATATTTTTCTGTGCATCAGAAATGAGACTGTTCGTTAAAAAAAAAATTCTCTGCTTCATAAAACTGCTGCTTCGTCTTATAGTCCTGTGAATAAAATATATTTCCTAATCCTTCTAGAGTAATCATTATTTTATCTATTATTGAATTAAAATACTTTTTATCATCAGTCTAGGTGCTGTTTCTACACAGTATCGATGCTTCTTTTATACTAATTCTTGGTGAATCTCTTTTGTAATATAGTCATAAACGAAAAGATGTCAATTTCTGTATTTTTCGTTAATTAAGTTATCCATTCTATCTGAAATCATAATGTCGTACTGAAGACAACTATTCTCCAATTCATAAACCTGGTTAGCGCTATCTATCACTTCAGAAGCTTTCCCTGTTGTAATTGTAAATCTCAATTACTGAGGAAGAACGAATGGATATAGTGGACATTAATCGGCTAATATCTGGATATCAAGAAATTGTAAATAAATTTTCGTCCAGAAACAGTCAGTACGAGTGTTCTGCGCATTAGCCGCTTCTGATCTTAACTTCTTGGTTTTCCATTTATAATACTCAACCCTATTCTTTGTTTTCTAACATATGTTAATAAGCACGAATCTTAAAATATCTTGAAAATATTGAAGTCGTTTAGTTTCAAAATAACATCAATACAATAACAAATTCCTATATTTCTAACAAGCATTCTTCCAAAATTGTTTGCAACAAAATTATTTGTATCTCCTTTGAGATCCATATCAATCGAAGCGAAAACCTACCAAGCACATATAATATATTAGGTCTTAATCTAGATATTACCACCTGTAAATGTTATTAAGTTTTCATACGACTAGAATTGTATGTAAATTAGCAATGTGTTGGGTTAAGATGCGTTTGCCTTGTATAGAGTTTTCTTGCTTATTTAGAGATATATATTTTATGTATGTCGACAATACTTGTTCGTTTGGCTCCTTGGTAAGAGACCTCGGCACATTCCGTCAATTTAACAGCTGTTTTGTATTTCGTTTATACCTTCTTTATGACGTTTTATTTACGCAGTATGGCTTTAAATTGTGCAGGTGTGCATAGACAAATTAGAAACCTAATCATCCCTGGTTATAAAACAGCGTTCGTTAGTAAAAGAAAGGGTTGTTGAAAGACATTTATTAACAAATATGGTGACAGCTTGCTTGCTAGTTATTTTCACTGAATATAAATAGAGAAACATAATAACTTTATTGGCAGGAGTTCGCATAAAAGTTAATTGTATGCGTGCTAAAAATTAAATTCCTTATTTCAAAATTGTTATGTTTGAATTGTCATTTTTAAGGCTGTATAAAATTATCGTAAATCAGATTTTCATTTAAAAAATATTTTTGCTGATTAATTACTTTTTCAGATTTTAAACCAAAATTGAAACTAATAAGAACTAGTTTCAAAGTATTTGTGTATATCTATCTATCTATCTAACTATCTTTCTATCTATCTATCTATCTATCTATCTATCTATCTATCTATCTATCTATCTATCTATCTATATATATATATATATATATATATATATATGAGAGAGAGAGAGAGAGAGAGAGAGAGAGAGAGAGAGAGAGAGAGAGAGAATTACAACTATACTCCAAACAGAGCGGAAAGTGCTATCCATGGATCCAACTGGAGAATGCTTGATAACATTAGCAGAATTTTTAAATATGAAAAATATGAATAAATAATAGTATCATACAGGTTAGAGAATTTTAATTCTTATTCTACGGAGATTCGAACCCGGATCCGCGGGTTACGGCACCCATCGCCTTGCCGGTAAACACCAACCCCTATATATGCATTCGTGCATGGCAGACGTACCCGCATGTCGACTCAGTAATTATTTCTCATTTAAGATGGTCTGTGTACTTAGCGCAGTGTATAATTTTTACTTCAAACCGCTCGTATGGGTAGATATAACATATTGTTTGCGGGATATCGTTAATGCAATTAATAAATACAAGTGTTTCAGAGTTATTTAAATCGTTTAATTCCATATGTTCAAACTGCAGTCTGAATGCAAAATGTCTTTACCTTACGATAAAGCATTCAAATAAAATAACAATAACATATATATGACACAATTAAATTGGATCCCAACCAATTTTGAAATTCCATCACAGCATCACAAGATATACTCCAACTGAAAATACATATCTTGATCAAAACAGAACAACACGACAACCTGTTCCATCTTCTGCCATTTATTGGGCTTAAAAATGTGTCAGTAGTAAACATTGCCTACGGCGAGGTAACAGTATGAATTTTTCGTTGACAACTGGACACAATTCAGCCGTAAAAGGAATTAGGATTTTTTGATGTTTCAAAGAACCTAAACTACGGCGACGAAAGAGAATAGTCTACATAAATTGAGGAGCTGAAACCGGAATTGAACATAGCCATTGCAAATGGAACATAAAAAGCAGCATCCAGTAAAATGTAAGAAAGAAAGAGTTGGAAAGAATGAACGAAAACGGGATGAAAAAGACTTATGAAATCTTTGTCAATTCAAAAGCTACCAAAGTTTCCAAATTATTGCCATACTACAGCGTGACATCGTTAAATGTAAGAAATTTTTTCTTGATGACATCGAAAATTTTTGGACATGTTTGCAGTAACTTTCATTCATATAGTGCTTCACCTGTGGAAACATTTTCTTTGTTTATCTGATCAGACATATGAAATGATGAATATGGAGTAATATGATCATTGTCTAAATATTCATCGCTTGATCGTTCAGGTTTAGTGAAGTTTAATCACATGCGGTAAAAGTCTGTAGATAGAACACCTAACATTTGGAACATCGTATCTGACTTAATGTTGTTTTTTAATGCTTTTACAATTTCTTGCCATTGTGAAATCCTGTGGTTTTATCGTTGCGTTATTTGTTTTCTACTCGTTATAATGTTTGTTTTCATCTCGACATTTTTTCATGTACTCGTTGTTTACATTCGAAACTGACTGTTATATTTTTTCTACATGGTTTGCAAACACCACCGCTAAACTCAGTTATATATGTCCCTTCTCACGTATATGACAAATATTTGTATCCGTTGTTTTTATTTACTGAATATAATTTCAACTTATTTGTAACTACTCATAGTAATATTGAAAAGTATGCTATCATTACATATTGCCTTCTCTGGATGATTTAAAACTGAAATCCTTAAACAATTTGAGTTCGTGTTTATTTAACTTTCCAAACTTTTTTACAAAATAAACAGAAGGTGAAGAATATAAAAATAAAAACGAAAAGAATATTAGCAGGGAAACTTATAAGATAACTTAAAAAAGATCCACATGGCGTTGAACTTGGCAGATAACTTGGAAAAGGTTCACAAGTATTATACGAGAGCCAAAGCTGAACATTTAAAGAAAGAACAGGAAGAGTCCCAAAACCGCAATATGCTGCAAGCACACCATGTGAATGAGACGATACAACGTTACGAGTTCAAAAAGAACATAATATTCCTTAGGTGGTGGTATAGATGTTTTGGGCCTCAGGTTTATTTGGGCAAAAAGTAAAGTTTTTTCTGTTCTTAAAGCTGATCAAAATAATATTGCCTGTAAAAAGCATGTCAACTGAGACCACGAAAAAGGAAAACTACTGAAGAACAACTGCAAAGTCCGCACAAAGTTCAATATGACGAGACTATGTCTGCGTACAACAGTATGTTTTAACCTTTACGTTTGGAACAACACAGATAAATTGCATAGCTTTTGCTTCCATTTAAACGTCAGCATAAATAAACAGACATTATTAACTCTGTTTACAATGCAACACTTACATTTGCTCCTATACTTGCCTATGGTATGCTTTTAATGAAGTTGTTTAAGATTTGAATATGGCTACTTTCACACATAATATTGGAGAAATTGCAAAGCAAATATTTCCAGTTTTGTTAAGTCAGTACACAATTGACAAACTGACAGCACATGTACCTTTACCTGATAAATTGTTGACACTGTTCTAAACAAAATGAAAAACATCTTACATGGCTAAATGCTATAATTGTTTTGGTTTATACATAGCACAGCTTTTACCGGAAGACAAATGTCAACTGAAACAGAAAAAATCATAAACACAATTTATCATGCAATATCTACTCTGCTCATACTGTTGTCCACAGCATGGTTTAAAACTGCCAATGAAGTTAACAATTGATTGACCGATAAACATGGATATTGACGAAGTTATTAAGCTAGTATACAATTTAATTTAGACAGTTCACAATTTGTTAGCTCATAGCTTATGGGTTACCACCAGACAAAATTCATACTCAATGAATAAGTAATGTGTAGTCTAAACGAACATAACAAACAAATGTGTTAATGTTAGAATGCAAAAAGATAATGAGATAAAATGATTTGGTCAGTGGAATACATGTGTTTGAATGAAATAATATATATATATATATATATATATATATATATATATATATATATATATATATAATTTTTAAACAGGTCCATGTGGTTTGTGTGTAATAGCAGATGAATTCGGTCTTTCAGGAATAGCTAACGGTCCAGTTGTTTCGTTGGTTTATATTGGATTTGCTGCAATGCTGATAGGATTTGTTGCAACAGAAATAAATTTGTTGCTGGGTATTACAAATAATAAACAATATATCTTATTAGAGAAATGACAAGAATTAAACAAGGACTGTTTTACTACATGATGGTTTCACAACCTTGGAGTGTACATACAAAAAATCAGAGGGTATGGTTACTAATAATGAAAACGAAGAAAGTATAGGTATTGAATGTTATAAAGACAACTCAGATGTTCTCGTTAGTCTAAGCAATAGCTACATAGTGTACCTAACAAACTACAACTCAGAATTTTAAGGATGCAATAGGCTAGTTCAGAGTTATTATCACAATTATTGATCTCAAGGTGGCGATGTTGATCACTCCGCATCCAGATAGTCCTATGATAGCTTCAAGTGAAAACGACAGAGAGAATCCACTGACGTGTATCGAGATTTCAGTTGTTTTGTCATACCAGCCATTGATCAGCAGCAAATATGTGAGTGCGAAATGTAAAACTGACAGGCTGGATTCGTGCAGCTGATGGCGACTTCCAGCTTGCAATCCTTGATTCATTACATTTTTCTGTGTATCCTTCTTGTTGTTTTCTTTATCTGTAATTCTCTTTTTTTTTTTGCAGGTATCAAACCTGCGTCTAACCATGGGGATAATTGTGAACTTGACAGTTCAGCTCACTGGTATGGACATAAATGGATTAACATCTACAAAGATGCAGCTTTGTAGTGGTAGGCTGAAGTTTTAAAGTATCCTATTTCTACGTACACCAACTGTTTTGAAACGAAGTGTCCGATACAGTCAATTTATTTTTTATTTGTTGTAATATCATCTGATATTTTGGCCAATTTAACAGCTTGATCCTATGTTACATTGAACCATAACATGGAGAAATAGTACCTTATTCATTTAATAATGCATTTTTTAAAGTAAATGAATCAAAATTAGTGTTAAGTTCTTAGACAGATATTACACATGCTTTCCCAGGTTTATCGCTCCAGCCCCACCCATTTAAATATATTTTGATGCAGGCGAATCTATAAGAATACTTATCAAGTAAATCGCCTTTTTAAATGAAAACCTACCTACTTCTAATTGGTTAATACCAGGGATTATGCTGAAGATAAAGCTATTTATACTACAGATACAAATAAATTATATAGAAATAAAAATGTTCTTTTCAAACAATATTAAATAATCTACAATATATCAGTCGGAATTTCAATAAGATCTTCTGAATGTCTGAAGGGCATATTTAAAGAAGTTCGGATGGTTGCGTACAGTAGACTTAAAACTGCCAAGGATCATTTGGTACGTGGCAAGGTAATTTCGGAAAGGATCACAAATGCAGGCACACACACTTGGAAATACAAATGATGGCTAACCTGGAAGATAAACCAGAGACCACTTTGTTCCAAAGTCCGGCTACAGGAGTTAGCTTTACCATCGATCAGATATTGGACCGTCGAGCAAAAAATGTATTTTTTCTCCTGACATGCAAAAATTTGTGTCGTGCAATATATTGGCGAAACCATTGGCTTAAAAGAAAACTAGGAAAGAATAACCACAGTTGGTTACAGTAGATAGCTGTACTATGCCAAGCCAAAACTGTAATTTATCTCCTGACATGAAAAACATGTGCCATCCAAGATGTTGGCGAAAATGTTGACTTAATAAAAAACACTACCACCACCACCCAAAAGAAAAACAACAAAAGACCACTGAATAACCACAATAGCGTATTCCCAATAAAATTAATGCAACACTCACCAGCAACTGCAATTGAAGCGGACATTCAGAAGAATCCCTTGAAAACTTACCAATCTAGTGTAATCCAGGGGGGACCAATATAGAAGGCACTTGTAAGGAACAAAACTGTATTCAGCAACTGAGAAGGCATATGGAATTTGCTCTAACTGAACTAAAATATCCTTCCCAATGGAGTCGTTTCAATATTTCAGTCAGACATCAGTTTACTACCCATACGCAAACCTTTGGGACACTTTTTACCCATGTTTAGGTATGTAGTATAAAACGTTTTTAGATCTTCAGACTTATTGGTTTTATTAAATTTTTTATAAAAGCATCCATACCATAGAACAAACTGCGTGTGTTGATATATATATATATATATATATATATATATATATATATATATATATATATATAGAGAGAGAGAGAGAGAGAGAGAGAGAGAGAGAGAGAGAGAGAGAGAGTATGAGATTTATATTGTTCACGTGAGAAGAAATACAACTTTCAGTGATGCTAACTTTATACGGACTATTTGTAAATTTCATCCCGCAGCACAACTTATTTTAAACATTTTTCATTCAGAACTTAAAACTATTAAAATAATAATTTGAGAATTTACGTAACATACAGTGTTATCTCGGGTCTGGTTATGGAGACTAAGTAGAGATTTAACATCCTGAAAGTGAATCATACAAAAATGCAATTCTGATTCTAACAAATACTTACATTAATATAAACAATAAGTGTTTTCCAAAAATAAATCTTGCAAATACAAGTAAAATGACAGAAACATTTATTCTTTCCATTTGCTCTCAAGATGTGCTTAAACAACACATATTTCATAATGCAACTTTCAAGCGGGCAATACATTAGCTAACGTAATTGTCAGTACTGTTACAAATCTGTTCTCTGAATTGTTAAATTTGATATAATTTAGCAGACATGACCTAAATGAAAGATGCATGGTGATTTAATTAAAAGTGTTTCATTCAGTGTGATAAGTGCAGTGCCTATTTTCACAACAAATCTTTGAGCAAGACATAACTTGCAAGAGTTAATTGTTATTTTCTTTTTCTCTCTCAACATGAGTTATAAAATTAGTGATTTTCCTGGTCTCATTGACCTGGTGCCTGGTGAATCCTGTTGGGTTTTATTATTATTATTTTCAAGCCTTTTTTTTTTTTTTTGGTTAAACGGATTACATTATTATTACCTATATTCCTCTTATTGTAATCAAATCCGATACGAACTATTGGTATAAACTGTTACACCAACTCCACATCATATTTCTCCAAACTTTGTGTTAATGTGTATGGTTACATCATAGTCCTGCGGTTGTTGGAATAATTCATGTGCCAAACAATTGTTCATAATGACGGAAGTCTGATCATCATCTTCGTTCTCAAATTCATCCATACCCGTATTTCAATCAATGCTTACTTCATCATTGGGTTAAAGTGGAAGAGAGGGTACATTTCGAATTATCATGCATCTGAAAGATTTAAACTATATAAATAAACTTATGACACAAAATGTTGAAAAGTGATGAAAGGTAATCAACCTAAAGTAATCATTTACGTTATAATTTAAAAGAAAAACACTCTATGGCAATGTAGATTTATTGTAATTGTGCATATATTAAACATTTTATAAGTAATTGTATACGTAATTATTGATTAATTCATTACATTTATAATATCAGATAGTACTAAAGTCAAAAGAGCGATCGGAAAAATAAACAAAATTGCGCACAAGTATTCGGTACTGCGCCACAAAATTGAATAAAGGACCCCATGGAGAGTAGAATTTATATGCTTGTGAAAGGTTTGATTATTAACTTTAAGTAAAATGTATTAAAAACAGTCTCTTAGTTGTATCCTATAATCTCCCGATTATCAATTACATCAATTTTCTGTACCTCGTATTTTCTTCTTGTTGGAAGAGATTAATTATGTTTATTGTGTGTTTTATTACACATATTGGATATAATAATAATTTGAATAATCGCATAACTTTTACATCAAGTAATCAACAGCTACAGAGCAGTGTAGTACTGAAAGAGCTAACCAAATCTCAGATCAACACAAGTAGACTGATGACAGCAAACATAGGATTTTCGTGGCACATGAATTGTTTACGCAGAGATACAGAGACTTATATATTTCTTTCCTAGTTGGATGGCGTATTATAAGCGGTTGTAACGATTTCCCCAATTGCTTTGGTGTTGGCATATCAAGTATTGAAGTCTTCATTTTGACTTTATTAACTGAAAATATTTAAACGTATATTTTGCTATTTTACATAAGTTTAGTCACTAGTTTATGTGTACAGCTACTTTACTATTTTATGCACAAAAGTACATCATTATTTCTTTATACTATGGCGTATACTAGCAAGTTGAAATCATCTTCTGATTTTAACTTGTGTATTACGTCACTGTTTTAAGTTGCGATGTAGTCCACACAATACAAATTGTTTGACCTCTGCCGAGATTTGTACCGTAGACCACAGACCTTCTAATCTGTAAATCTGCGCGACCTCGGTTACTAACACACCGTACAAATAAATCATATAAGCTTTACATATATGCTTATAGGGTATCTTACCACTAAATTATTTTATATCCAGAGAACCAGTCTACTGGTGGGGGAATAAAACATAGAGTACCAAATATGCTTAGATGTACCCATTGGCTAGTAAATGGATTTAATTATTTGCCTTATGAATTTCATAACCTTCAATCTATTTATTATTGTTGACAACAACATGTTTGTTTCTATTGTAATATCCTGTATTTAATTTCCTACTGACAACATAGCATATGACCTCTTGGTGCGAGGCTGTTATTTGGTGTAGATCAGAAGGTCCCCTTGTTCAACAGCACGAAGCTCAAAAAAGTGCCGCGGAACACCTGTTTTTCAAGGCTGAAAATATTGTTCCCTAACTCTAATGAATGAAAGCATGTGTGGTTTGGATATAAATATATAACATTAAGTTCTTTGGGAAATTAATTTGTGATCTGATCCATATAATTGTGGTAATTTCGCTCCCCTCAAGGCAGAGCTACTGCGAAAATGATCGTACCGAATATTGATTTTTGTTTTAGTGTTGTATCACTACACAAGTGGGTTGGTGTGAAAATATTATACTGCGCCATAAATCTTATTAATGTATTCTGGGCAAATCTGTGCCCTTAAGTTTAATATTGTTTTTGAGAAAACGTTGCAGCACACCAAAGACACTTAAGAAGTCGTTATTTATCTCCGCTGGTTTTCCTGTCGGAGCTGCTTGGCGATATGTTTTGCCGGTATGAAATAAAGAAAATAATAGACGATGAGAGACAAAGATGGCATTCTAACTTGTAAAAGAAATTGACTAAGTACTGAATATCTATCGAGACTGATTGGTTGAAACCGTAAATATTCAATTTCAACCCTGCCAAGCTAAATTCGTGCTTTTTCTTTAAAAGATTTGAACGAATGCTTCCTGAATTAAAGTTCTAATATAAGTTTTCTTGCCATTTGTATATATCCATAAACGCTGGCGTCTCATATATAGTACTGTGTGAACTATTGTCGTGCATATCGAACTATGTTTTTTTAAATTCCGTCTAAAATAGTTACTATCTTGAGATTTGTCCAATACGCTTTAAGCAGACAGTGGTCAGATAAAATATACATATCATATGAGACTCTTACAATCTTTTGCAGATTTTGTGCAAGATATTTGTTCTTGTAAACTTCTAACATACTGTAGAAACTCCAGCCCGAACCTGCAAGAATAATAATATTTCTGGACTAGCGTTTCTTTTTCTTTTTTTAAAGGATGAAATTTCCCCAAACTCAGTACTTTTCAAAAGATTACCAATGGTATTTATCTAATGTATCTAAGCAATGTCCTTCATCGACCAGTTTTACAAATTAGAACTATAATTTACGTAATGGATGTCGATACGTAGTAAGAGTGAAACAATTTTTCTCGCTTGCTAGACTAACATATGCACACTCAAAAAAGTAGGTATGCAACAAAACACAAAATAAAAGACGATTTATTTTTCTTTGTATACTCAAGGTGACTATGGTAGATGGGCACAGACAACAAACTCAGTTCCCATAGACGGTAACGTTATTATTTGGCCAAATAAGTAAACTTTTTGGATTTCACGCTTGCATCCTATGAACGATCTTTCTAAGAGGAAACTTTTAAAGCGATGAAAATAGTATGACGCGCTTCTCCTTTTTGATAAATATTTACTTGTAGATGCCCAATATAAAAACACGGCCTGTGAGATCTCCCTGTTTACATCCAGTAGTACATGTGCGACGATAGTGACAAAAATAAAAAAGGGTCCTAAGTTCAAGGTTACTAATGCTGCTAATGCATACTATTTTCCCATACGTAAGCTTCTTCTGAAAATTGCAATAATTTGTTCCGGTAATTATTTTCAGTCAATCAGCGACATTCGTTCCATTAAATACTGTATTTAATATACCTACCACCAAACAAAGGCTGGTTCCGTAGTTCATAAAGTAATTAGTTGCATGTGACCAGATGTGAAATAAACAACTCCACGTTAAAAAGCCACGTCCTGTAAAGCACACGTTTGTCTGCTTGCAAATGAGTTTAGGTGCAAGTTAGACAATACGTGCAATTGTACTTTCAGACGGAAGCTAGTCATCAAACAGCACATGTATTGGAACTTCCATGACACGCACTATGAACACTCGAAAAATGAGAGAGAGAGAGAGAGAGAGAGAGAGAGAGAGAGAGAGAGAGAGAGTTCTTTGGGTTATAAAGGATATATAAAAATCTATTGGAAGTGACTTAAAACAATTCTCAGAAACTTACCATGGGTGAAACATAATAATCTAATATCCTATTTCGTCACATTTGTTAGAATTAATGACTGAATAAAAAAAGGATAGCAAAGATAAACTAGAAACGGTGATTACTGAATGATTTATGGATATGGATGGAAAGACAGTTAGACAGTTTAAGTTATGTGAAGTAATTAGGAGAATTTATTTTGGAACAATGTATATATTGAATATTAAAATTTAGTTGTATGAAAGTAAAAGAACCATAGCAGTGGGTAGGGGTATTCAGTGTATCGAGCAGACCATAATGTTTGTTACATAAAAGCTTGATTGCTTTCAAATCGGTTTTTTTAATTGATGTGTCAAAACAAATATTAAATTTTCAACATTAGATGACTCAAGTGTTCACTTTTATAGCAGATAGCAAAACTTCCCTCTAAGTTTATGCAACAAAGATTGTAATATTTTAATTAAGATCATAGAAGACACAATACTGCCACAAGCCATACTATGTAAGCAAGAGCAAATTAGGCATAATTAGCTTATTTTCATGCATAACATCAATACCAATGTACCATTTTGTTGAGAAAATCATACATGATGGTTTGAAAATAAGAAAAGAAATTGTGCAAATTTTCATATTTGTTTGAAGGTGGCGCTCTAAAGTTTCGTATTTTGCATATGGTTAGATGTTAAAAGAAAAGAAGTTTCGAGGTTTTCCTCGCTGATTATCTTGGCTATTTTAAAAATACCTTGTATTTTCTAAGTATTGTTAAAAGAACTTTTAATTCCTTTTATTTTGGTGTATGATTAATGGGTGTAATTTGGGTTAGAGACTATACAGCTTAGCCTTACTTCAGATGTGCACCTATTATAAAACTGCTAGCTCCGCGTGGATATTTTCAATTTCTGAACTTCAAAGGTAAATTGCAAAAGAACGAGCCGATACTTTGCTTTTACTTTTATATACTGTGTAATTCACTCATTGCACTTTCAGAAGCTGATATTGTCTATTCTGCCAAAATTCGTTTCCCCGTTTTAATAACTGCTAAAGTTAGTGTAGTTTGGGCTAATTCAGGGTGATTTTTTGAGCACATGGGATCAGCCATTTGGGTCAGCTGTGTGCTTAGATCATGTTCAATTTCCACAAGTACAATATGTAAAGAAATTTCAACCACAGTACACGAAAGTAGCATAGAGATATGCCAATACTCTCTCCATTGTGCATGTTGCAAATGTAAACAACTTCACCTTACACCACCTCTCACTCACTCAGAAGTACTTACTGTATGTAGAGAGCCACCAAAAAATGTTACAGACGGTAAAATAATCTCGATGCTAAACCTCTAGATTTTCTGTCTAGCAAGGCGGGTACATTGCAAACCTTGAACATTTAGTTACATATGCAAGCCTGACATTATGCACAAATATAAACTGACTCAAACTACTTTTTTTTTACATGGAACTCAGCAGCTCCCCTAGTGACCCTCCCCTAGTGACCGTAGTGATGGAAGCTAATGCCCTTTTAGATAAGAACACAATAAACCTCTATCTAATCTATACAAAATTTACATCGTTAGTTAATCGAAACCTCAATAAACCGAACTTTCCTTGAAACTGAAGTAATTTCTGGTTCCAGATTTACCTTTCTTTCCCCTCTGTACATTTAACAGAGTAAAAGACCCTTTCAAACCCAACGCTATATATATATATATATATATATATATATATATATATATATATATATATATAATCCGTAAAGGATGCCGAGACACCCAGTACTACTGTTTGGGAATGGGACATGACAAATATAACTGTTCGGGAATGGGACATGACAAATATAACTGTCTGGGAATGGGACATGACAAATATAACTGTTTGGGATTGGGACATGACAAACATAACTGTTTGGTAGCAGCGGATTGGATGAACCTTACCCATGTTCTGAACATATTATTTGATGTTATACGAATGTTGATTGCAGAAATGTAAAGGCGGGAGTAAATTGTACACGACTATTCTAAATAGTTCTCATTTCTACTATTTTTGGGGAAACTGATATCCAGAATCATAGAGATGCCATGATCGGATTTTATCAAGTTCTTAAATTCTCTATATTTTATTGCATTGAAACTTACTACAATTTCAGAGAGGGGGAGGGTCCACGGGCGTACATGTATGTTTTGTGTATGCATGTCTCGTGCCCAATATATTGTCATCACCATCTTGTGCATATGGCGGTCGGCTGTACCCCCTCTCCCCAACAAAAAAAAAATAAAATAGTTCCTTTACTTTGTAAATACGACTTGCATACTCCCCAAAGTGTCTGCAGTTTCTTCAGCGTGAAATGTTTAAATGGTTTATATCCTACCAAATGAATATGGTCTCAGATTCTTTCTTACCGGTGTTGCTACAAATCTTAGTATTAGCTACAAAATCCGAGATCATTGCTTCCAATTGCCGTGTCGCTGAG
This sequence comes from Margaritifera margaritifera, assembly GCA_029931535.1. NCBI lineage: Eukaryota > Metazoa > Mollusca > Bivalvia > Unionida > Margaritiferidae > Margaritifera > Margaritifera margaritifera. The sequence continues at coordinate 4,119,036 of JAQPZY010001562.1, forward strand.
ATAATTTTATTTCGCTAATCAGAGAAACACGAAACAAAACTGTAAAGAACAACGCCTGGCTTCAAGAGGCGAGCCAATTTATGCAAACAGATTACGACACAAAATTACTTGCTTTTAAACAGATGGAACCAGTTGGATGATATAAGAAATTTGATCACTTAAGTGACTTCATGAAACACGGCCATCTCTCTCTCTCTCTCGTTGCATTGTTCTGTGACATGACAAGGGTGTGAAGGCCTTTCATGTATTGAGGAATGTAAATCGCATATGCAGACTGCGTTGAGCAATAAAAACTGATTTTATTTGATGTAACAACTTCTAAGAAATACGAGGATAAAATTCAGTTCCGAGCTGCTATATCTGCAAGAACTAAATATGAAAATTTATCGCAGCTGTTTCTCGTCAAGTATAATAATAACTAATATATTATGCATAACAGGTGACATATTTGTATAGATAGCGCATTATTTTCCCATGTATACCATCAGTTATATACCTTGTTTTTTATATCTAGAACCATCAGCTACTTATTTTTACGCGTGAAAAATTTTCAAGAGAAAAATAATAAAATAAAATGAATGAACGGGTCGTATCTCATTCTTATAGTTTGAAACTTAACTTGCAAACAGAGAGATGTCCTTTTAAATAAACAGCTCACTGTATCGACTGCATTCGTATCGCTCAACAGCATCGGTGACAGCAAGTTGCTTATTTATTCATTATCCTGATTCGATAAGGAATAAGTAACAAATTACAGATTCCCGATTTTAAAAGCTCAGAATTACATTTTACACTTTTGTGGGTATTTCTAGATAGGGGTCGACTTAGACCGCTGAAAATAAATTGAGTCCAACGTCTTGGAGCGGAATTGGATAAATAGAAGTGTTCTTAAGGGTTCTTGCTCTAAAAAGCTGCTACAGAGAAGACGGATTCGCTCAACACGTTTGACTACTTGAAGCAGTGCTTAGAGTACATTGGTTTGAAACCCTTTTTCAAATTTTGTAGTTAAGGATCTGCTGCAAAATTGAAATGTTTTGATGATTTTTTTTTGAGTCTGTTCAAAGAAAATGGAAGCCGAATAGATGGTGCTTATAAAAAGACATTGGGAGATTACCACTTATGTACACCTATTGATCCATAGAACCCCATCGTTAACAAATATCATTTGAACCCTTGTTTGAGATTATATATATAGGGATATGTTTGTTCCACAAAAGAAGTATGAACGAAATTTGTAGAGCAAAATAGGAGACATGTGAGGGTCCCTATGGGTTGGTTTCGTATAGGCTCTACAGAGATGGCCGACTACTAGTATATGGATACTTTAGACCGTGAAAGCCCATGCTTCAAATATTATGATATAAACTCTTTTGGCTATCTTGTAGTCAGGAATCTGCTCAAACTTTAGAACACATTTTGAGGGGGCTAAATAGGGAATAATTCTATAAAGTCCAGATACATATAATTTCGTATACAGGCACGCCGACAGACATTCCGTGCCCCTGGACAGAGCAGTCATGGGCCCAAAAACTAGTTTAATTTTTTGCATATAAAAGCCTATAGTAATCTACCATAACTTAGACTCTTGCAAGGAACAAATTTTAATACTTACTGCAAAGATTAATTTATTTTTTATAACTGAGCTGAAATCTCTGGGCCTTGGGCAATCGCCCCCGCCCCTCTCATATATGAGCGTTCAGTTTCCTGCCTATAGTACTAATATTTGTATTTTTACACCTCCTGGAACCTTTGGCAGTTTGTGATCTGCTTGGATTCGTAGAATAAGTTTGAGGAAACTTGTCCATTTGAATCGGCATCATGCAAGGTCAAAAATCGAAGTTTGATCCGTACAGCCTGTACAAAGAGATAATGTGTAGATACGAATTAGGCCTATCAGAACAGCTGTGTTATTAAGTTTCAACACATTTCTGGGTATTGTTAGCTATTGGTCGACTTAAACCCCTAATATAAGTTGAGACCAACTTTGTCGAGAGGATTCGGAGAAATAGGTGTGTTCTCATGGATACTGGCTATATAAAGACTTTTTCTAGGGGTCTACTTTGATTGCATAAATCTAATATTTTACTTTGCCCCTAATGTGTGTGTGTGTGTACGTGTGTGTGTGTGTGAGAGAGAGAGAGAGAGAGAGAGAGAGAGAGAGAGAGAGAGAGAGAGAGAGAGAGAGAGAGAGATTATGGAGTAATCATTCAGGCCAACAAGAACACTTTGAGATTGATCCTTGTTGTCACATGTACTTCCACTGGCACCTAAAAACAGTCTGTCTTATAATTAAATCATTTTGTATTAATAATTAGTAGGAGAAAAGAGTGAACAAAACACGAGCCAACAAAACGGTATTAAACAATTCATTGGAATGCGAAAAAGAAATCCATATCAAATTAAGACGTTGTCACTGTCTGACTTTAGATCAATTATAATTATAAATATAGTTCAATCATAAGGATTATTGATAAATATCGACACTGCATGTAGCATACGCATTCTAGATAAATATCGACACTGCATGTAGCATACGCATTCTAGATAAATATCGACACTGCATGTAGCATACGGATTCTAGATAAATATCGACACTGCATGTAGCATAAGGATTCGTGATAAATATCGACACTCAATGTAGCATAAGGATTCGTGATAAATATCGATACTGTATGTAGCATAAGGATTCATGATAAATGTCGATACTGTATGTAGCATAAGGATTCGTGATAAATTTCGATACTGTATGTAGCATAAGGGAAATAAGGGAATCGTGATAAATTTCGATACTGTATGTAGCATAAGGAATTCGTGTTAAATATCGAGACTGTATGTAACACTTTTTTTTCTAATTTACAGTAGCTCCAAATGTTATATTATGTTAAATATGTAACCGATTTCCAGCCGTTCAAGTGGCATTATAAGAAAAGAAAATGTTCATATTTTTTGTAGTTGTCGGAAAATTCAATTGTTAGTGGAACATTTGTATGTCTATCCCTTTTCATATCAGTAAACGTATGCGTCCTATGCATGTATACTGCGATTTGGCCGTGTATATACATCTAATAACCGCTATTATGTTGACTTACTGTGGATTCTTTCAGTATTCTATCCAACTTGTTATGCATACAACTACATTAAATTTTGGTCCCTTTAATGGTCGGGGCTTTAAGTTTTTGAATACGGAAATAATGTACTTTTGAGTTTTAACATTATGTTCTGGTTTAAATTGGAATGAAAATTTTAAGGTTTCTGATTAGATAAAGTTTAAAATATATCATAAATAAATTATTGAATTTGAGCTAAAAGATATCGTGTGGTCCCATTCTTTTGCCAGACGTACTATTAGGATCATCGTTCAGTGCCATATATATATATATATATATATATATATATATATATATATATATATATATATATATATATATATAATAAATTATTGAATTTGATCTAAAAGATATCTTCTGATCCGATTCTTTTGCCAGATGTACTATCAGGATCATCGTTCAGTGCCATATATATATATATATATATATATATATATATATATATACATATATATATTGTCACGTCACAAATGTGAGTAGCCACCGTAGCAGGAAAAGTCGATATAATTTAACGAAATATGATTTCAAATGGTCACTCCATGGATAAGATTCATTCTGTAAGTCTGTACGTTTGATTTTATCTGTGTGCTCTCGAAGCGTATCCACTGTTTTCTGGAATTGTAAATTTGTAGCGACTGCTATTTTTTAGACCTCTCTCGTGATACAAACAAGACAAGGCGCCTCACATTTGGAAACTGACAGACGGACAGAAGCAGAAGATAATTCAGTTAGCCAAGAAAGATTTTAGTGGTAGAAAAATATATAAAATTAAATGAATATTGTGTTCTGCAAATCATAAATATTTGAAACGATTTCACAAAAGTGGGGCAACAGAAAACGACAAACAAGTGTGGAGACCAAAGATCAAGCGCAAATTATTGTTTCATGTACTTTTCGTATTGTCATTGCAATCTTTGATAATCCTAGACAATCTGCCCAGGACCAAAGTATAGATTTTAGCGAGTCTGTCTGTGCTAATGTTTCCAGAAGCACTAATAAAAGAAAATTAAAAGGTTTTGAATACAGGAGATTCACTGAATATAAACAAACTATGATTTCTCAGCAGAATCGTGAATCAAGTGTTTCATGGTGTAACGAGAGCCATACTGAACAGTTGAAAATCAGTGGTAAAGACTAACTTTTAGCAATGAAACTAAATTTATTTTGGTCAAAGTTTGGTAGTTAATATTTAGGGAAATAAAATGTTTAAAACAATGGCAACCAAAGTGTTTATGTCTCACCACTGCACACTCGCCATTAAAGATTATTTTCGCAAAGTAGGGGGGTGCATTACATACAACGGTGTTAAAAATCTTACCTCAGTTGAAGGTAACATTGACTCTGACATGTATGTCAGCATCTTTGATTACAATTTGTGGCCAATTATTGCAACACAATTTCCAAAATGGCAAATAATCATTTCAGATGGACAATTGTCAGGGCCATCTTGTTAAGGGGACAAAACAGAGGAAAATTTATAAAACATTGAATATTTTAACCTGGTCATCACAGATCCCGGACCTCAATAGTTTTGAGAATGTATGGCATACAATTAAACCCTAGCTTGAAGAAAGACTATAATGAAATAAAACCTAGGGCGGATGTCAATCATGTTGTTCTTAACATTTGGGTTTGTCTCAATCAGTCTTACACCAGCGGACTTTATGACCTCATAATAAAGCAGTTACATTCTGAGATAAGAGTCAATGGTTTAATTAGCCAGTATTAGATGCATGAGTATCATTTTCTTTATTATTGTTATTATGAGACTTTTTTGAAATAGCAAAGACGTTAGTTTAGTTTGTCTCCTACGAAGTCACCGCAGGTGCCTAATCACTTTTGTTTGACCATTTAATATATATATATATATATATATATATATATATATATATATATATATATATATATATATATATATATATTTAAAAAAGTATAAGATTTGTATGACATAACAAGTTGCCACACATGTCGTCATTGCTTTTTCAGCTGCACACCTTTTTTTCTTTAAGTTCAGATTGAATATTGACTTGTTTGAGGCATTCATATTCAAATTTTCCGTCACCGGCCTTTTATAAATGATTCTGAGACCGCGACACAGCAGCATACTTCGGCGAGATGAGATATCTCCCGTTTCTAGCAGCAGCCCTGCTGCTTTGTCTCCTATCGATGAGCGTAGGCACTGAAGGTAAGATCTTCATCATCACCATCACTATCATCATCATCGTCATCATCACTATCATCATCATCATCTTCTTATTCCTCGCCGTCGTCGTCGTTTTTGTAATGGTCAACACACTTATCGTACTTATTGGCGAAAATCTGCGCAATTGCGTTTTTAGTTTGTCATTTAGTCTGATATATCAATATTTTCACGTCTTTGCGATGGAAATATGTAATATGCAATATTGTCAATTCATCATCCACGAAGTAACAATGTATGGGTAGGTTCATACTTTGATAGATATCTAGCAATGAGCACAAACAAATGAGTATTTGTCGTTGATTTTATCCCTCATGACAGGTAAGCAAAATTGTTAAAACAAAATACTGTGGCATCAACATTTTCAGAGACTTGTAGACTCAGAGAAAAATAAAATTGGTTAATTTATGTTAAGAATTTCCATGTGGATATATAGGACGAAAGTCTGTAGAATGAACGTTTTTGAGAATATGAAATAAAAAATAATTCTAACTAACTAACCAACTAACTAACTAAGTAACTAAATAACTTATTAAATGTAGACATAAATATATTGCAATTAACACCTATTAAAGTGCGGTATATTGACTCTTACAGTGATATACAAGTGAATACGATAACTCATTCAAAAGATCAAAAGATCAATTTAGAATTTATATCATTTTGCTACATTCCCTCTAAAACAGTTTCAGTAGCGGCCAAAACTGACATCAATAAACTTCATTTTGTCAGAAATCACAATACTTATCTCTTTGTGACAAAGGACAAATACGGAACAAGCAGTTGGCAAAATATATCATTTTATTAAACTTAGCAACGATCTGGGAAAATTAGTTGCCAGTTACTATAATGGCAATGTTTTTTATTTTTTTTGCGGTGGCTGGTATATGGGCGAGGACCTGATGATTAAAAAGTGCCCAATTATACAAAACATCAAATTTCATGTCTGGTGTGCAAATTACATCTAATAGGTGCTAACAGTAGACCCTGCATTAGTGTATATCAGGTGGTGAGATATGGGGATGACCCTGATGATTATATTCAATTCCCTATCATGCATATTGTGTAAATCATAATAACCTAGGTCATTAAGTAAAATCAAACATCAAATTTTGAATCGACAAGAACATACGAACAAAAATATTTTAAATTAGGGTTTCAAGTTAGGATTTCCAGCATACAATCTAATACCACCTTGTAGTATGATAACTGAACACATGTTTCAAAAATCTCAATATCAAGATCTAATGTAGAATGCGCTGATAACGCAACATAGAATAGCATATAGATGGACACACATATGTATGGAGAGAGAGAGAGAGAGAGAGAGAGAGACGGCAGGGGCGTAGTTTAATTTAAAAAGTATTAGAGTAATATTTTCTCTATTGTGTCATAGTATTTGAATCAACAGATTTTGTAACATGTAAGAGATTAAACATAATGGATTTCTCCTAGTAGTAAAGGTCAATAGGAGGGTTTCATACGATTATCATTAGAAGGACAGTTATTACTAAATAGGATTCGTTCTCAATGTCATTTTTGTTACAAAGTTCACCACATCTTGGCATGACTGTCATGATCAACACGTCTTCCAGTCTCAGCGTATCATGGATGGAATGAAACTTTAAGCTTTGATAAGGCTTCACTGTGGTTAACATAAACAACTAAATTAAACTAATGTATGGTAAAAGACCATATATATATATATATATATATATATATATATATATATATATATATATATATATATATATATATATATATATACCCCTCAAAACCGAAGACACTTGCGATCCAATTCAATTTCTGTTTTTGATAGAATTTTGCTTTACTGAGGGTATCGCAGAAGTGAAAAAAGTATGTCTTTTTACATAAGTAGCTGAACAACGTATGTTTCTTCCTGACAGTTACAGTCCTGTCACATGAATAAATACAATTCTTCCATATAGAAATACATTCCTCGTCTCAAGAAAAGTTTAAGGAATTAAATATTCTGTAACATTACTAAAACTCCATAATGTTTAAATACCCCACATGATACATACTGTTGAAAGTTCAATAGCCTGGATTATGGAAGTCATAGAGTGTTGTCTGTATTTTCTTACATCTTTGTTTACGACTGTGTCTTGTGGCGGTGACCGCAGTGTTTGTGCCGTAATCAAATAAACTTAGCAACCACGAAGGCCTTTTTAAAAATCTCTGTATAAGATCTAAAACTTCAGGATAATAACCAGATAATTATAATCGTTCCTAACTGGCTTATGTACAGTCATTTAACTATTATCAATTTACATTGAAAGTTTGCCCATTTTAAGGTGCAGAGATTTCGGATTAGCCTGTTGTCGGCCCTAATATGTGTCGAGCACTTGTGAAGTATTGTTTTTACATCTCGTGAGACAGGGTATTTCAGTGTCATTGACTCACTGACAAGCTCACTACAGCAGTTGCTAACCGTAAATAATCTGGACCAGCATGTGTTACTTGTGTTTTACTTAACGCATGACCACAGCCTATTTATGGACCATAACTATGAACCCTTTTTGGAATCACTGTATGTATGGTTAGACACAATTTACCTTATTATGGAAGAATCGCAGTTTCGGCAGTTGCTAACTTTTCAAAGGAGATACGTTCTGACCGTCCATCCCATTATATCTGCCCAAATATCTAACATGAATCATTAAAAATAGTATCATCTGCAAAAACAGAAGATAAGAAATATGTTCTAATTAAGTTATGCCAGCATCTATATTTGACAGTAAATTGTTTCTCAATGTCTTGTGTGTAAAGAAATAAGGAATGTCACATACAACCACGCAATCCTGTAGCACGAGCAAAACTTTTTACTCTGATAATTAATCAATTCATCAATAGTAAAGCAACTCGTATCCGGCTGACCACTTGTTATGCAGAACTAGATTTAACACAATACATGCTATATTCAAGCACGTAGTACATCCCAAACTCCGCTATGTAGAAACTGACACCCACCCACGCATCCTCATTTTCTTTAATTTTTTTTATCAGATAAGGTTAATATTAATGGTTACTAATATAGCTTGACGCCAAAATTAGTTTCAAGGCCACATGTACAGCATATTCTTTAATTCAAATAGAAGAAATAAAAAGGAAACAAATATTAGTAGGGATGACCAATGTTAAAAAATGTTGACAATATTTGCTACATGTTACCCAAAAGATTAGTTTGTAAGCCAACTGAGAATATAATCCAACTGCCAGCAATAGAAAGGAAATAGGTTGTATGATCAATGGCGAGTATGTGACCTAAAACAAAACTAACAACCAGTGAATCCAATTAATCAAGTTTTCGCACTTCTGCGTAAAATATAATTTAAAAAAAACAAAACAGCTTTATAATATTTTCACTTAAATGGTCCCAGACAAATTACACATTATGCAGACAACTTAGATGGAAAGGAAATTCTTGAAAGCTCTAAATAAAAGAGTAAATTACAGTATTTTTAAGATCTAATTGTCTTAATGACATATTTATATAGCATGCGTGATGAACACGACGCCACATAACGTAACAATACCGATTGTAATGTTTTGACACAATTATGTAGACATGATTACACATTTATATATTTATGTTGTCCTAATGACATGTTGCTACAATATAACATAGTAAGTCTGTTAACCTGTCGTCATGTCTGCATAGTTTTACGACTCTATGGTCTTAAAATAATGTAACAGAAAGATAGTGAAACCAACCATGCAAGTAAAATCAACAAAGAATTTATTCTCTGTAATTAAAATGAAAATTCAAATGGCACTTACAGGAACTTGAATTAAAATCCAAATAATCCAATAATCCTAAGTGACCTATTTACAAGTCCTAAATATAGAATGTTCCGAAAGAATGAATGTTCCGAGTGAATAAAGGTTCTGAATGAATGAATGTTCCAGATGAATGAATGTTCCGAATGAATGGGTAGTCTGGAATGTCCTGATGTACCACATCAATGGTCTTGAATGTACTGATGCACCCCGATAATGCAATCCCCATCATCTTTGAGAATGTTCTGCAAATATCCAAAAGTCATATATTTAAATCGAAAGGTTAATTAGCAGTTAGGTAACTCCAATGAACGTTCCAATAAATAATTCCTTTCGAATTATGTTTACAGCAATACAGCATAACGCATTACAGAATTGCAAAGTTACAGCACAACTATGATTCCAACCATTCTGATCATTCCAAAGACAGGTCATAAAAAACAGAAAAGCTTTTAACACAAGATTTTATATTGGAATGATTATAATGAGTTCACTAAGTTTTTATATACTCTTTGCAAATGGCCTATTTCACAACAGGAAACGTGTCATTAACGACCCACAATGCAATACAAAATGCTTCATTCTTGTGGAATATCCTCAATAAATGGTAAACAACTCTGATCTTGAACTCAAATCTAGTCAACATCTTGTTGACAACGTAACCAAAATTAATGTGCGACTTACTATTTGACCATATGTTATAGTACAGTCATAGACCAAACGTTTAAGCTATTATTATAGATTCTATATACATAATAACTGTTATATCAACACGTTGCAATCAGTATATCCTTTTGTTAACGTTTCATCACGTATGCCATGCAAAAATATCTCGTCCTAAAAATGTCAGATTAATACTTCCAAAGTTACATAATCATGCTATTTTAATAATTACCTATAATCAATTTCCTTTCAAAGTAAGGTCTTGGTCTGTAAAGAAATTTTATTATGCGAAAAATAAAATAACTGCCTCAGTCAAGTGCAATTTCCTGCAACACCATATGAGCTCCATACATGATGAAAAACGTGTGAGAAGAGACTCTGACACATAATTTAATTTTGCTTTTAAATACATATTATGAAAACATCGTTCATAAAATAATTATAATAGATTCTTATAGTACAGAAAAATTGGTTTCATCAATTCGACTCTCTCTCTCTCTCTCTCTCTCTCTCTCTCTCTCTCTCTCTCTCTCTCTCGTCCTTAAGACCAACAACAGCTGGGACATCCATTAACGAGAGTAGACCAAAACGTTTCTCTTGAGCTTCATTATGTCCCAGTTAAAAGAAGTTAAATGTATCTAGTGCAAACGTACACAAACCGAATCCCATTTGTTTTACGTATGATTCTAGTGTGTACTTTTAAACTGTTGTAATTATGCATGTATACCTGACGGTTATTCGGCAGATGTAACAAACAAATAAGACCACGATCATCAAACAAAATCAAGTGCAACAGCATGGAGATGATGCACTATGAGTGAGAACTATTTTGTCAGTAAGAATTTGAAAGAAACAAAAATACTTTAAAAAGGCACGTGTCAAAGCGCAAAAATGAAGAATGGTACAATCTGATATATTTTATTGAATACCTCTGTTTAATAGATTTATCGGATGAGAATACGTGTTTAATTGCCGACGTCTTTTAATATTTAAATGACCTTTGTTGGTACTTATATATGCATGTTATTGTCAGTTCCTCAACGTGGCAATTCGAAATGCAGACCTCCTTTAGTGAACAACGATTTTTACAGAAATACTTCATAGATTATAAATTGTATCATCCAAATCTTGTAGATTCAGAATAATTTACACCCATCAATGTAAAATATTATTAGTAAAAAAAGAAATGAGCAAAATCCGAAACGAGTAAACATATATCCATAGATACAACTACAAATGTTGAAAATAGTAATATATCACAGGTAGTTGTAAGTGCTCTAGATAACGTTGATTTAAATCTGGCAATAGATTCCCTTTATTTCTTGAAATTACATATACATGTACAATGCTCATGTATATACAATGGAACAAGGGTCTCCCATAATGTTTTTTGATGTATGACTTTTTCACCAATCTATATTTTCTCGATACCAATGTTGTCCTTAGTTGATCAAGTAAATATACTTTCTGTAATGATAAGGAAATCCATGCAATAGATTCATATTTGGTCAAAGAAGGAGTCTATTTATTTTGGGATATGAATTGTATGTACATGACTTTGATCAGTTTTCCATGAAGAATGAGAAGTTTTAAAATCAAAACTTAAAAGTTTGGATTTTACTAGAATTATATATGAAAGGCCCCCTTGCTTTGACAGTGACTGTTTGTGTAAGAAACATGAATATCTGGATGCTATAAATATATTTACTGCTTTAAGACAAAGTATAATAAAGTAATAGAATGTGAGACAAAACTATAAATATGTTGTTGAGTTCAAGAATAAAAAGCTTTTAATGCAGATAACCTACGAACTTTTAAAAAATATGAAACAACTTAAGACAAAGGAATTTTGTAGGTTATTTTCTCTACAGAAAGGATAGTCAGGTGAATAACATATCGTCTAACAACTGTTTCAATATTTTAAGTAGATTGGACATTAAACTAAAACGGATGAGGACAGACATGTACAGGTACAAGAGGTTTTTCCTAATAATTTTCATTACAATAAGGAAATAATTGTTTGATAAATTAGATTTCAGATATCCAAAAAAATGAAGAAATATAGACTATACAAAAGGTTAAATTCAAGATATCTTGTTGACCAGATCAGTTGCAAAATTAATTCTTTAAGTATTCGTATAATATCTTGGGTGATATCTTGTTAAACCGTTTAATATAATCTCGTTAAACCATCCAGCATTACATTGTCACCGGGCCATTTCCCAAAGCATTAGTTAGAGGAAAATATCATGCTGATGTTAACTGTATATTGACCACAATATTCGCAACATTTTATTTACATATGCGGTACGTGATTTCCATAAACTGTAACAATTGCTTTTGATAGTTTGTACAAGGACAGAACACTATACACTTTTTATCAGATATTTACTAGCAATATAAAGCAATTAGTGTAAAATCTTTGACTGGAAACTTAAGTGAAATGTGATTTTTTTCTGCATAAATTGCAATTTACAATGGATATAAGATACTATTTTATTCATACTATTTGTCAGAATAATATTCGATAAATAAGTATCTGATTTAAAAGTCGTCTTCGGTAATGGAACAATAAGTCCATTTTTTGCTTTCTGAAGCAGCCAAATTTGTTTTTTTTAAATACATATTTTCGAACATTTCGCCAGTCAAGGTCCAAGGAATTAAAAATACAATTCAAGTCATGAACGATTCTTATATCGCTGCAGAATAGTTTGCATGTTTACCATTTTCTATATGTTTTTACACCTGCAAATATCATAGGCTTATATATGTTTTTGCATAGCAACTTCCCTGAATTGAACGCACATCCTCATCGCCTGTAACATTATGAATATATTCAAGTTATGCCATAATCTTTACCATTAATCAATACATTCAAGTTATACTATATCTGCCAAGTTGCGGTAACATTTAGCAATACATTGAACTTGTACCAAAATCCGTCACGTGCGTTTAGCAATTTTATATATTGTTCTCAATTTCTTTACAAGGTTTGCAAGATTACCGTAGTTGTTAAAAGTTTATATAATGTGTACGTCAAACGATTTTAATCTTTAATTTCTTTCTAATTACAGGTGCTAGTCTCAGCAGCAAAGGTAGGGAAAAAGTCTAAAAAACCTGCATAACATGCCAATATCAATAAGAGACGTGATCTAAAATTGTGACTGATATGTCTGATTTAGTAAATTATAATGGAAATAAGCATGTGAATTCCCTTACTTAACTAAGAATATCTTTGATTTTTCATACGTTTCTGAGTTCATCTGTGTACCTTTCTTTTTTGTATATATGTATGCATACCTACTTGTCTGTTTTATCTATGTAAACAAGTCTCTGTCTATTAAACTGTTTATCCGTCTATCTGTCTATGCATGCATGTATGGATGTGTCTAGGTAGATAGATCGGTATGCAGATACCTATGTAGATGCGATTGACTAATATTAGCATGCACAATAAAAAAAATGTAGTCTCAACTAAAAAGAAACACTTTTAAAGAAAAGTGTTTCTGTTTCAACAGATATGTACATTTTTGTAAAACCTTAAAAAAGGGAAGCTTTCAATACATTAAATACTAAACATATATCTATATGTTGGCGTTTTTTAAATGTATATGTTATTGACATTCTAGGTGCGATTTCATACAACAGTAACGCGAATTCAGTCAAATGTGACACAGAATCTTGCTTCACTCAAATGCTAAGGTTGGCGCCATTATCATTTTTATATAATTGATATGTTGCGGTGGGAATCAACAAGTATTGAATTCTGTTAACAGACGTAATTCAAAACAATACCAAGTTAAATTGTTAATTGCTAATTGTATAATAGTAGAGTCTGGGTTCTATGCATAAAACTGTGCCTTGTTACCAAGCTGCCACTTCACTAAGTCTGTCCGCAATAAATATTTAACTCTCAATACAGGGATTCCACTATCACTGCTACCACGGCAGAAGAAAGCCCACATTAGACGGTATCGTCGTATTCTAGAATCAAACCTATCATCATTAGTGACCAAAAGGAATATTAACTAATATTGTGTATCATTGACTTTGAAGGAAATGCGACAGAATGTACTACAATGCAATTCTCTCCCATTTAAGTAAACAATAAGCTGAATCCCGTTCGGAGAGGAAGAGTTTCTATTTAAGAATATTTTTTTCTAAAGCAACAGATTCTTTTTTCTTTCATTTAAATCACATATATAAGTTCTATGCACATGTATAAACAATGGAACCAAGAGTAACCCATAAAAGTGTTGTGATGTATGAGTTTTTCATTAATCTGTTTTCTCGATAACAATGTTGCCCTTGGTTTATCAAGTAAATATACTTTCTGTAATGATAAGGAAATTAATATTATAGATTTATATTTGCTTTTAAAAACGAGTCTTTTCATTTGATATATGAGTTTATGTACATGACTTTGTTCAGTTTTGCAACGAAGTATGAAAAGTTTTAAAATTAGGACTGAGAAAATTAACTATGAAACGTCTCCCTTACTTTGATAGTGACATTATGTGTAAGAAAACTGAATATATAGACGCTTTAAATATATTTACTGCTTTATGACAAGGTATAATAAAGTAATATTATGTGAGACAAAACTATAAATATGTTGTTTAGTACAAGAATAAAAAGCTTTTGATGCAAAAAACACACGAATTAAAAAAATTAAACAATTTAAGACAAAGGAATTTTGTTAGTTATTTTCTCTACATAAAGGATAGTCAGGTGAATAACATAAGTAATAGAGGCTATACAAAAAGTTGATATCAAGATATCTTGCTGAACAGATCATTTGTAAAATTAATTCTTTAAGTATTTGTATGATATCTTGTTAAACATTTCAATATAATCTTGTTAAAATGTACCGGGCCATTTCCCAAAGCATTAGTCAGAGGAAAATATCATGCTGATGTTAACTGTATGACCACAATGTTCGCAACATTTTATTTACATACGCGGCACGTGATTTCCATAAACTGTAACAATTGCTATTGATAGGACAGGACACTATACACTTTTTATCAGATATTTACTTGCAATATAACTTAGCACAATATACAGCAATTAGTGTAGACTCTTTGACTAGAGACTTAAATGAAATGTATTTTTTCTACTTAAAATTACAATTTACCATGGATATAACATAATATGTTATTTATAACATTCGTCAGAATAATACTCAATAAATAAGTACTTGATTTAAAACTCCTGTTCGGAAATGCAACAATAAGTCCATTTTGTCCTGTTCGAAGGAGCCATATTGTTTATTAAATACATATCTTAGAACATTTCGAAATTCAAGGTTTAAAGAATTCATAAAAAAATTCAAGTCATAAACAATTCTTGTATTACTCCAGCATAGTTTGCAGGTTTATCTTTTTTTATATAGGTTTTCACTGTTGTGGTGATGATGTGCTCATATATATTTTTTGCATAGCTAAGAACCAGAATTTACAAAATAAATATATAAAATCTTCCTATAATCTAACGCACATCCTCATCGTCTGTAACATTTAGGAATATATTCAAGTTATACCATAATATGAATCATTTATCAATCCGTTCAAGTTAAACCATAATCTGTCAAGTTGCGGTAACATCTAGCAATACATTGAAGTTATACTATAATTTGTCACGTTGCTGTATTGAAATTTTACATATTTGTCTCCCTTTCTCTACAAGGTTTACAAAACGAACATATTATTGAAAGCTTACATAATGTGCACGTCTCGCTGAAAAAAAAATGAAACCATTTTTTTTTTCGTTCTCTATACAAGTGCCACTCTCAGAAGCAAAGGTAGAAAAACTAAGACATAAAAAACAGCCTAACGGATGTTAACATCAATGAGCGATGTCATCTAAAATTGTGGCTAATATGTCTGATTCAGTGAATTATACTAGAAATTAGCATGCAGATACTGTATTTAACTTAGAACATTGTTGATATTTTACATGTTAGTAAGTTTATATGTGTGCCTTTCTGTCTCTATATATGTATACATGCATACTGTATGTATTATGTAAGTCAGCATGTCTGTCTTTTAAACTAAGTATCTGTCTGTCGGTTTATATGTACGCATGCAATCATGTAAGTATGTATGTATGCATCTATGTATGTATGTATGTATGTATGTATGTATGTATGTATGTATGTATGTATGTATGTATGTATGTATGTATGTATGTATGTATGTATGTATGTATGTGTGTATGTATGTATGTATCTATGTATGATGTATGTATGTATATATATATGTATGTATGTATGTATGTATGTATGTATGTATGTATGTATGTATGTATGTATGTATGTATGTGTTTAGGTAGGTAGATCGGTATGTAGATACCTATGTAGGTGAGATTGACTAAGATTAGCATGCATAAAAACTAAAAAATCAGTCACATTTAAAAATACAATTTTTCTTAAGGAAATAATTTCTTTTTCAGCAGATATATCAATACGTACAACATGACATAATGATAAATTTCCATACGTTCAACAATAAGCATATATTTATATGTTGGTGTTTTGTACATGTGTGTTTTGTTGAAATTCTAGTGAGATTTCATACAACAGTAACAGGCATTCAGTCAAAATTTGTGGTTAAATCTTTCAACACTCTAATGAAGAAGTTGGCGCCATTATCAGATTTGTATAATTGATATTTTGCGGTGAAAATTAATAATTAATGAAATTCTGTAAACAACTGGCGTATTGCACGCAATTCGAAACAATATCATGCTAATTGTGCAATAGTAGAGTCTGGGTTGTATGGATAAAACTGCCCCGTGATCAAGCTGCAAGCTGCCACATCACTAAGTCACTTCCGCAGCAAATATTTAACTCTCAGGACAGGGATTTTTCTACCACTGCCACAACAACATAAAAGGTCAATACTAGACGATATCGTGGTACTTCCAAGGCAATCCATCATGTTATCATTTTATCTTCATTAGAGTCCAAAATGAATGCTAACTAATACTGTTTAATATTGGCTTTTAAGGAAATGCGACAGGATGTACTACAATGCAATATTATCCCATGTTTACTAAACAATATACTGAGTCGCGTTCTGACAGAAAGAACTTTCATTTAAGAACATATTTTTTCTAATTTTCCTGCTGTTGTATGAATGTATGTATGTTTGTATGTATGTATGTATGTATGTATGTATGTATGTATGTATGTATGTATGTATGTATGTATGCATGCATGCATGCATGCATGCATGCATGCATGCATGCATGCATGTATGTATGTATGTATGCATGCATGCATGCATGTATGTATGTATGTATGTATGTATGTATGTATGTATGTATGTATGTATGTATGTATGTATGTATGTATGTATGTATGTATGCATGCACGCACGCACGCACGCACGCATGCATGCATGCATGCATGCATGCATGTATGTATGTATGTATGCATGTATGTATGTATGTATGTATGTATGTATGTATGTATGTATGCATGCATGCATGTATGTATGTATGTATGTATGTATGTATTTGATTATTTACTTACTTTTTATATGCTCGTAATATAAAGTTGAAACCCAGTTTGTTTTTAATGGTAGGCATAATGATCGGAATTGTTTTGATGTATACCAGTTAAGCCACTTATTTACTAATTTAAACAGCAGATAAAACGAAAAAGCACAATCTGCACAGGATTAATGTTGACTTTTTGTCTAATAAATATTTATGACTGGTTACAAATAATGACTAATAGACCAAATATAGTCTGATATCTTCACCCGATAGCGCAGATGAGACGGAGCATGTAAAAGACGTTACGAAAATTTGCGTCCTACTGGCGAAAGATCACTCAGCATAAGACGAAAAAGACTATTCTTTTTGAGTTTATAAAACAATAGCTCGTGTGAGCTCTTTGTTGCATAATGAGAAAATGAGTTGCATGAGTTCATGAATAAGGTTTTTATATTTTATATACTTGCGTTTATCAATAGGTGACAAATCCGGGGAAGCGAAGACCTCATCAGGCGGTAAACCGGAGAGCGGAATTTCTGGCAATGAGAAATCCTCCGATGGCGTGTCATCTGGCGGAAAACCAAATTACGGAAAGTTTGCGGAAGAGAAATCCTCCGGCGGAAAACTAGAGGGCGGAATTTCTGGCAAAGAGAAATCCTCCGATGGCGTGTCATCTGGCGGAAACCCAAATTACGGAAAGTTTGAGGAAGAGAAATCCTCCGGCGGAAAACTAGAGGGCGGAATTTCTGGCAAAGAGAAATCCTCCGATGGCGTGTCATCGGGATTAAAATCAAATTACGGAAAGTTCGAGGAAGAGAAATTCTACGGCGGAAAATCAGCGGGCCAGACAGCCGGCAGTAAACTAAAGGGCGAAAAGTTCAGGGAAGAGAAATTCTCCGGCGGAGAGTCATCAGGGGGAAAATATGAGGGCGGAATGTCTTGGGAAGAGACGTCCTCCGATGGAATGTCATCTGAAGGAAAGTCTGGGGAAGAAAAGTCCTCAGGTGGAAAATCATCTGGCGTAAAATCAAAGGGAGGTAAGTCTGGGGAAAGGAACTCCTCTGGTGGAAAGTCATAAGGCGGAAAATCACTGAGCGGCAAGTCTTAATAATGAGTTTGCTGTATATGCAGTTTAGTCACCAAAATAACCGAAAAGCATTCGGACAAGAAAGAGAGCTCAACAAAAAGATGTCAAACATTGTACATATCATTACAGAAAAAGATCTTACGATTATTTTAAAACTAAAGTTCATTGCAGAGTTTTTAAATAAATATTTAAAAATATGTGATCATGTAAGTAGAGAGGCCGTGTATTTTGAGCGAGGTTCAACTCTAGAGGAAAGAAGAAATGCTTAAAAGGGTATTTTAAAACATCCGTCAATATTGTACAGAACATTTTCCGCTAAATAGACTCATGGCAGCTTTTTCAGATACGAGCATGGCCAATCAGTGTCATGTGGGATTTCTGTATGACAACAAATAAATCTGCGCTCGTAAACTAACTAAATCTTTGACAAAACGTTTGACTGAAAGACATGCATATCTTTTAGAGGGGAACGTATCGGTATTCCTCACGTTAGTTCTAGCATTACAGGTTATTCGCTTTCATGTTATCATTCTCGACAACGATATATTATTTACATTCCACAGTGCACAGCAAATTGGCAATGATTCTAGGTTTATGCGAATTTTAATACGTTTGCACACTTACATCCATTGCTTTGAAGTCTATCTGGCATGATATATGATGAGTCAACAATTTCAAACTCTATGAATATTTTAAAATTTTCATTTTTTTTTGCAGGGGAAAATAAAACCGAACGTAAGTTGACATTTGTCTTGATTTTACATATTTCTGCCATAAAATTAGGAACTTTTTCCTTGTTCAGGAGTGCATGCCTACTAGATACGGGAAATCATGGTCTGATTTTGTTAAGACGGTCGCACAAAGCCGTAACTTATCAATGCACCGTACTGATACTTTACAACCCCCACACAAATGACCCCTTGGAAAACCCGTCTACTCAAGAACATAGGTATTTCTTTAAAACTGGCGTTTTTAAGTTTGAAAACTGTCCCAATGATTGAATTAAGACTCGATGGTATTTTCGGATATTTTAATTTAAATTATTTCATTGCAACAGTACTTTTAAAGTGTAAAATATGACGCCTATTTACAAATAGAAACATCTTTTATATTTCATGCATCGCTTGGCTAAAGATATATACTCAAAATGTCCTTATCAAAATGCTAGAAAATTGTAAAGATAAGAATTTCTTTTTTTAAAGAATGCAATGTTCATTTCAACTATCTTTTAATCTAAGTTTCAGAGTGCTTAAAGCTGTTAAAAATTTTATTAAAGAAAACCAGACGATTTTCCTTGTTTTCTTTATATGTTGGTAAATGATTCCATACAATGCCTATGTAAATAGTTATATACGTATCACGTACATCCATGCATTTCACTCACGATCCTTCCTCTGTCTCTCTCTCTCTCTCTCTCTCTCTCTCTCTCTCTCTCTCTCTCTCTCTCTATATATATATATATATATATATATATATATATATATATATATATATATATATATATATATATATATATATCGCTGTAGTTTGCAAATTTGTTGTCCAACCCCAATTGCTTCTTTAATACGGCAATTAATTAGGTTTATGCAAATAAAAAGAAATTTAAAGAGACCAAAGAAAAAAAACGAAACATAGATATACATCACGTGTAACAGAATTTACGAAGATTTCGGGGCAATTTCGAAATGACAGGAGAAGGCTTAATATGATAGAGATTACATTATCATTATAGATTCATTGCCTTTAGTTCAACAATTTTTGACTCGAAGTTACAAAAAGCAATATCATTATACTAAACGTTATTATATGCCTGTGTGACCAAAGTTATATCACATTAGGTGTGTTTAACCCGGACCATATAAGCATTCGATAAAATTTCGTTTTTATGATCATATGTTGTTCTTTTATTATTCCTTTGTAAACATTTTTCTTTCTGGAATATTTCACACAACGAGGTACTTATCTGACATGATAAAATTAGTTAGACGATATTCTTACAAGCTTTCAACTATACCCTCTTTATTATGAATAAAGTCTCTCAATAACTAAATCCAATCTGCCATATCATATATTGTCCTGGTGGTATTTGCAGCATATGAAGTTGAATTGCATGAAAATGTCTTTTAACGAAAATATAAATTTATTTATATCTGCCTCGTGATAAAACGACAATAATAAGTAGCTACCCTTTTCAAGAGACGACTAAATATTTGACACTACTTTAAAATTCAAAATCTATTTTTAGGTCCATGCGGAATATACACAAAAGGTTGTCACCAGGATGCGTCATGTCTGCGTAAAGGTAACACAGAGTATTGCGCATGCAAAGCTGGTTACTATGGCAATGGTGTGGATTCCTGTGGAGGTAAATATCCATGAGAGTAATAAGGACCAGCGTGCGATAACTTACAAATTAGAAATATTATAATGTCATTGTTCCTTGCATACTAAACATTTTTATCTTTAGAATATATAGTAATACTTTATGATTTTGATTTCAATTTCTTAGATACAAATTCATGCATGAGTTCTGACAAAAAAAGAGAAATAATAGCATTTTCATAAAGATGTAAAAACGAGTAGGTATCGCGATTAGTTGAACTGCAAAAAAGCAAAATAAAAATGAAATAAAATGGAATAAAATAGCAAACTATAAAATTTATTGTAAGAAACATCGTTATATTTTACAGCTGCATGCACGTGCACAGGGTCAGGGGATCCACACTACAAGACGTTTGACGGAAACATGATCCATTTTCAGGGGATTTGCAAGTACGTGCTGTCAGAACTGGCCATCGGGTCACCTTGTGATTATCGAGTTCTCGTGCAAAACGAACATCGGCACGGAAACACGAGGGTTTCGTACACCAAGAGAGTGGACTTGGAAATACGTAACACCACAATCTCCTTGAGAAAAGATAGGGCGCTTTTTGTAAGTATAAAGTGTAGACTTTTCTCAACAATATTATTTGTATACTTAGAGACCACTTACGTCACTACATTATTTAAATAAATGAATGAAGTGGCTCAGATGAGATTTTAATTAAAACTGGAACTTAAACATTTGATAATATTTGTAAAGTTTGTTAAGATTCTGATAAGCCATTTATCGGAAAGCTTGTTTACAGTTTGGTTGTGTTTGTGTCTACTTTTAGTGGCAATACTTTAGGATGCTTTCGCTTAAATTTGGTTCAGTTCTCTATAGCGGTTTTGTTGAAGAAGCAATTTAAACATTCTTATATCTTTAGTAATAACTGCCATATTTGATGTCAGATTGGCATCAACGTATACATTTGAAACTCTCTATACAAGGATGCTTTCCGTCGACTTTCACCTGTGTCTGCTGAGTGATTTTTGAAAAGAATTTCTATAAAATGTTTTTATTCAATTTTAGTAACGATGGCCATATTTGATGGTAGATCGACATTATGTGTTTGAACTTCAAAGTTCTTAATGCCAGAATGCTTTCTGTTAAATTTGATTAAATTCTGTTCAGCGGTGTTTGATTAGAGGTCATTTAAATGTTGTTCTTGATTTTAGTGAAGGCGTCTATAATTGATAGCTGATAGGCATCATTTTTGCCAATTTGAAACGTTTTTGTGCCTGAATGTTTTTGTCAAATATGATCAAATTGTGTTCAGTTGTTTTGGAGGAAAAGCCGTTGAAAGTTTTGTTAAAAAACATCTTTAGTAACGGCGACCATATTTGATGGCGAATTCGTACAAACTTAAAAGGCCTTTATGCAAGAATTCTTTGTGCCAAATTGAAATTGGTTTGGCCGTTTTTGAGAAGTGGTTGAAAATAGTAATTATTGACGTACTCCAGACGGACGATGCACGACACACAACGGACGACGGAAAAAGGTCCATACCATAAGACATTTTACTCGATATGCATCACCAAAACTCATATAATTGCAATGATAAGCACAATTTAGAGGCAGGAGTGCTTCTTTTTTGATAGATATACACGTCATGACAGTCAGCATACCATTTTTCTGAGATCTTCTAGACACAAATTCAGGCACTCAGAAATGACTGAGATTGAGAATTTTGTTCCAAGGGACAGTAGAGAAAGTCTGTGTACATCCAATGTTTCAGCTTCCAAAATCCGGATATAAACCCGTACGTTAAACATGTGAATTCAGATAACTGTCTTGTACGACGGGAAGATAAACTGTCGTTCTTGTTCTGCCCAGGTTAACAGAGAAAGAAAGTACACTCCTTTGGAGGCCGAGGATTTAACATTCAGCATCTTCATGCGAGGCTCTGGAGAAATTGTCGTGCAGACGTCGTGTAAAGTTGTAGTGATTTACGACGGCAATCAGCGTGTGTCTGTCAAGGTACCTGAGGTGTATGGAAGAAACATGACAGGTCTGTGCGGGAACTGTAATGGCGACAGAGGTGACGACTTCCTGACCAAGAATAGGCTGGATGTGTCTAAAGAGCAGGATCGCTACGCTCTTATCGGAAATAGCTTCGTTGTTCCAGACCCGGAAACACCACTAGAAATGTGAGTCTACATCCAATCTGGATATCTATCATCAAATTAAAACGGTATAATAGAGATACTTAATCTAATCCAATGAAGGCATTCGGTGCGATTCTGAAGAAAGAAATACATTTCGCAAATAATGTGATCTAAACCATTTTCCTATAAGATACGCGTCATGGAATAAAAGTGACTTTACCCCCTATTAATCCAAGAATGATTTGAATTCTCTATAATCTTTAAGAATGTGCGTGCCTGATTCAGGTTCGCCATCAAAATCTTGCGACCCTGCCATTATTATCTTTATTCCATGACAAAATCCTCTAATCTTCTGAAGCTTCATCGTAAAAGATTATTTATTCGTCTGAAAGTCTCGCTCTGTGACAAGATAATCTAATTTGAAGACAAAATATACTCATCTTGCCAAATTGGCTATGTATGGCCAACAAAAGGTTAGGTTCAAAAAATGTAAAATTGAATTGCACAAACATTAAGGAAGATAAAGCCTTCCAAATAAATGTATAATTAAGTTCAACAAGATAAAATATAAAACCTAAAGATATTAAAATTCTGCACAAATGTGTATACAGTAACTGATAAAGGTAACACATGTACAATCATTAAAACATGATGAAAATTGTTTGTATAAACCTCATTCCCTTAAGGCCTCGATATATCCCTGCGTCATATCAAATTCGTTCCTTCAGCCGACTCAGAACACAACACCTATCTAGTTTTGTGCATATATTTCACAGCTGTCCAATAGAAAACGTTAAAATTACGTGTTCACCGGAGTTCAAAGTACTCGCTGCTTCCAATGACTACTGCGGCTTGCTAAAAAATACCACAGGACCTTTTGGAGACTTTATCAAAAAGGAACCAACAATTTCTGAGAACATTTGGGACGCTTGCTTGATTGACGTCTGTTCGGATGAAGAGAATTTGGTTGAAGCCAAAAAAACTGCATGTGACGCTCTAGAGAACTTTGCCAAAACCATTCAGGAGAATGAACCTGGCAATATCATTTGGAGGACAGTAGCACGATGCCGTGAGTATCCACTAGATCGCTGGAGTTCGTCTGGGAAAATGGTGATGATGATGATAATCATATGATTTTGATGCTACAATTGATAGTTATTATTATCACGCTCAAGCTTGTATTTTACAACTGATCTAACTAGAGTGTTGCTGTTTTGGATTTCAATTATATGATGTAAATTTGGCGCTAATACTTTAACTTCACGTCGCTTGTTTCCACATTAGGAATAAACAGTTTAGCTCAATGTGGATTGCAAACTCATTTTCGGGATTTCTTTAAAATGGGGTAAAATGCTCTTGGCTTCGCTGAGATATTGCTGAACATTAATTGAATAACCATGGAATATTTACATTTTGTCTCGGTATAAAGATGTTATAAAAGTATTGGGGATAGTCTAAATATAAATAGCCATTTATACATTGGTTTATATGTGCCATAGCGACCAACAGTTCTTTAAGCCCTATATTTTATTAATCATAACTAATTGTAGAAGTAGTAGTAATAGTAGTAATTAACATTAGCAGCAGAAGAAAAGTGTACGTATATGTACCTGCTTCATACAATGAAATTTGATTTGTCTTTTAAAACTAAAAGCCCTGACATGTGGTGAAAACATGGAGTACAGTATGAACGTTGGAACTCTTCCTACATGTTCTGACGGAGTGCAAGCGGAAAAATTTGATGTGTCACCAGTGGATGGCTGCACATGCAAACCAGGCTTCGTCCAGAGCGGCGATAAATGCGTCCGAAAAGAAGAGTGTGGCTGCAAAGTTGGCAATCAGTATTTACCTGTGAGTATAAAATGTGGTGACGGTTCGGATTTCCATGTTATGATACTCTACCGTGATTGTAGTTGATTATATGCGTCGAACATTTTGTCCTGCTACCACACAGGCCCATGAAAACCAAAGGTTGCGGCCGTTGAACTAACTTTTTCAAGAAGGATGGTTAAACATCGCATTATTGCCGTGTGGGCACGGACCCACGATCGCCAGATTCAGGGATGTTTCTTCTAAAGTAAACACTTAACACACTCCATTATAGGCACCGTACATGGCCGCAAATTTCATATCAACAAGGTCGCAATAAAAGTAGTATCTCCTTTGGAACTACTTTCTTTTCTCATGTAGGAAATATATCTGCCTTTAGATAAGATATATTTTTCATATTTAATTCTTTCAATCTTCTCCTTCTCTCTTTGTCTGTCTGTCTGTATGTCTTTTTCTCTCCAGGATTAATAGATCATAGATAAAATGTGTATATACTAAATTTTATAAATGTTTTGTGAAGCTTATTTAAAATAATTCGCCACATGAATCATCTGATCATGCAAATTGACAATGACTCAACTTACAATGCACTGTTTCTATATAATATTCAGTGTCATATATTATCAAAATACTTCATAAACAAATACTGTATCACGAAGTCAAAGTTTCGAAGTTCTGGCTGATGACTCAGATTCATTCGCCTACTTTTGGTAGTATCGTCCGTTCCAAATAACAACCGTAACAGATTTCCTGTCAATAAAAAGACACAATTTAACGTCTGTGTTTTAAATAAAATGAGGTGGATAAGATTTCATATGTATCATTATCATTTCAACCATCATAAATGTGCAAGAATTCGATTTTAGAGTCCGTTCACATATCGTGAAACAATCATAGGTGTATGTTCTAAGATGCTAGAACGTTTGCAAGCTAAAGCAACCATTTTCGGTCACATGCGAGTGTTTGATAATGTGAATGCGTCAGACATTCGTTGTTAGTACCAAATAGGGCTTTTCCTGTAACCTATAAAACATGTATCAGGGTTACTCTTTTATTTCAAATTCTTTCATCAAATCAATATATGTAACTTACTCTGTTATCATAATCCAAATGGCAATGATACCGGGTTTCATATGTTGGTGATATTAAAGCACAAACGTTTATTCGTTTGGATAAATTCCAATTTCTTGCCTGAAAAGATGTGGGCAACATGCAATACATGTAAATGGTTAGCTATTACAATACTTTATATGCTTCTATACATATAACCGCATCATGCAATTTCAGAAAGTTACGGATCGTCGCTTGTGAAATATTGGGGTGTTTTATTTTTAAAAACTGATATTTGTAAATACCTTAGAGGCCAAGAAATTCAAAATCACTAACACATTTAGAGGATAGTGTGCATTTTCTTGCACTACATTTAGTTGAATATCTATCATAACGTAAAGTTCATTACTGGGGGAAAAAGTATCAAAAGTACACTGGCTGAATGTTTACACTTCCTGAATGTTTATTCAGAAGTTCATAAAAGGTCTACAGATTGACAATTATTGACTTTTATCAAATACACAAAATAGACATGATGATAATTTGGGTTTTTTGGGAGGGTGACATGGGGTTGTGGGTTGTTTACAGTATAACATAATTGTTAAAATCACGTTGGTTTTCCCCAACAAAAAACCTGCGCGGCCGACTTACTAGGTCTCTTAAAACTTTCGTTGACTTTATCGTTTTATTTAACATGACTGCTTTTGCTATTTTGAAAATTATGTAAGTATTTTCATTCTTTCATAATGTAATGATCAAGTCAGTTCGAGCAGCGCAGTAAGAGTTGATTTTCACAAAATAGGACTACTTTAACAATGCCTGCTCGAATGCACAATACTTGCAGCATAAACAAGATTGGTATAATATGCAAGAGTTCATTTCATTTGTACAAAAATAGGACTTCTGGGATACTGATGTTTCCAATCATCTACACCAAATGCTTATTTGATACAAAATGTAGTCAACTTTAAAAATGGTAGATCAAAAGTATGACCGTAATAATTCCAATTTTTATAATAAGGCTTCGTTTTCTTCTATGTAATTGGCTGTAAACGGTTACATGCTACTGATCTGCATTATTTTACACGTTGATATACTCTGAGGAATACTTTTGGCTACCAATCCGGTCTCCAATGCACTTTCGGTCAAACTTGTGTGCATCCGCTCCTCAAGCCAACATCAACATCGCGTGATTTCATATCAAAATTTGCAACCACAGATAAAATCTCAGATCATAAGGTCTAAAAATTTAATCGCACGGTCCTTCTTGCACTCTAGCACTCAACTCTGTAACCAAACAAAGCATATGGCAGGCTTTGTCAGCAAATATATCTTTATAAATTACTGCAGTTTTGCTTTGACATTGAGTTGGCAGAATAAATCAGCTGTTGTTAGTCAGGGCATGGTCATATGACGTAATAGCAGCGGATCTTACTAAAAATGGAAGCGAGACAGATTGTCTTTTGGAAAGGAGGAAATCAAAATGCGAAGAAAGCAAGAGCAGCGCTGCTAAAATGCAAAGAATATTTTCTCAATACAAATTATTGTCATCCGCTATTTTATAGCGTGATTCTGTACGGTCTACGTCATCTTCGCTTGACAAGAGTCACAAGAAGTGGATCGACGACTGTTAGAAGAGGCTCATGAATGAAAACTGGTTGCTACCGAAAATCATTCCTTTTTATCGATAGAATCCACTGATTTAACGACAGACAGGAGGAAAATTTAATAATAAGGAGATCATGGTTGTGTATTTATCAAAAGAATTTATCTTAACTATGTGAGTGATTAGGTAAACTTTAAACTTCGACAAATACCCAACTATGAACATTTAATCCTGGAGAGAAGTAAGTTCATATGGACCATACTATAATGTGATTTATGTGTTTGTAAGGTTAGTGCAGAAAAAGGCAGTAAATATCATTGGATTATCTATCCGAGTAACTTAATCGTGTACATAGTGATTTATGTGATTGTTATGTTAGTGTAGAAAGGTCAATACAATCATCGGATTATCTGTCCGAGTAACTAAATCTTGTACATTTGCTATTAGGTCGGAGAGACATTTGTTACGGAGGATTGTAGGATCCTGAAGCAATGCCAGTACAAGAATGGGAAGAGTGAAATCGTCTCTGTAGAAAACAGACCAGCATGCCACATGCTTGCTCAGTGCAAACCAAACGAAATTACGGGACAATATACCTGTCAGTGTCAAAAAGGTTTTGTTGGAGACGGTATCAAAGGTTGCATAGGTAAATGTTATCACCTATCTCTCTATCTCCCTCCCTCTCTCTGTCTCTCTCTCTCTCTCTCTCTCTCTCTCTCTCTCATCCATGATGCAGAAAGGAAACGGTCAGCCGCCAAACAACACACAGTTATAATTCATTCAGGACAAAAGAGTACCTTCCTTTCACCTAGCTATGGTTGTATTCACACTTTTTTCTTTCATAAATCCTTATTTGTTTTTACTATTTTCCAGTCTGTGTTTCGGGTAGTGTTTATACGCACTACTACCAGGAGTCTTTCGGATGTTTCTTCTCCGTTGAAAGATATTTTTGTCATGGTTTCTTGATGTTGAAATAAGTCAAACACTGCAAACATCGCCTTCGTGGAACTCGCATTTGTTTCTATTCATCTCCAGTTCCTCTTCGTCTGCTTTCTGCCTCGTTCCTCTCCTCCTTCTCCTCTTCCTCGTCCTTCCCTCTCCTTCTTCTTGTCTATCACTATCCATGCAAATAAAATTTATATAGCAATGATCAAGTTTACAATCGTGTTTTTTGTTTGTTGTTACATGGTTATAGCGGCCTGCGGTAATGCCAAGAAACCATGTCACCCTAACGCCATCTGCAGCACGGGAAAGGTGAAGCAACCCGACCAATGTCGTTGTAAAGAAGGTTACTATGGCGATGGCACTGAGAACTGTACAAGTAAATAATTTTGTTAAAGTATGTCTCTTCTCTTCATCGTCTGATATATTATTACATTCTACAGCAACATAGTTAGACTCTGTGCAATAATAAGCAACAAGTACATTCAATTATTAAAATTAATGCAGCTGTTTTAAAAACCTTTGTTTTGTAAAATCATATTTCAAACCGAAGGCGTGGAAAAGCATACTATCTGAACAAAGTCATTCCAAAATGAAAACAAGCTGGAGCACATACATTCAGCTTACAGGAAGGCTGAGCATATTTCATGCATAACATATAACATCGTTTCTTCTTTCCCCTCGGTTGCACTATTTTGGTCACCAGGTTGATTTGTGCATTCTCAACAATTACATCAGAGTTTTTGTTTTTGACAACAATATTTCTGATAATTTTTAAATTCATGCTTTAAATGCACATATGTTTTAAAGTACATCATTCATATCATCCATTCGGCATCCCTTAGAATCCTGCGAGTGTGTGGCGTCCGGCGACCCTCACTACACGACGTTTGACGGACAGAAGATCCATTTCCAAGGTCTATGCAGGTACACATTGGCCAGAATCCCGTATTGTTCTGTAAATGTTGAGGTCAAGAATCAACCCGTCCCCGGGAAAAAAGTGTCCACAACTAAGCTCTTGGATGTCAAGCTATCTTCTACTAATATACGGATAGGTCAGAAAAAGAAGCTGTTGGTGAGTATCAAAGCCTGATTTCCCCTATTGTTTCTTTCAAAAAGGTTGTGTATAAAGAATTCAGGTTGCGAAGGCTTTTTCAAATCTATAAGAGATTTGTATCATTGATATACACGAATATAAAGTAAACCGGAACTGACAAAGCAACAGAGATTCAAAACAGCTAAAATAGAGAAATCATGCAATATAAATGATGTAACCGAAATAGTTCAATGATATATTGGTGTGATAAAATGGTTACTTCAAATATGTCATTCTTCATAATATCGGTCAACTGGCGATAGTTGCTCCTGCATGGTAACATTCATGTTAAAAAAGTCATTGACGCTCAGAGGACATGCATCAGAATAAAGCGATCCTGATAGAAATAGTTATGAAACCCGACTATTCTTACTTTCAATCAGTATGCAAAATTTTGACTTTTTAATACTACTTTTCTACGCTATTATCATGTTTAGCCTAAGAGCAACATAATACATATGACCTTGAAAACTAATATAGTCTAACATAATGTGAAATAAAATAATAATTGAGTTATCCGAGTTCGATTTCAACCACATTGATGGCGACTAAATCTTCAAAGTTGCATGAATGATATCATTACTTCTGAAACTATTATACATAGATTTCTGGAAATCAGAAAAACGTACCACTTCGTCACAAGATGATATTCTTTTATATCATCATGCAACACATAGCAATTTAGTATATTTAACACTTACATTCTTCTGACCCATTTTGTTTGTCTAAAAAAGGACAATATACTTTTTCTAGAAAACTGGCAAATGTTGTATGCATTTCTCTTAACAGATCAATGGGGAAATAGCATATGCCCCTCTTGAGGGTGTCGGCTATAGAATATACGAGAAAGGCAGCATGATCGTAGAGACAGATTGCGGAGTTATTGTCATGTTCGATGGGGCCAACACTGCACGTGTTCTCGTTCCCAGCCAGTACGGGAAGAATGTGACGGGAATCTGCGGAAACTGTGACGGCATACAGAATGACTTCATGACCAAAAACGGCCGAAGTGTTTCCGGGGAAACGAACAAATACAGTCTGATTGGAGACAGTTATGCTGTTCCTGACGACACAGAACATGGAACTGAAAAGTGGGTGAAAAGATGGTGAAATAGTAATAATTCTAAGTCTGCAGAACACCGCCATTATTTAGTTCTCAGCACCCTCCCACCCACCCACCCACCCAAAACAAATATATGCAGAATAGACCATCGTGCAACCTGCTCCTCTCCGCAGTCGATGGATCTGATTTATTATACCGTTGTTACCACCTCTTACCATATGCCAAAGTTATAAATCTTTCATTTTCTTAAACAGTGTGGGAAATATTCCGCGGCATTATATGGGTATTTTGGCACTCACGGACAGTAACGTAATATCCTAAACCTTTCGAAAGTTGTAAAAACACAAAACAATAACGAGAATAAAACTAAAAATATCATCCTTAATATCTTGTCAAAATGCACAATAATATTTATATGGGAAGTAAACAGCCACTGTCAGTTAAATGTCATTTATTTCCGCAAACTTAGCATATCACACTTTTTACTGTTTTCAGCTGTCAAACAGAAACCATTAATCCGACTTGTCCTCAAGAATGGGAAAGTAAGAAGAGGTCCAATGAGTACTGCGGTCTGATATTGGACCCTAAGGGACCTTTCGGCCCATGTCTTGCCAAATATCCAGAAATAGCCAAAGGTGACGGAGTCATTTCTGACTGTAATTATGATGTGTGTGCTAACTCGGATGATCCAAAAAATGCACAGGATGCGGCCTGCACTGCGTTGGCCACGCTTGCCTATTCCTGTCAACAAAAATCCGACATTGACGTCATCGCATGGAGGAAACCTGACTTCTGTCCAAGTATAATTATATTCCATTCACTTTTCTCGTCAACATTTAGTATGAAAATCAATAAACATTTCACAGTTTCAAACCCGCTTTCTTAACAACTCGTAAGCTGTCTTCTGTATGAAGCAAAGTGGCATACCACGGATATCCTTAGCTGACAACACAAATATCTGTACACTCCTTTTTAATCCATGTTGAATTGTTGTTGTTGAAGAAGCTTGGCGATATTATGAGTAAGCGAGAAGATTTATTTGAACAAATTAAAAGCTATTTATCGCTATAAAATGTGTGAGAGCTACATACTGTCGGAAAAGTCTGGGGTAATACAATTGATTGATTAATTTATACCGATAATATCCCATTTAAGATGTGTAATAGAGGAGGTTTGGTGATGTTCCGTGTTTGAGGTTGAAAAATCGATGCTGTGGTCCTCTGTGGGCATCTAATTACTTGTTAAGTATCAGGTTTAGCTCCTTCACAATAATATACAAGAACCGTTTCCAATTTTAGTGACGGAGTGCGCTTTAAACATGGTATACAACCCAGCCATCACGGAATGTCCTGCCACGTGTAAAGATCCGATGCGGAGAACTCCCTGCCACGCTGGTCTGTCAGAAGGTTGCGAATGCAAAGCAGGATTTTTTCGTAGCGGTGCGGCCTGCGTTTCCAGGGAAGGGTGTGGCTGTACTGTGCAAGGAAAATACTATCCAGTAGGTAACCCTTCAATGATTAGACGAAATAAAAGGTTGTTGTGTCTATGAAATGATTTTGAATCAGAGTCTATAAATGACAGCGGAATATGAATGTATGTGAATGTATTGGCGGTTTCCAAGAAGAAGGGTACACCAATATTTATTATTTGTTTTAGCTAAAAGTGCCACATTTAGACAAGGAGGAATTAGACAATTTGATCTTTTTTATAGCTAATAACTAATTAAAATAATGTAGCTATATTGTGCAACATGATTCACTAATTGTTGTATTTTCATAGTGAATGACACATAGGTGTATACCTTTTTGTTTGATTCTCTGGAATGTGATCGCTATATAGATATTATGCCAGAGGTACGCAATAAATTTGTCGATATGAACTATTCTCAGCATTGTATTTTCTCTTAGAAACTAGCTGTAATAGAACAGATACATAAACACGTGTACCGTATACATTTCCAGTCATAACAGTATATAGGCATGGCGTTAAAAAGTTTCAATATCTCTCTTTATTCGTGTCTTACGTGAGACTCATCTACCAGTCTGTCATTGTACCTCTTGATAGTACTAACAGGAACTTAAGTACCCGAATTATAGCAGTAATGTGTGTTTATGACTATGTTATATTTGAAAGTGTAATCTGACCTTGTCCTCTGGAAGTTTAGCACCAATAATTCTATTCATATTCTGGGTCAACTGTACTTTGCACCATTCTTATACATATCAACCCAAAAAATCCACATAGATTGTCTACAATTGTTCTTCATACCACCGAGGTTACTATTTCAATTCTTCCTATGTCAATGGCTTCATCCAGAGCTTCGCAATTAATGTAAAATGGGTAATATCCCAATTTTGGATCAATTGCTGATTTTAGGTGTACTTCACAGAACACGGTTAAATATTTTTCATTTATAGCTGAATACAACAGTAACGTCCAGTGACTGCAGGAAGAGGTATATCTGTGTACACAAAGATGGATCTTCGTACATGGAGAAGTTGGAAGATTCCCCACCATGTGGTGCAAAGGCGTCGTGCCGTCTTAACGACAATGGACATTATCAGTGTCAGTGTAATGAGAACTACAAGGGAGACGGATTTACATGCGAGAGTAAGCATTTTATATTGAAATATTTGTACCAAACGAAACAAGTATTCTTGTCTTCCTTTTAAACACAAATGACCCCTTGCAAAACCCGTCTACTCAAGAATATAGGTATTTCTTTAAAACCGGCGTTTTCATTTTAAAAACTGTCCCAGTTTTTGAAACAAGACTCGACAGTATTTTCGGATTTTTTAATTTCAATTATTTCGTTGTAACAGTACTTCCGAAGTGTAAAATATGACGCTTATTTACAAATAGAAACATCCATGCTAATTTCTTTTATATTTCATACATCGCTTTGTTAAAAAATATACTTAAAAGGCCTTTATCAAAATGCTAGGAAATTGTAACGATAAGAATTTATTTTTTTAAGAGAGTAGCCGTTATGCAGGTTAAGTCAGGGTTCTATTTCTAATTATTATTCACCGACAATTTCCCAGCGATGATTGTCTGATTGTCCTGATACTGTAATATTCATCTGAACTATATTTTAATCTCAGTTTCAGAGTGCTTAAAGCTGTTAAAGATTTTATTAATGAAACCAGACCATTGTCCCTGTTTTCTTTGTATGTTGGTAAATGATTCCATACAATGCCTATGTAAAGAGTACTATACGTATCACGTATATCCATGTATTTCACTCATGATCTGTCCTCTCTCTATCTCTGTCGCTCTTTCTCTCTCTCTCTCTCTCTCTCTCTCTCTCTCTCTCTCTCTCTATGTATATATATATATATATTGCAAACTTGTTGTCCAACCCCAATTTCTTCATTAATATGACAATTAAGTAGGTTTAAATAAATTAAACAAATGTAAAGAGACCAAAGGGAAAAAAGAAACGATGATATAAATTACGTGTAGCACAATTCAAGACTATTTCGGGGCAATTTCTAAAAGACAGGAGAAGGCATAATATGATAGAGATTGCATTACCTTTATATACGTATAGAATCATTTGTCTTTAGTTAAACAATTTTTGGCTCGAATTTACACAAAACAATATCATTGTACCAAAAGTTATTATATGCCTGTGTGACCAAAGTTATCCATAAAGTTTTTCATTTGGAAACCCAGTCCATCTCACTAGGTATGTTTAAATTCGGACCATATAAACATTCGATACAATTTGGTTTCATCAAAATATGTTGTTCTTTTATTATACCTTTGTAAACACTTTTCTTCCTGGAATATATCACACAACGAAGTACTTATCTGACATGATAAAAATAGATAGTTAATATTCTTACAAGCTTTCAACTATACCTCTTTATTATGAATAAAGTCACTCCTTAACTAAATCCACTCTGTCATATCATTTGTTGTCCTGGTGGTATTTGCAACATATTAAGTTGAATTGAATGAAAATGTTTTTTAACGAAAATAAATATTTATTTATTTCTGCTTCGTGATAAAACGACAATAATAAGTGGCTACTCTTTTCAAGAGACGACTAAATATTTGACACTACTTTAAAATTCAAAATCTATTTTTAGGTCCATGTGGGATATACACAAAAGGTTGTCACCAGGCTGCGTCATGTCTGCGTAAAGGTAACACAGAGTATTGCGCATGCAAAGCTGGTTACTATGGCAATGGTGTGGATTCCTGTGGAGGTAAACATCCATGACAGCAGGAAGAACTAGCGTGCGATAATTTACAAATTAGAAATATTGCAATGTCATTGTTCCTTGCATATTAAACATTTTTATATTTAGCATATATAGTAATACTTTATGATTTTGATTTCAATTTCTTAGATACAAATTCATGCATGAGTTCTGACAAAAAAAGAGAAATAATAGCATTTTTATAAAGATGTAAAAACGAGTAGGTATCGCAATTAGTTGAACTACAAAAAAAGCAAAATAAAAATGAAATAAAATGGAATAAAATAGCAAACTATAAAATTTATTGTAAGAAACATCGTTATATTTTACAGCTGCATGCACGTGCACAGGGTCAGGGGATCCACACTACAAGACGTTTGACGGAAACATGATCCATTTTCAGGGGATTTGCAAGTACGTGCTGTCAGAACTGGCCATCGGGTCATCTTGTGATTATCGAGTTCTCGTGCAAAACGAACATCGGCACGGAAACACGAGGGTTTCGTTCACCAAGAGAGTGGACGTAGAAATACGTAATACCACAATCTCCTTGAGAAAAGATAGGGCGCTTTTTGTAAGTATAACATGTACACTTTTCTCATCAATATTGTTTTATACTTTGAGACCACTTACGTCACTACATTATTTTAATAAATGAATGCCTCCATATGACACGGCACTGTTTGAACAAGTTGATCAGATGAGATTTTAATTAAAACTGGAACTTAAACATTTGATGCTATTTGTAAAGTTTGCTCAGATTCTGTTAAGCCGTTTATCAGAAAGCTTGTTTAAAGTTTTTTTTTTGTTTTTTTTTGTGTCAACTTTTAGTAACTGTGGGTATACTTGATAGCAGATCTGAATGATTTTTACAAACGTGAAAGTCTCTACTCCAGGATGCTTTCAGTTAAATTTGGTTCAGTTCTCTAGATCGGTTTTGGTGAAGAAGTAATTCAAACTTTCTTCTATCTTTAGTAACAGCGGCCATATCTGATAGATTGGCATCAATGTATACATTTGAACGTTCTCTATATTAGGATGCTTTCCGTCGAGTTTCACCTATTTCTGCTGAGTGATTTTAAAAAGAAATGTCTATAAAGTGTTTTTATTCAATTTTAGTCACGATGACCATATTTGATGGCAGATCGACGTTATTTAGTTGAACTTCAAAGTTCTTAATGCCAGAATGCTTTCTGTTAATAAATTTGATAAAATTCTGTTCAGCGGTGTTCGATCGGAGGTCGTTTAAATGTCGTTCTTGTTTTTAGTGAAGGCGTCTATAGTTGATAGCTGATAGGAATCATTTATACCAATTTATAAGGTTTTTATGCCTGAATGTTTTTGTCAAATAGGACCAAATTGTGTTCAGTGGTTTTAGAGGAAAAGCCGTTGAAAGTTTTGCTCAAAAACACGTTTAGTAACGGCGGCCATATTTGACGGCGAATCTGCATCATTCGTACAAACTTAATAGGTTTTTATGCCAGAATTCTCTGTGCCAAATTGAAATTGGTTTGGTCGTTTTTGAGAAGTGGTTGAAAATAGTAATTATTGACGTACTCCAGACGGACGATGCACGACGCACAACGGACGACGGAAAAAGGTCCATACCATAAGACATTTTACTCGGTATGTATCACCAAAACTCATATAATTGCAATGATAAGCACAATTTAGAGGCAGGAATGCTTCTTTTTTGAGAGATATACGCGTCATGACAGTCAGCATACCATTTTTCTGAGATCTTCTAGACACAATTTCAGGCACTCAGAAATGACTGAGATTGAGAATTTTGTTCCAAGGGACAGTAGAGAAAGTCTGTGTACACCCAATGTTTCAACTACCATAATCCGGATATAAACCCGTACGTTAAACTTTTGAATTCTGATAACTGTCTTGTATGACGGGAAGATAAACTGTTGTTCTTGTTCTGCTCAGGTTAACAGAGAAAGAAAGTACACTCCTTTGGAGGCCGAGGATTTAACATTCAGCATCTTCATGCGAGGCTCTGGAGAAATTGTCGTGCAGACGTCGTGTAAAGTTGTAGTGATTTACGACGGCAATCAGCGTGTGTCTGTCAAGGTACCTGAGGTGTATGGAAGAAACATGACAGGTCTGTGCGGGAACTGTAATGGCGACAGAGGTGACGACTTCCTGACCAAGAATAGGCTGGATGTGTCTAAAGAGCAGGATCGCTACGCTCTTATCGGAAATAGCTTCGTTGTTCCAGACCCGGAAACACCACTAGAAATGTGAGTCTACATCCAATCTGGATATCTATCATCAAATTAAAACGGTATAATAGAGATTCTCAATCTAATCCAATGAAGGCATTCGGTGCGATTCTGAAGAAAGAAATACATTTCGCAAATAATGTGATCTAAACCATTTTCCTATAAGATACACGTCATGGAATAAAAATGACTTTTCCCCCTATTAATCCAAGAACGATTTGAATTCTCTATATTCTTTAAGAATGTGTGTGCCATATTCAGGTTCGCCATCAAAATCTTGCGACCCTGCCATTATTGTTTCTTTATTCTCTGACAAGATCCTCTAATCTTCTGAAGCTTCATCGTAAAAGATTATTTATTCGTCTGAAAGTCTCGCTCTGTGACAAGATAATCTAATTTGAAGACAAAATATACTCATCTTGCCAAATTGGCTATGTATGGCCAACAAAAGGTTAGGTTCAAAAAATGTAAAATTGAATTGCACAAACATTAAGGAAGATAAAGCCTTCCAAATAAATGTATAATTAAGTTCAACAAGATAAAATATAAAACCTAAAGATATTAAAATTCTGCACAAATGTGTATACAGTAACTGATAAAGGTAACACATGTACAATCATTAAAACATGATGAAAATTGTTTGTATAAACCTCATTCCCTTAAGGCCTCGATATATCCCTGCGTCATATCAAATTCGTTCCTTCAGCCGACTCAGAACACAACACCTATCTAGTTTTGTGCATATATTTCACAGCTGTCCAATAGAAAACGTTAAAATTACGTGTTCACCGGAGTTCAAAGTACTCGCTGCTTCCAATGACTACTGCGGCTTGCTAAAAAATACCACAGGACCTTTTGGAGACTTTATCAAAAAGGAACCAACAATTTCTGAGAACATTTGGGACGCTTGCTTGATTGACGTCTGTTCGGATGAAGAGGATTTGGTTGAAGCCAAAAAAACTGCATGTGACGCTCTAGAGAACTTTGCCAAAACCATTCAGGAGAATGAACCTGGCAATATCATTTGGAGGACAGTAGCACGATGCCGTGAGTATCCACTAGATTGCTGGAGTTCGTCTGGGAAAATGGTGATGATGATGATAATCATATGATTATGATGCTACAATTGATAGTTATTATTATCAGGCTCAAGCTTGTATTTTACAACTGATCTAACTAGAGTGTTGCTGTTTTGAATTTCAATTATATCATGTTTATTTGGCGCTAATACTTTAACTTCACGTCGCTTGTTTCCACATTAGGAATAAACAGTTTAGCTCAATGTGGATTGCAATCTCATTTTCGGGATTTCTTTAAAATGGGGTAAAATGCTCTTGGCTTCGCTGAGATATTGCTGAACATTAATTGAATAACCATGGAATATTTACATTTTGTCTCGGTATAAAGATGTTATAAAAGTATTGGGGATAGTCTAAATATAAATAGCCATTTATACGTTGGTTAATATGTGCCATAGCGACCAAGAGTTCTTTAAGCCCTATATTTTATTAATCATAACTAATTGTAGTAGTAGTAGTAGTATTTAACATTAGCAGCAGAAGAAAAGTGTACGTATATGTACCTGCTTCATACAATGAAATTTGATTTGTCTTTTAAAACTAAAAGCCCTGACATGTGGTGAAAACATGGAGTACAGTATGAACGTTGGAACTCTTCCTACATGTTCTGACGGAGTGCAAGCGGAAAAATTTGATGTGTCACCAGTGGATGGCTGCACATGCAAACCAGGCTTCGTCCAGAGCGGCGATAAATGCGTCCGAAAAGAAGAGTGTGGCTGCAAAGTTGGCAATCAGTATTTACCTGTGAGTATAAAATGTGGCGGTGGTTCAGATTTCCATGTTATGATACTCTACCGTGATTGTTGTTGATTATGTGTTTCTTACATTGTATCCTGCGACCACACAGGCCCATGAAAACCAAGGGTTGCGGCCGTTGAACTAACTCTTTCAAGAAGGATGGTTACAAATCGCGTTATTGCCGTGTGGGCACGGACCCATGATCGCTAGATTTATGGATGGTTCTTCTAAAGTGACCACTTAACACACTCCATTATAGGCACCGTACATAGCAGAAAATTTGATATCACCACAGTCGCAATAAAGGTAGTATCGCCTTCGGAAATACTTTGTTTTCTCACGTACGAAATATATCTGCCTTTAAATAAGATACATTTTTCATATTTAATTCTTTCATTCTTCTCTCTTCTCTGTCTGTCTGTCTGTCTGTCTCCATCTCTCTCCAGGATTAACAGATCATATATAAAATGAGTATATACTAAACTTTATAAGTGTTTTGTTAAACCGTGAGGAGGTCCAGAAAAGTATGCCTAAACACAAACTCCAGACAGCAACAAGTAGATCTGAACTATTATCTTATTTAAATAATTCGCCACATGAATCATCTGATCATGCAATTTGACAATGATTCAACTTAGCATGACCTGTTTCTATATAATATTCAGTGTCATATATTTTCAAAATACTTCATAAACGAATACTGTATCTCGAAGTCAAAGTTTCGAAGTTCTGGCTAATGACTCAGATTCATTCGTCTACTGTTGGCTAGTATCGTCTGTTCTAAATAACAACCATGACCGATTTCCTGTCAATAAAAGGACACACTTTAACGTCTGTTTAAAAAAAAAATTAAAATGAGGTGGATAGATTTAATATGTATTAATATCATTTCAACCATCATAAATCTGCAGGAATTCGATTTTAAAGTCCGTTCTCATATCGTGAATAAATCATAGGTATATGTTCCAATATGCTAGAGCATTTGCAAGCTAAAGCAACCATTTTCGGTCACATGCGAGTGTTTGGTAATGTGAATGCGTTAGACATTCGTTGTTAGTACCAAATAGGCATTTTCCTGTAACCTATAAAACATGTATCAGGCGTACTCTTTTATTTCAAATTCTTTCATCAAATCAGTCTATGTAACTTACTCTGTTATCATTATCCAAATGGATATGATACCGCGTTTTGTTTGTTGGTGATATTAAAGCACAATCGTTTATTCGTTTGGATAAATTCCAATTTCTTGCCTGAAAAGATGTGGGGAACATGCAATGCATGTCAATGAGTTAACTATTACAATCTTTTGTGTACTTATATACATATATCCGCATCATGCAACTTCAGAAAGTTAAGGACGGAGTATTTCAATTTTTGAAAATTGATATTTATGCATACCCTGGGGTCCAAGAAATTAAAAATCACTAACATATTTAGAGGATGGTGTGCATTTTCTTGCACTACATTTAGTTGAATGTCTATCACAACGTAAAGTTCATTACTGGGGGGAAAAAGTATAAAAAGTACACTGGTTGAATGTTAAGAAATTCATAATAAGTGGACAGGTTGACAATTATTGACTTTTATCAAATACACAAAGAGGGCATGATGATAAGTTGTTTTTGGAGGTGGGGGTTGGGGTGGGGGTTGTTCGTCTCTTTTCTGCCTCATTCTTCTCCTCCGTCTCTTCTTTTCCATCCTTCCCTCTGCTTCTTTTTCTTGTCTATCAGTATCCAAGCAAATATAATTTATATCACAGTATCGCATAATTGTTAAAATTACGTTGGTTTTCCCGAACAGAAAGCCTGAGCGGCCGATTTACAAGGTCTCTTATACTTTTCGTTGACTTTATCGTTTTATTTATTATGACTGCTTTTCCTATTTTAAAAATTGTATACGCCTTTTTTTCTTTCATAGTGTAATGATCACGTCAGTTCGAGCTGGGCAGGATTAATTGATTTTACAAAATAGGACTTCCTTAACGATGCCTACAGAGAGTGTCGATTGCAAAATACTTGCAGCATAAACAAGATTGGTAGAATATGCTACAGTTCATTTCATTTGTAAAAATATAGTTTCCAATCATCTACAACAAATGCTTACTTGATACAAAATCGAGTCAACTTTAACAATTGTAGATCAAATGTATGACCGTAATAATTCTAATTATTATAAAAAGACTTCGTTTTCTTCTATGTAATCGACTGTAAACGGCTACATGCTACTGATCTGCATTATTTAGCACACTGATATACTCTGAGGAATACTTTTGGCCGCCTATCCATCCGGTCTCCAGTGCACTTTGGTCAAACTTGGTTGCATCAGCTCCTCAAGTCAACACGCCATGATTTCAGATCAAAA
Source organism: Margaritifera margaritifera (assembly GCA_029931535.1). Classification (NCBI taxonomy): domain Eukaryota; kingdom Metazoa; phylum Mollusca; class Bivalvia; order Unionida; family Margaritiferidae; genus Margaritifera; species Margaritifera margaritifera. Next base: position 4,160,074 of record JAQPZY010001562.1, read on the forward strand.
TTTACAACAACAGATAAAATCTCAGATCATTAGATCTAACAATTTAATCGCACAGTCCTTCTTGCACTCTAGCACTCAACTCTGTAACCAAACATAGCATATGACAGGCTTTGCCAGCAAATATATCTTTATAAATTACTGCAATTTTGCTTCGACATTGAGTTGGCAGAATAAATCAGCTGTTGTTATTCAGGGCATGGTCATGTGACGTAATAACAGCGGATCTTACTAAAAATGGACACGAGACAGGTTGTCTTTTGGAAAGGACGAAATCAAAATGCGAAGGAAGCAAGAGCAGCGCTGCTAAAATTCAAAGAATATTTTCTCAATACAAATGATTATCATCCAATTTTTATATCGTGATTCTGTACGGTCTACGTCATATTAGCTAACCAAGATTCACAAGAAGTGGATCGACGACTCTTAGTTATCGAAGATTAGTTTAGAAATTTTGGCGCGTTTCGAAGAGGCTAACGAATAAAAACTGGTTGCTACCGAAAATCATTCCTTTTTGTCAATGGAAATCCCTGATTGAATGACAGAAAGGAGGAAAATTTTAATAATAAGGACATGATAACGGTTGTGTATCTATCGACAGAATTTATCTTAAGTATGTGAGTGAGTAGGTAAACTTTAAACCTCGACAAATACCCAACCATGAACATTTAATCCTGGAGAGAAGTTAGTTCATATGGACCATATTATATTGTGATTTATGTGATTGTAATGTTAGCGTATAAATGGCAATACAATCATTAGATAATCTGTCCGAGTAACTAAATCTTGTACATTTGCTATTAGGTCGGAGAGAAATTTGTTACGGAGGATTGTAGGATCCTGAAGCAATGCCAGTACAAGAATGGGAAGAGTGAAATCGTCACTGTAGAAAACAGGCCAGCGTGCCACATGCTTGCTCAGTGCAAACCAAACGAAATTACGGGACAATATACGTGTCAGTGTCAAAAAGGTTTTGTTGGAGACGGTATCAAAGGTTGCATAGGTAAATGTTATCACCCCATTCACTCTCTCTCTCTCTCTCTCTCTCTCTCTTTTCATCCATGATTCAGAAGGGAAACGGTCAGCCGCCAAACAAAACACAATTATAATTCATTCAGGACAAAAGAGTATATTCATTTCCCCTTGTTGTTGTTGTATTCACCCTTTTTTCTTTCATAAATCCGTATTTGTTTTTTCAATTTTCCAGTCTGTGTTTTGGGTAGTGTTTATACGCACTACTATCAGGAGTCTTTAAGATGCTTCCTCTCCGTTGAAAGGAATACAATATTTTTGTCATAGTTTATTGATGTTAAAATCAGTTAAACACTGCAGACATCGCCTTCGTGGCACTCGTATTTTTCTCTATTCATCCCCAGTTCCTCTTCGTCTGTTTTCTGCCTCATTCTTCTCCTCCTTCTCTTCTTTGCCATCCTTCCCTCTGCTTCTTTTTCTTGTCTATCAGTATCCAAGGAAATATAATTTATATCACAGTGGTCATAATTACAATGGTGTTTTTATTTGTTACATGGTTATAGCGGCCTGCGGTAATGCCAAGAAGCCATGTCACCCTAACGCCATCTGCAGCACGGGAAAGGGGAAGCAACCCGACCAATGTCGTTGTAAAGAAGGTTACTATGGAGATGGCACTGAGAACTGTACAAGTAAATAATTTTTCTAAAGTATGTCTCTTCTCTTCATCGTCTAAAAATAATTACATTCTACAGCAACATAGTTAGACTCTGTGCAATAATAAACAACAAGTACATTTGATTATTAAAATTAATTCAGATGTTCTAAACACCTTTTTTTGTAAATTCATTTTTCAGACCGAAGGCGTGGAAAAGAATACTATGTGAATAAAGTCATTCCAAAATGAAAACAAGCTGGAGCACAAACATTCAGCTTACAGGAAGACTGAGCATATTTCAATCATAACATATAACGTCATTTGTTCTTTCCCCTTGTTTGCAATATTTTGGTCACCAGGTGGATTGATGCACTCTCAAGAATTACATTAGAGTTTTCATTATTGACAACAATATTTCTGATTATTTTTAAATTCATGCTTTAAATGCACATATGTTTTAAAGTGCATCATTCATATCACCCATGCGGTATCCCTTAGAATCCTGCGAGTGTGTGGCGTCCGGCGACCCTCACTACACGACGTTTGACGGACAGAAGATCCATTTCCAAGGTCTATGCAAGTACACATTGGCCAGCATCCCGTATTGTTTTATGAATATCGAGGTCAAGAATCAACCCGTCCCCGGGAAAAAAGTGTCCACAACTAAGCTCTTGGATGTCAAGCTATCTTCTACTAATATACGGATAGGTCAGAAAAAGAAGCTGTTGGTGAGTATCAAAGCCTGATTTCCCCTATTGTTTCATTCAAAAGGATTTTCTATAAACAATTCAGATTGGGAAAGGTTTTTTGAATCTATGAATCTATAAGAGATTTGTATTATTGATATACACGAATAAATAGTAAACCTGAACTGACAAAGTAACAGAGATTCAAAACAGCTACAATCGAGAAATCATGCAATATAAATGATGTAACCGAAATATTTCAATGATATATTGGTGTGATAAAATGATTACTTTAAATACGTCATTCTTCATAATATCGATCAACTGGTGAGAATTGTTCATACATGTTAACATTCATGTTAAAAAAGTCATTGACGCTCAGAGGACATGCATCAGAATAAAGCGATCCTGATAGAAATAGTTTTGAAACCCTACTATTCTTACTTTCAATCAGTATGCAAACTTTTGACTTTATAATATTACTTTTCTACGCTACTATCATGTTTAGCCTAAGAGCAACATAATATATATGACCTTGAAAACTAATATAGTCTAACATAATGTGAAATAAAATAATAATTGAGTTATCCGAGTTCGATTTTAAGGATATTGATGGCGACTAAATCTTCAAAGTTGCGTGAATGAAGTACTTTTAACGCATTCAGCAAATAAAAAAATGTACTCCATCAGTAGGTATATCACGATATTACTTCTGAAACGATTATACATAGATTTCTGGAAATCAGAAAAACGAATCACTTCGTCACAAGATGATATTCTTTTCTATCATTATGCAACACATAGCAATTTAGAATATTTAACACTTACATTCTTCTGACCCATTTGTTTGTCTAAAAAAGGACAATATACTTTTTCTGGAAAACTGGCGATTGTTGTATATATTTGTCTTAACAGATCAATGGGGAAATAGCATATGCCCCTCTTGAGGGTGTCGGCTATAGAATATACGAGAAAGGCAGCATGGTCGTAGAGACAGATTGCGGAGTTATTGTCATGTTCGATGGGGCCAACACTGCACGTGTACTAGTTCCCAGCCAGTACGGGAAGAATGTGACGGGAATCTGCGGAAACTGTGACGGCATACAGAATGACTTCATGACCAAAAACGGCCGAAGTGTTTCCGGGGAAACGAACAAATACAGTCTGATTGGAGACAGTTATGCTGTTCCTGACGACACAGAACATGGAACTGAAAAGTGGGTAAAAAGATAGTGAAATAGTAATAACTCTAAGTCTGCAGAACACCGCCATTATTTAGTTCTCAGCACCCTCCCTCCACCGCCCCCAACCCACCAAATATATGCAGAATAGACAATCATCCAACCCGCTTCACTCTCCAGTCGATGGATCTGATTTATTATACCGTTATTACACACCACCCCTTACCATATGCCAAAGTTATAAATCTGTCTTTTTCTTAAATAGTGTGGGAACGTTATGAACGACATTGTACGGGTATTTTGACACTCACGCACAGGAAAGTAATATCCTAAACCTTTCGAAACAAACAAATACAGTCTGATTGGAGATAGTTATGCTGTTCCTGACGACACAGAACACGGAACTGAAAAGTGGGTAAAAAGATAGTGAAATAGTAAAAACTCTAAGTCTTCAGGACACCGCCATTATTTAGTTCTCAGCGCCCTACCTCCCCCGTCCCCCCCCCCCAATATATGCAGAATAGACAATCATCCAACCCGCTTCACTCTCCAGTCGATGGATCTGATTTATTATACCGTTATTACACACCACCCCTTACCATATGCCAAAGTTATAAATCTGTATTTTTCTTAAATAGTGTGGGAACGTTATGAACGACATTGTACGGGTATTTTGGCACGCGCGGAAAGGAACGTAATATCCTAAACCTTTCGAAAGCTGTAAAAACACAAACAATGATGAGAATACAACTAAAAATATCAACCTGAATATCTTGTCAACATGCAGTCTAATATTTATACGGCACTGTCAGTCAAATGTCATTTATTTCCGCAAACTTAGCATATCACACCTTTTACTGTTTTCAGCTGTCAAACAGAAACCATTAATCCGACTTGTCCTCAAGAATGGGAAAGTAAGAAGAGTTCCAATGAGTACTGCGGTCTGATATTGGACCCTAAAGGACCTTTCGGCCCATGTTTTGCCAAATATCCAGAAATAGCCAAAGGTGACGGAGTCATTTCTGACTGTACTTATGATGTGTGCGCTAATTCGGATAATCCAAAAAATGCACAGGATGCGGCCTGCACTGCGTTGGCCACGCTTGCCTATTCGTGTCAACAAAAATCCGACATTGACGTCATCGCATGGAGGAAACCTGACTTCTGTCCAAGTATAATTATGTTCCATTCACTTTTCTCGTCCCCATTTAGCATGAAAATCAATAAACTCTTCACAGTTTCAAACCCGCTTTCTTAACAACTCGTAAGCTGTCTTCTGTATGAAGCAAAGTGGCATACCGTGGATATTCTTAGCTGTCAGCACAAATATCTGTATATTCCTTTTAAATCCATGTTGAATTGTTGTTGTTGAAGAAGCTTGGCGATATTCTGAGTAAGCGAGAAGATTTATTTGAACAAATTAAAAGCTATTTCACGCGATAACATGTGTGAGAGCTACATACTGTCGGAAAAGTCTGGGGTAATACAATTATTGGATTAATGAATGCCGATAATATCGCATTTAAGATGTGCAATAGAGGAGGTTTGGTGATGTTCCGTGTTTGAGGTTGAAAAAGCGATGCTGTGATCCTCTGTAGGCACTTAATTAATTGTCATGTATTGGATTTATTTCCTTCACAATAATATCTTCAAAACAGTCTCTAATACAAGACTCGTTTCCATTTCTAGTGAAGGAGTGCGGTTTAAACATGGTATACAACCCGGCCATCACGGAATGTCCTGCCACGTGTAAAGATCCGATGCGGCGAACATCCTGCCACGCTGGTCTGTCAGAAGGCTGCGAATGCATGCCAGGATTTTTTCGGAGCGGTGCTGCCTGCGTTTCCAGGGAAGTGTGTGGCTGTGCTGTGCAGGGAAAATACTATCCAGTAGGTAACCTTTTAATGATTAGACGAAAACAAAAGTTTTTTTTTGTCTATGAAATGATTTTGAATCAGAGTCTATAAATGACAGCGGAATATAAATGTATGTGAATGTGTTAACGGTTTCCAAGAAGAAGATTACACCAATATTTATTATTTGTTTTAGATAAAAGTGCCACATTTAGACAAAGAGAAATGAGACAATTTGATCTTTTTTATAACTAATAACTAATTGAAATAATGTAGCTGTATTGTGCAGCATGTTTCACTCATTGTTGTATCGTCGTGTTGCCTGACACATAGGTTGTATACCTTTTTGTTTGATTCTCTGAAATCTGATCGCTATGTGGATATTACGCCAGAGGTACACAATAAACTTGACGATAGGAACTATTCTCAACATTGCATTTTCTCTTAGAATCTAGCTGTAATAGAACAGATACATAAACACGTATGACGTATACAATTCCTGTCATAACAGTGTATAGGTATGGCATTAAAAAGTAATAGAACAGATACATAAACACGTATAACATATACAATTCCTGTCATAATAGTGTATAGGTATGGCATTGAAAAGTAATAGAACAGATACATAAACACGTTTAACATATACAATTCCTGTCATAACTGTGTATAGGTATGGCATTAAAAAGTTTCAATATCTCTCTTTATTCGTGTCTTACGTAAGACACATCTACCAGTCTGTCATTGTACCCCTCGATAGTACCATCATGAACTTAAGTAACCGAGTTATAGCAGTAATGTGTGGTAATGACTATGTTATATTTGAAAGTGTCATCTGATCTTTTCCTCTGGAAGTTTAGCACCAATATTTCTATTCACATTTTAGGTCAACTGTACTTTTGAACCATTCTTATACATATCAACTTTAAAGATCTCCATAGATTGTCTACAATTGTTCTTCATACTACCGAGGTTACTATTTCAATTCTTCTCCTGTTAAAGGGTTCATCTGGAGCTTCGCAATTAATATAAAATGGGTAATATCCCAATTTTGTATCAATAGCAGATGTTAGGTGTAGTTCACAGAACACAGTTAATTTTTTTTCATTTATAGCTGAATACAACAGTAACGTCCAGTGACTGCAGGAAGAGGTATATCTGTGTACACAAAGATGGATCTTCGTACATGGAGAAGTTGGAAAATTCCCCACCATGTGGTGCAAAGGCGTCGTGCCGTCTTAACGACAATGGACAGTATCAGTGTCAGTGTAATGAGAACTACAATGGGGACGGATTTACATGCGAGAGTAAGCATTTTATATTGAAATATTTGTACCAAAGGGAAAGTGTAATCTTGTCTTCCTTTTAAACAAAGCAAGCACATAAAAAATATACTTCGTATCAAAATGTGAATATATTTCTTTATTTTTTACTGAACTAATCCTTCAGTTTCTGCAAAATATCGAAATCTATTTTACTCTTGAAAGTGTATATGTGCTTGGAGTTTATAATTTCAAAAATTCAATGGCATAAATTTGTTATTCATCTTGAACCAACACTAATGTTTCAGAGCAAAACAGAAAAGCTAAGTTTCTTTTGTAAAGCAAATCCTATGGTTTCGGTTTTGCAAAATATTCATTTGGACAGACACATTAGGCTATATAATTCATTTACATGTGGCTGCGATGAGAAACACGATGGAGTTTACTGTAGTAATATGTTTTACTTTCAAGCAACGAAACCAACCGTAACTCCATCACTGTCAACTCGGGTACCACCACCACCAACAACAACAAGTAGCACTGGAAGAACAACCAAGCCAACTAGTACTCCTGAGGGTAACATAAACATATTTGCAAATACGGATAATCTCTACAATTTATATATTCTAATGTAGACTTATATCCATGTTTCCAAAATTTTGTATTCATTACTTTATATAAATTAAATGAGCTAAAATGTGCAGTCTCTTTATGATTTGAACTTTTAATAGCGTCTCTTAGTCTTTAGTAAAAACCGTTATATTGCTAAGTAATGGTAGTAATATATGTTTTATTTGCAATAAAATTGAATACGCAATTTAATTAGGCTCAATAAGTTATCAATAACTTTATTTATGATCCACACCCTACCCCACTCATAGAAGGTTGCATCTGCCAATCAACTATCACATAACAGAGATTCTAATGGACTGCTAAGTAATTAGATCGCCATCTAGGTGTGAAACTTTACATAATTGGGTGTCTGACAAAAGCTTGCCTAATTGAGTAGGGCAAATATAATGAATTTACTGTATTAATATGCAATTTAATTTCTTTAAAACTTCGACATTTTTTCATTCAAATTGTTGTGTAATTTCTAAAATATACATATGAGTTTAATTTCGATCACTGGAAGATGTTTGAAAATGAAAAACGCTTGTTTTAGTGAAATAAATATGCAAATGAGGAGGCGGAGCATTTTCCGTTTTTTCAGCTAGTCCAATCAATCAATCGCCAGGCTCCACTTATTTATCTTCAGCTGTTAGTCGATCAATGAGTATTCAAAATTTCTAGAGCTAATAACCAATCTCATGTCAAACAGTGTGTGTACAATTACGTAAAACGACTTTCAGATAGCCACTGTATTGTCAGTAATATTTGGTACACTTATTATTATTATCATTATTTTCGTCTGGTGTACAAATAGTTATGGGTAAAAACTTTACCAATTTCTTGCATAACAAAACATATCCACAATTTCATTAAGGTAAACTCTGTATGTGTCAAAAATATTAGAGGACAAAATATAATTGTAATTTTCATGAATTTAGGTTATTTGAACAATAAAATAGTAGGAAAATTTACAAACAAGACTTATTGTTGTGGAAATCGGTTTAAATCTGTTCAGGTACTGGAAAGTAATGGAGAAATATGCCTATTCTATTATTCGTAAGCTACATGCACTGTTAACTTTCGCCTGTAATGAGGAGTAATTAAGTTCTTGGAGTTGAAACATTTGGCACTATCTTTAAAATAGAAGACATTTTTCTCTATGTAAGAGTCGAGAACTGTATGCATGTATGTATATTTATGTTTAGTTTTTAATGGCACCATGAGCACAATCCTGGCTGTATAGTGACGTATTTTATATCCAAAATGTATTTCTCCATTAATCATCAACACAATCTGATAGTTTGCAAAGTAAAAATGAAAGTAGTTAATATCACACTATTCTTTTTCGTGAAAAAGAAATACATTTGACGAGGAAATTAGTAATAACGAGACACGTCAATAGAAACAATCACAATCGGCCATACCTTAAAAGTGTGGTATCTGGCGATCAGGCAAAGAGAGACAACTTTATATTGTCGATTATTGTGTCTGTTAAAAGTCGCATTACTTGCAGGGTAACTTATTATACCTGGAATGGACGAATTGCCAGTTACGAGGTAAACAAGTCTACTATTTGATATGGCATTTTCTATAAAACAACAAATTCTATCACTGCACTGGAGATATATGTCCGGTTGATATTGAAAATCTTTTGCAGTTTTGGATGAAAACGAATAAGTCACACAACATTGAATTTATACATGTTCTAAGAGTGCAAACTGTCCAGGTGTCTGACCATTACAGCAGCAGACGCACTCTTAGTCCGACAAACTTAGCACAACGGGTGTCACCATGTAACGATCACAAGTTGCCCAGGATAAGATCGGTTAACTGCTTATTGGAATTTCGAACCAACAGCAGTTGACTTGCATCTGGTGGTACAAAGGTGGAGTTTAGTGGTTCATGAATTTGTTTTCAAACATTGCGGCAGTGATGAGGCAGTTGGGTCCACCACCAGTTCAGCTATCAGAATAAGTGAGGTCGATTGTTATAACTTCACCACTTATCGTCCTCTTCCCTTGACATTTTTAATATGAACCAGGCATTTCTGATTTATTACGAGGAAATATTTTCAAAAGAAACTTATGCAGGTCAGGCGATTGGTAATCAATTGGATCCAGTGCATGTTAACCTCTGGGGAAAACAAGTCTACCTGATTTATACAGCCTCTATATGGCTGAGTCAGTCAGTACTTGTTTTGTGCACGACAATGGAGTCTCCCATAAACTTTTTTTTAAAAAAACTTTATGGGTGGATTTTATTGGTAAGACAATCTTTTAAATAGCTATATGAGGTACAAAGAATACGTTCGTGATATTAGTTAAAAACTGGTTTTGGGAGGGAACGGAACTATAACATGAAACCAGTATTCGGGGAAACCCGTTGCACATGCGTCAATGCAGTGATGTATCTTCAACCCGTGTCTGAGTATTAACAACGTTAACACAAACTTTAACATAGAATCTTACCTTTCACGCCACCAACAGCCTTGGAAAAGTAATACATGTTCCTCACCATGCTCACCAAAATGATGTCCTTGTTAGGAAAGAAATGCGCACTTATATTATCATACTAAAGCGTACGTCAACGTTGTCATGTAGGAGCGTTAATTGATCGTAATTGAAATATTCATTGTTTTTCTAAAACCTAATAGTAATGTAGGTTAATCAACTGGAGGTTTCTAAGAATAAACAACAAAGGAATATGCGCTCTTAAATTAATTACATTTTTTAAAAAATTTTAAATGGGTTCTTGCAGATAGGAAACAAACAGATGTTCCTTAAATTATGTCAACCATAAAGGATTATTCGCTTTGACTGTCGGGAATCATTTTAAACAATAATATATTGTTAGTATTCCACATTGCACGGTAATATCGCAATGCATTAGGTTTCGTTTAAATATAATTAATTTATTTGTAATTTTATTTCCCTTGACGCTAACTTAAATTGCTTAGACATGTGATGAGTGAGTGTATAATTTCATCACTTTCCACATTCGATTTTCATGACTAAAAGAATAATAAAGGATATAGACTTTCCTGTTGATACGAAATAGTTGTGCCATCAAATTGCCAAATCTGTTTTAATATGCGCAGGAAATGATTTACTTAGTCTTTCCCCATATGCTCGCACTTAGCAGTTACTTATGAATGTGGCGTACAATAAATTAAATGTATTAACACTCACACGATTGCATATTGCGCCATACAAATCAGAGTCGCTGTTAATTGCTCAATGTATGATTTCACGCGATTAGTGTAGATCCTGGTCTTCCACTGTATTATGTGACGGCAAGTATCGGTAGGAGGATGAGCGATGTTACGTGTCAATAAAGTTTGTAATCATTCTGATAACACTGGATCATGCAGATAATTTTCCTACTCAGAATTCACGCTACTGCGATTCATTGCTTACTGGCCTTCCGGTGTTAGATTCTGATCTCTATTTTAAAATAGAAATCATAAACCCACACAATCTCTAGTTTTTCACACACAGTTTTGTAGATAGGGGGTCTGGGAACTGATTGTCAAAATTATAGAGACCTCTACTTTCTAAGTGTCTCCGAAGGCACACACCTTGCTCCCACCTTTTCTAAGATACAAATAAACTGCCTACTCGAACTAAGTGAAGACATCTAGCTACTGGATTCTGCAGAGACCTTTCCTACACAGAGTTCATACTACTGCTTTTCCATGCTTACCGAACTTCCAGTTTCCGATGCTAGTCACCATTTTCCATCTGAGAGAAGGCATCTAGCTACCTTATTCCATCAATTTGCTGCAATGGTATAATTCTGGCTATACTGGCGGCAAAGGCAAACAACGTTTCTTTGTGTGTATAGTAAAATGAGTCTATGGTCTTTATCCTGCGGAACAAATGTATGCATTTGTCTTCAATACTTATGAAACTCTTATTCTATGGACAATTGGTGACAGGGTAAAAATTTGTCATACTATCCTATGGAATTATACTTACATGGGATAGATATTCAGCCAAGATTAGTGCCAGAAAATGCACATCAACCTATACATTTTTAAGTGATTTCTTTGTTGCTTGTACCCTTAGCTATGTACAAAGATGTACCATCTTGGTAGTCTACAAGTTTGTTTAAAGTAACTGTAACCTCATTAGAGCTAATGTCGAAGAAAACCTTTAACATTACCACTTTCATTAAAACCCTGACTTCCTACCACCTCTAAACAACGGCAACTTATACTAAAGTCTGAGACTGCGCCATAAAAAAGAACAAACCTCAACTTAGCTTCGTCTGAATTTAACTCCAATCGATCAAGAAATGTTGCGCCCTATCGAAGCTTTGTTTGGCTGACTGGAACTCAGTCTGGACTTGACACAGTGATTGACAGGTAAATCTTCGTATCAGATTGATCCATTATTAATGTCAACTGGTTTTAGGGGATCTAATCTGCACACAACTTCGTGCACCATGATATCAACCAAATTGTCTTTGGATTCTTACATCTTGCTTGATACAGATCTCCAACGAATTTACTTCAGCAATCAGAACCCATCTGTAGCTCCCCCTTTCTAACCCAACAGACTTAATTTATAATCTCGGACGTTAATAACCAGATATAGTCATTGCAACAAAATTACCTCATACAATAACCTCCTGTCCAGGACCCAATCAGGCCGTTTTTCCTCCAGTCTGATCTACAGCATCGATTGGCACGTTCCCTGTTTTTCTTTATTCCTTTTCTTCTTTACTCAGCTACAACAGTCGTTGATACATATCTGTTGTTGCAGTATCTTGCATTCTTTTTCTTCAAAATTATTAAACTAAAACAGCAGTTTAGAAATGGATAACTATGAAGCTCAAATACAAACACCCATTATAATGTCCTTGTTTTATACATCGAGTAGTGACAAAAGTTCGTAGAAAAGATCTTTACTAAACTGTTAGAAACACTTAAAATAAATTCAAGATTTCGAAAGAGAATGAATGAAACAACTATCCCTACACCTCATGCTTAACACAGTGACTGAAATGTATAAGTAACAAAAGGAGGGTAATATGATACAGTTTGTTGTTGACTTCCATTTAAATTAAGATGAAAAGTCAAGAAACTGTACTATTCTTTAATATCATTGTGTGCTTTACTTGGAAGGAAAACAATCATTTTAAGAACATCACGCAAAATAGTAGATAAAGAATAAAATTAAATATGCGATGTTATTACAAGTCTTAGCCCTATTTTATGTTTTTAATAAAGTCATTCATTGACTAAATCAAATTTGCGTGATCGGAGGCTGCGCAGATAATATTTGTAATGTATGCAGTTTAGTTACAGTAAAAACCTCCATTAATGAAAACATACACTTTTTTCTATTTTGTGATGGTAATAAGTCGATAAATTTCATGCGAAGAGCTTGAATACTTGATACTACCGTAAAATGTATGGTCTATTATTTCAGGTGCATGTGGGATACAATTGATACTACCGTAAAATGTAAGGTCTATTCTTTCAGGTGCATGTGGAATGCACGTTTGTCACGAGTATGCGTCATGTCTGAGTAAAGGTAACATCCAGTACTGCGCTTGCTACGCTGGTTACTATGGTAATGGCGTGGATTCCTGTGGAGGTAAGTATCCATGACAACGGGAAGGACTAGCATGCGGTAAAATAGGAGAACACAGTACAAATTCAAAATTATATTCTTCCTTGTTGAATAAATACTTTATCTATGATACAGTTAGTTATGTTTTATATGTTATGGTAATAATTACAGTTTTCAAATTTGTAATGGCACAGTGCTTTAGACCGTTTATATTTTCCTCAGACGAAAAAAAACAAAAAAAAAACGATCAGCCACGTCCTTGAAGCTGTAAGCAAAAAGACATGGTATTCAAATGAATAATCCCGCAAAGAAGTAAAATAGCAGTATATTGTTTGCAATAAGGTAAATTTTATGCTAAGTAACAGCCTTATATTTTTTCAGATGCATGCACGTGCACAGGGTCAGGGGATCCACACTACAATACATTTGACGGAAGCATGATCCATTTTCAGGGGATTTGTAAGTACGTTCTCTCTGAGTTGGCCGTGGGATCCCAGTGTGACTATCGAGTTCTAGTCCAAAACGAACATCGTCACGGAAACACGAGAGTTTCGTTCACCAATAGAGTGGATGTAGAGATTGGTAACACCACTATCTCCTTGAGGAAAGACAGAGAACTTTTTGTAAGCATAAAATGTGAAGAATTCCCAACAGTAATAACTTACACTTTGGGAGTACTTTTGTTACATCAGAATTTGTCGACTTGTAGCCTACCAATTAAGACTGGAGATAAACGTACCTGGGGGATAGTTTCTTTCCTTAATGTTTTAAATAGATAATAAGTAATCATTGTAAAAAAAAAAAAATTAAAAAAAATTAAAAAAAAAACAATCAAAGTTTTACACCATATTACCAGTCGTCCTAAATCTCTTTTAGATCTTCCCCTTGTATCGTTTATCTCGTATACTAAGTGCAATAAGTAGCAAACACCTAACTGGTTTCCAAATTGTATATGTATGCCCTCAATGGAAGAACCTAAAGAAAAAATAATAACACTCGGCTTCGTAACACTGAAATCGAATCAGAGCACACCGGTAGAGGAGGAAGAAACCCATATATGCATACATATATATATATATATATATATATATATATATATATATATAGAGAGAGAGAGAGAGAGAGAGAGAGAGAGAGAGAGAGAGAGAGAGAGAGAGAGAGAGTGAGAGAGTCTTTATTCATTCCAATAGCCCAAACGAACTGTGAGGATACATTTTTCAATGAATTGAATTGAATGGCAGATTGTACAATAAACAACAAAGTATCCTCATCTATAGTCTACAATATACAAAGAAATCATAAGAAACGAAATTACATATGAATACAGATGCAGATCAATGCAAGTGAAATAAGCAGATTAATTCACAAAACTTTTCCGTAGGGAGAAAGAGATATCTACATTATTAAAAGTAATAATATGAAGATAAAATCAGAGGTTATGTAATTCAAATTCATATTGAAATGGTGGTCAGTCAAAATATTTAGGTGATCTATGCATATACGACGGTATTTCTATGATTAAAAGCTTTATAAATGTAAATGGCCAAATTATTCAAAATTCTAGTATTCTGGATATTCATAAGTTCTATAAATTTAAACATATTTGGTCTTTTTCTGAAATATTTCTCTATATATTTGGCTCTTAGATCTTTATACAATACGCATTCAAGGACAAAATGATATTCATCTTCAATGAGGTTACAAATAGAACAAAGTCTATCATGAATTGGTTTATATGGTCTCGCCCGTCTAACAGCTTCAACTTAGAGTCTGTGAGATACTATATATATATATATAATTTACGTCATTCCTGGTACTATGCAATTAGAAGTCGATGAAAAAGGTAATTTGAAGATGTACTTTACTCAATATTTATACCCAAAGATCGTCTAACTTCATTAAAAGATATAAATCAAAACAACATGTTTTATTTTTCTTTCTTTAGAAATATGTGTAATGAATGTCACCATAAGATGTGCTCCGATTTTCTAGGCTTTGTTTCATGGGAAGCAAATATTACTGAGATTGCAAATTTGACCAGCAACAAAATCAATGTCCGTGTGAACCCAATGTTTTCATGTATCAAAAACAGCATATAAATCTGTATGTTATACTTACTAATTCAGATAACGACCAGGTATGAGAGGAAGAGAAATAACTGATTTTTGTCCTATACAGGTTAATAAGGAAAGGAAATATACTCCCTTGGAGGCCAAGGACTTATCTTTCAGCATCTTCATGCGAGGCACTCAAGAAATTGTCGTGCAGACGTCGTGTAAAGTTATGGTGATTTACGACGGCAATCAGCGTGTGTCTGTAACGGCTCCCGATGTATATGGAAGAAACATGACGGGACTGTGCGGGAACTGTAATGGCAACAGAGGTGACGACTTCCTGACCAAGGATAAGCTGGATGTGTCTAAAGAGCAGGACCGCTACGCTCGTATCGGAAACAGCTTCATTGTTCCAGAGCCGGAAACACCGCCGGAAATGTGAGTCTACATCCCAGTCTGGATATCTATTATCAAATTAAAATGTGATATATAGAAATCCTTAATATTATAATATGAATCTAATTATATCGCTGGACTTTCAATATGATTTAAAAGAAAGAAAGAAATATCGCATATAAAGAAAAATAAAACATTTATTTATAAAATACAACGTCATCCAACAAATGATTTTCCATTCAGGATCCAGGAATTATATATATATATATATATATATATATATATATATATATATATATATATATATATATATATATATATATATATATATATATATATATATATTCTTTTGGAAATTATTATACATGCACATTCTGGTTTCAGCAGTAAGGCATGTCAACAGAATATATTTCAGCCAATTGTGGCACTTTAAAAAAACTCCCTCTGTATTGGTCAATTACATTATTTTACACATTGCGTTGTCTCATAGTTAACAGTAGTTTGCAGGGTACTAATGATGACTGCACATCTGACTTGCTTTCACCAGTTTCCTATAAGTATGCATGTAGCAGAGTTGTGTGGTTGTCAATATCTGTCAGGGTACTAATTGTGACTGCACATCTGACTTGGTTTTAGCAGTTTCCTATAAGTATGCATGTAGCAGAGTTGTGTGGTTGTCAATATCTGTCCGGGTACTAATTGTGACTGCACATCTGACTTGGTTTTAGCAGTTTCCTATAAGTATGCATATAGCAGAGTTGTGTGGTTGTCAATATCTGTCAGGGTACTAATTATTAATTGTTTTTACCAGTGTGCTGTTAGTGTGCACATGTGCTGCTCTGGTTATACGACGGGAAAAATCGGGAACATTGATATTTTATATCCTTAATATATCGCATATTAACAAGCTTTGATTCAACATGAATTGATATTTTTTCTTATCTCGTGTTCCGTCATTTGTTTGTATAACATAGCTATCTTTCCAGTGAACATCACTGTTTGAATCTTCAAATTATCAAAGTGCATTTGTATTGAGAGTTTCAAATTGTGATGAAAAACGTCAAGCTCGTCATAGGCTGCTTGTAAAGACGTAAATAAAGGGCGCGAGTTGCGAAATGTGCTGTATCTGTATCATTGATTCCTTTATACGTATCGTACCAAGTAATGATCAATACCTGTATGTTGTTGATCCTTTGTTTAAATTATCACATATATCAATACGAAGGACATTGCGTTTCACAGCTGTCGAACTGAAGAGGTAAAAATCATATGTTCACCGGAGTTTCTAAGAGTCGCCAATTCCTCTTACTACTGTGGTTTGCTGAGTGATACCACTGGACCTTTTGCTGACGTTATCAGAAAGGAACCGAAAGTTGCTGAGAAATTTCTTGAGTCTTGCTTGTTTGACGTCTGCTCTGATGAGGATGATTTGGTTGAAGCCAAAAGGACCGCCTGTGACTCTCTAGATAGTTTCGCCAAGGCCCTAGACGAGAAGGGACTTGGTAAAATCATTTGGAGGACTTCAGAACGATGCCGTAAGTGTCTATTATATTGCTGTGCTTCATTTAAGAAATGATGATTATGATGATGTTGATGATTATATTGATAATGATGATGAAAGTAGTAGCAACAGTAAATAAAAGCTTCCATTCCACTTCAGCAATCAGAACCCATCTGTAGCTCCCCCTTTCTAACCCAACAGACTTAAATAGAGATGTGTTAAGAGAGAGCAAATTGCTCCAAGCATAGTTTGTGTTAATATTATAATGTTTCCACTTAAGATTGAGAAGATCTGTTTAGTCCTGACCGTTATGTCCTTTCCGGTTTTCTATAAAATGAGGTTAAGTGCAACGAGTTTCTTTGATATATTGTTTTAACATTATTGGAAGAGTCAAAGAATATTTATATTCCATATCAGGATAAAGGTGTTATGAAAGTACTGGGAATTCGTCTTATAGCTGCCTAAAGTTTTGTTAACCCTACATTTTTAAGTCAATGTTAAATTTGTATAGTAAAAGTAGTACTACACCTGTAGTAGTCGTAGTAGTAGCAGCAGAAGAAATTGTAGTAACAGTGGCAGCAGCAATAGTAGTAGTAGTATAAATAAATATTGTTCACATTGGCTGCAAAAGACAATTCTACTTACATGTGCCTACAACATAGATAGATCGATTTATCTTTTGAAAAAAAAAGCACTGAGATGCAGCGAAAACATGGAATACAATACCAACGTTGGTGTCCTCCCTACATGTTCTGATATGGATGGAGTGCAAGCGGCACAGTTTGATGTGCCAACGGTGGATGGATGCAGGTGCAAACAAGGCCTCTTTCTGAGCGGCGATAAATGCGTCCGAAGGGAAGAGTGTGGCTGCAAAGTTGAGAATCAGTATTTACCTGTGAGTAAAAATGTGTCGACGTCCTATACTACTCTCCCGTGCTTGTTATAGATTATATGCGTCGCATTACTCATTATAGCCGTGTGGGCTTTAATCCCCCGCCAAATTTACGAATGTTTCTACTATGCTAACCATTTCACCCACTCGGGTGAAGAGTTTGTGCATTTTATGCTTGCTTATTATTTTGTGTGAAACACAAATGTCTTGAAAGTCACACATCCACGTTAGCTCCTATTTTAACAATTGACACGCCGAAGATACTACGCATCTTTTCCTAGGTCACAGCAGTAAACTAATGTAGATGCTCTTGTGGATTGTGAGTCCAGATACGAACAGCATTGTCACAGATCAGCTATCGTACAATACCTCAGGAGGGAAGGTCGATCTTGTTGGTACTACTTATGATTGCAAATGGACACTGATGACTCTGATCTGCTGGTGTCTTATCCATCTGCATATATGGGTCTATACTGTTTGCAGTTGCGTGCTCGATATACACAAATAAACACAGTATGTGCAATTTTCTGGATACATACATTATGAATGGGAGATAAATCATTTAGTGTTGACCCGGTATCGTATGTCCCCTATATCATAACCGATCACGGTCTGTGAAAAGAAACACACTTACTATATTATGAATTAAATTGAGAATATATATATATATATATATATATATATATATATATTTATATATATATATATATTCATTTATTATTATTATTATTATTATTATTATTATTATTATTATTATTATTATCTTAGACAAGCGACATTGATTGCTAAATGACGTCGAGTTGTCAGCATTAGAAAATCCGAATCATTACGAGACGCGAAGCGTTGATGAGGATTTTCTGATGCTGACAACAAGACGTCATCAAGCAGTCCAGATCCAATTGATGTGATAATGATATTTTTGTTACATATCTATCAATATTTAGATAATTTAAGAAAATCACTATATACATAACTGAAAAACAAAAGAAATTGCTTCACGCTTCAACCATTTTTTAATATGAACTTCATCTTAAATTATGAACCGAATTACACATTGATCAGCTGATATGCGCTTGAATATCGCAGTCTATGAATGAAGCGTATGAAACAACAGTCACTCATTTTCACTACGATCACTGTTAGTAACACCAATTCTTAGACACATGGGAGCAGCAGACCCATATATGTGATTGCCAGTTATTGTGCAGTTGTCAAATCTTGCATCACGGGAGATATCAAAAGCTGAATTACTCTGAAAGTTTCTAAGCTAGGCTAAAACCAATGCAAGAGACTCTGATGGGTACTCGGCATGGGAATTAGAGCATTATTTACACAGATATTTACAACGTGATTGGACAAATTGTTGAAACTTGATGATAGAGACTTGATACAAGTAAGGCTACGGCATAGTTTTCCATGCATGTTCAGTTGTAACAGAGAGACGTCAAGGTACAAGTGCTTCCAACCTCGTATGAGAGGATGGTGATTAGGAATCAGAAAACAACAGTATCGTGTTCCTGCTTCTAGCAAATGACGGTATATTCTGGCTCTTTCTTGATTAAAATTTGATAGATGTATAATTAAATTTAATATTTATCACTATTATTTCCACTCTTAAATATCTGCGAAAATGTCAGATTACATTTAAGTTTATCAAGACAAGATGGCATTTGAAAACTGTGGGAACAATTTTCTAGGTCGTCTGTGAACCTTGTGATAATGTGACTGTGTCGGGCATTTGTTGTTCGAACCAAATCACATATCACTATACCCTATGACACGTGTTACTCTCTCATACTAAAGTTTGTAATCAAATCAGTATGTTGGTGAATTACTCTGTTGATCCGCATTCAAAAGAAAATAATGGCCAACTTTTTGTCTCATGATTACTTTACAGCACAAACATTTATTTATGCTGATAAACTGCAATTTATATCTGAGCAAATCGGGAGAACTTGGAATTATAATTATATCGGAGTATCCGTCAGTCTCTTTTCCGAAAATAAAACCGCAGAAACTTAACAAGGCCGCTGTAGAGTTTCAATTGCTCAAATACGTGCTGACATACAAACCTTGGGATACTATGCAAAACTTCAGTTTTTAATTTATGCATAAATCGAATTCCAGACATTTTAGAAATATAATATTGTAAAACAAAATAATAAATTGATATAAAATAAAGTCAACTTCTTATAAGGTAGATCTATTGTCTGACCTTAGTGCCAAGGCTATATTTGCACGATAATATCGGATTAGTATGCGTTTCTAAAATGAGCAGATACAAATATGATCAACATTATCCGTTTGTGGGCCGTTCGAGATATTAAATCATGTACATTTTCTATTAGAGCGGAGAGACATTTGTTACGGAGGATTGTCGATTACTGAAGCAATGTCAGTACAAGAATGGGAAGAGTGAAATCGTCACTGTAGAAAATAGACCAGCATGCCACAAGCTTGCTCAGTGCAAACCAAATGAAACTACGGGACAATATACGTGTCAGTGTCAAACAGGGACTGTTGGAGACGGTATCATTCCTTGCATAAGTAAGTGGAATCCCTCTCTCTATCTTGTCATCTATATTTCAGAAATGAAAGGGTCAGCCACTACACAACACAGTTACAATTCATTCGGGACAAAAGTTTACCATCCTTTCATCTAGCCATGGTTGTGTTCACACCTTTGTCTCTTTCATAAATCCATATTTTTTAAAACATTTCCACTCTGTGTTTTGGGTAGTGTTTAAACGCACTACAACAAAACGTCTATCAGATGAATATTCTCTGTTTAAAGGAATGAAATATTTTTGTCATAGTTTATTGTAGTTCATTTCAGTCAAATACCGCAAACATGCATTTGCCCGCATTTGCCATTTCATCCCCACTTCCTCTTCGTCCATTTTCTGACTCATACATCTACTCCATCTCTTCTTCCTCTTCATTCCGCCTTTTCTTCCTCGTTCTTCTTCTTTCCTATCAGTATTAATCCAAAAATAATTTATATCGCAATGAACATGACCACGATCGTTTTCCTTACATCGTTTTAGAGGCCTGCGGTAATGCCAAGAAGCCATGTCACCCTAACGCTATCTGCAGCAAGGGAAAAGGGAAGCAATCCGACCAATGCCGTTGTAAAGAAGGTTACTATGGCGATGGCATTGAGACATGTACAAGTAAATAATCTTTCTTATGTATATTTCCTATCTTGATGGTCTGAATAAGCAATTCAAATACGCAACATGATGTCTAGAAACTCTTCAATAATAAACTACGGAACATTCGATAATTAAGATAATCTCAGTTGTTTGAAACACATTTGTTTTTTAAATCATATGTCAAACTGAAGGCGTGTAAAAGCACATAACTTGAACTAAGTCATTCCAAAACGGAAACAAAGCTGAAGCAAAAACTTTCAGCTTTCACGAGTACTGAGCATATTTCATCCATGTCATTCAACACCATTTCTTCTTCCTCTTTGTTGCACTATTTTCGCTGCCAGATGGACCAGTGCACTCTCAAGAATTAGAGTTTTTATTATTGACAATAATATTTTTAATTATTTTTCAATTTATGTTTCAAATACACATATCTTTGAAAGTACATCATTCATATCATCCATTCTGCATCCCTTAGAATCCTGTGAGTGTGTGGCGTCCGGCGACCCTCACTACACGACATTTGACGGACAAAAGATCCATTTCCAGGGTCTTTGCAAGTACACAATGGCCAGCATCCCGTATTGCTCTGTAAATGTTGAGGTCAAGAATCAACCCGTCCCTGGGAAAAAAGTGTCCACCACTAAGTTCTTGGATGTCAAACTACCCTCTACTAATATACGGATAGGTCAGAAAAAGAAGCTGTTGGTGAGTATTAAAGTCTGATTCCTGCTATTATTTCTCTCTGAAGGCTTATCTATAATGAAGGTTTGTTAAAAATCCATAAGAAATATGTATTATTGATACAAATGAAGATAAACCGGTACTAACAAAGCAACACAGGTCTTTGAAGAATCAAAAGAAACAAAAATCAAGATATCATACAATACAAAAGAAGAATCCGAAAAATTTCAAAGTTTTCTAGAAATCGACGAAAATAATGGTATATTGGATTGGTGAAATGATTGCTTGAGATTCGACAATCTTCATAGTGTTGATCAAATTATGACTTTATAATATTACTTTCCTACGGTAGAATCATGTTGAAAATATGAACAACATAATACCTATGACACTGACAACTAATATAATGTAATATAATGTGAAGTAAAATGATAATTGCGTTATCCGAGTTCGATTTAAAAGAAATTGACGGTGAATGAAGTACTTTTGCAGCGTTAAACAAATAAAGAAATACACCACATCAGCCAGTATATCACAATATTACTTCTGTATCGAGTTTGGATCTCTGGAAATCAGAAAAACGAATCACTTTGTCACAAGTTGATCTTCGTTCCTATCATAATGCAGAACATAGCAATTCAAAATATGTTGTTTGTAGAATAATAGCAAATATACTTTTTTTTAGAAAAGTGTCAACTGTTTTAGAAAACTGGTAAATGTTGTATGAATTTCTCTTAACAGATCAATGGGGAAATAGCATATGCCCCTCTTGAGGGTGTCGGCTATAGAATATACGAGAAAGGCAGCATGGTCGTAGAGACAGATTGCGGGGTTATTGTCATGTTCGACGGGGCCAGCACTGCACGTGTACTAGTTCCCAGCCAGTACGGGAAGAATGTTACGGGAATCTGCGGAAACTGTGACGGCATACAGAATGACTTCATGACCAAAAACGGCCGAAGTGTTTCCGGGGAAACGAACAAATACAGTCTGATTGGAGACAGTTATGCTGTTCCTGACGACACAGAACTTAGAACTGAAAAGTGGGTGAAAAGATAGTGAACTAGTATACCTCTAAGTCTGCAGAACACCGCCATTATTTAGTTCTCAGCACCCTCCCTTCCCCCCAAAAAATATATGCTAAATAGACCATCATCCAACTCGCTCCACTCCCCAGTCGATGGATCTGATTTATTATACCGTTATTACACACCACCCCTTACTATATGCCAAAGTTATAAATCTGTCTTTTTCTTAAACAGTGTGGGAACGTTATGGGTGACATTACACTGGTATTTTGACACTCACGCACAGGAACGTAATATCCTAAACCTTTCGAAAGCTCTAAAAATGCAATATGAGAATAAAACTAAAAATATCAACCTGAATATCTTGTCAACATGCAGTCTAATATTTATATGGGAAGTAAACAGCCACTGTCAGTTAAATGTCATTTATTTCCGCAAACTTAGCATTTCACACTTTTGACTGTTTTCAGCTGTCAAACAGAAACCATTAATCCGACTTGTCCTCAAGAATGGGAAAGTAAGAAGAGTTCCAATGAGTACTGCGGTCTGATATTGGACCCTAAAGGACCTTTCGGCCCATGTTTTGCCAAATATCCAGAAATAGCCAAAGGTGACGGAGTCATTTCTGACTGTACTTATGATGTGTGCGCTAACTCGGATAATCCAAATAATGCACAGGATGCGGCCTGCACTGCGTTGGCCACGCTTGCCTATTCGTGTCAACAAAAATCCGACATTGACGTCATCGCATGGAGGAAACCTGACTTCTGTCCAAGTATAATTATGTTCCATTCACTTTTCTCGTCCCCATTTAGCATGAAAATCAATAAACCCTTTACAGTTTCAAACCCGCAATCTTAACAACTTGTAAGCTGTCTTCTGTATGAAGCAAAGTGGCATACAGCAGATATCCATAGCTGAGAATTTAAATATCTGTACACTCCTTTTTAATATATGTTTACTACTTGCTGTTGAAGAAGCTTGGCGATATTCTGAGTAAGCGAGAAGATTTATTTGAACAAATTAAAAGCTATTTCACGCGATAACATGTGTGAGAGCTACATACTGTCGGAGAAGTCTGGGTAATACAATTGATTGATTCTTGAATGTCCTTAATATCGCATTAAAGATGTGCAATAAAGGAGGTTTGGTGATGTTCAGTGTTTGAGGTTGAAAAATCTATGCTATGGTCATCTGTAGGCACTTAATTAATTGTAAAGTATCGGATTTAGTTCCTTCACAATAATATCGTCAAAACAGCCTCTAATACAAAACCCGTTTCCACTTCTAGTGAGGGAGTGCAGTTTAAACATGGTATACAACCCGGCCATCACGGAATGTCCTGCTACTTGTAAAGATCCGATGCGGCGAACTCCCTGCCACGCTGGTCTGACAGAAGGCTGCGAATGCAAACCAGGATTTTTTCGGAGCGGTGCTGCCTGCGTTTCCAGGGAAGGGTGTGGCTGTACTGTGCAGGGAAAATACTATCCAGTAGGTAACGTTTCAATGATTAGAGGAAAACAAAAGGTTGTTGTGTCTTTGAAATAATTTTGAATCAGAGTCTATAAATGACGGCGGAATATAAATCTATGTGAATGTGGTTTATAAGAAGAGTACACCAATATTTACTATTTGTTTTAGCTAAAAGTGCCACATTTAGACAAGGAGGAATCAGACGATTTTTTTTGTGTGTGCTAATAACTTACTGAAATAATGTAGTTATATTGTGCAGCATGTTTTGCTCATTGTTGTATCTTAATAGTGCCTGACACATGGGTTGTATACCTTTTTGTTTGATTCTCTGGAATCTGATCGCTATGTGGATATTACGCCAGAGGTACGCAATAAAGTTGTCGATATGAACTATTCACAGCATTGTATTTGCTCTTAAAAACTAGCTGTAATAGAACAGATACATAAACACATCCACCGTGTACAATTCTTGTCATAATAGTATATAGGTATGACATTAAAAAGTTTCAATATGTCTCTATACGTGTCGTACGTAAGACACATCTACCAGTCTGTCATTATACCCCTCGATAGCACCATCATGAACTTAAGTAACCGAGTTATAGCAGTAATGTGTGGTAATGACTATGTTATATTTGAAAGTATCATCTGACCTTTTCCTCTGGAAGGTTAGCACCAATATTTTCACATTTTAGGTCAACTGTACTTTTGAACCATTCTTTTACATATCAACCCAAATGATCCATATAGATTGTCTACAATTGTTCTTCATACCACCGAGGTTACTATTTCATTTCTTATCATGTCAAAGGCTTTGCATCAATAATTGATTTTACGTGTACTTCGCAGAACGTGGTTAATTTTTTTCATTTACAGCTGAATACAACAGTAACGTCCAGTGACTGCAGGAAGAGGTATATATGTGTACACAAAGATGGATCTTCATATATAGAGAAGTTGCAAGATTCCCCATCGTGTGGTGCAAATGCGTCGTGCCGTCTTAACGACAATGGACAGTATCAGTGTCAGTGTAATAAGAACTTCAATGGAGACGGATTTACATGCGAGAGTAAGCATTTTATATTGAAACATTTGTACCAAAGGGAAAGAGTATTCCTGTCTTCATTTTAAACAAATTAAGTACATGCATAAAGTATACTTCGTATCAAGATGGGAGTAGACTTCTTTATTTATCACTAAACTAATCCTTCAGTTTCTGCAAAATATGGAAATCTGTTTTACTCTTGAAAGTGTATATGTGCTTGGAGTTTATAATTTCAAAATTCAATGGCAAACGTTTCTTTTTCGTCTTGAACTAATGCTAATATTTCAGAGCAAAACAGAAAAGCTAAGTTTATTTTTTAAAGTAAATGCTATGGTTTCGCAGAATAATCATTTGGACTGGCACATTAGCCTATATAATTAATTTCGATGTGGCTGTGATGAGTAACACAATGGAGTTTACTGTAGTAATATGTTTTACTTTCAAGCAACTGAATCAACAGTAACTCCATCACTGACAACTCGAGTACCACCACCACCACCTCCTGGGGGTAAGAGAAATATATTTTCAATATGGATACTCTATAGAATTCATATATTCTAATATGGATTTGTATCCGTGTTTTCAACATTTTGCATTAAATAGGTGATATAAATTTAATGGGCCAAAATTTCCAGTCTTAATATAGTTTTAACTTTAAATAGCGCCTTTTAGTCGTTAGTAAAAACCGTTACATTGCTATGTGATAGTAGAAAAATATGTTTTATTTGCAATCAAATTGATGCGTAACTTAATTAGGCTCAATACATTATCTATAATTTCTTTTATGTTCCCATCCCAATCAACCCCACCGAGGGTTTCAATTGCCAATGAACTATCACGTAACGGAGATTATAATGGACTGCTAATTAATTAGATCGCAATCTAGGGGTGAATATTGACATAATTGGGTGTCTGACAAAAGCTTGCCGAGTAGGGCAAACATAAAGCATTTGCTATTTTAATATGAAAGTTGAATTCTTTAAAACTTCGACATTTTTCATTCAAATTGTTTATGTAATTTATACAATATACATATGAGTTTTATTTCATCCACTGGAAAATATTTCAAAATGAAAAATGCCCGTTTCAATGAATTAGATATGCAAATGAGAAGACGGAGCATTATCCGTTTTTCAGAGGGTTCAATCAATGGATTGCCGGGCTCCACCTATTTACCTTCAGCTGTTAGTCAGTCAATGAGTATTCAAAATTTCTAGAGTTTGCTAATTAATCTGATGTCAAACAGTGTGTTAATAATTAGGTAAATCGACTTTCAGATAGCTACTGTATTGTCTGTAATGTTTGGTACGCTTACTATTATTATTATCATTAATTTTAACTGATGTACAAATAGTTATAAGTACAATAATTACAGATTTCTTACATAATTAAAAACTTGCAAGATCTTATAACGGAAATCCTTTTTGTATAAAAAAATTGGAGGACAAAATATAATTGTAATTTTCATGAATAGGTGGTGTTTGAACAATTAGATGGTAGGAAAATGTACAGACAATACTCATTTTTGTGGAAAACGGTTTAAAGCTGCTCAGGTACTGGAAGGTAGGGCATAAATATGATTATGCTATCACTCTTAAGCCACATGCACTGTTGACTTTCTGCAAAACAGTTTCACATTCTTTGATTAAAAGTAAAAAATATCATTTGGTCTTGGGACAGCTACAACTGTTACAAATGGTACTGATCCAAAATCAAATATAGCCACCTTTACTAAGAAAGAAAGACTTTAGGACGATACAGATTTCCAACATAATTTCGCCAAATTGTAGGGACATCATTATCGCTTCAAGGTATTTGAATTGTTGCACAAATAAGGCTGATAGACAATCATGTATGGTTGTCATTAGTTAAAACGTCAGAAAAAGAAAAACATACAGATACTTTTTCTCCAGAACCGTTCAACTAGATTTCACTAAATTTGAGAAAAGCACTCTGAAATCAAGACCTTCCAAGTTTGTACAAGTCATGACGCTCCATTGTACATAATCATTGCCGTAAATATAATAAGGGAAATTTTCAAATGACTTCTCAAAAAACTGCTCGTTATATTTTCACCAAAAAGCAATAGAATTTGTTTTGACAGTTAGGTCTTGCAACACAGATTCCTTAGTTCTTCGCTATTTCATTTGAATTTTAAGCTACTAAAATCCAGGCTAAGCAGTATAGGATCCACTAACCACACCACCGCAGCACCACAACCACCGCCACCACCACCACAACCCCTTTCTTTTTCAAGTTTTAAGTTTGAAAAACTATATTGAGCGAGAGCTGGCATTATGTAGAAGTGAAGCATTTAGAAGCTCCTTTGAAGCATAATTAAATTCGAATAGATCAAAACAGTTTATGAAAATGTGTTTCATATCAGATAGAAAACAGGAAAATTATTTGAATTTCCATTCCTTTTTCTAGAAAATGGTACTTGCTCGGTATCCGAAACAACAACTGGATGCAGTACAGTGAAGATAATCAAGGGCAACTGTTACTACACCTCCAATTTCAAGAGCCAATGTCGGTATGTTGTCAATATGATTAACGCAAACTCTGCGATGGTATACATCGGAGACATGAAGGTCGTACGTCTGGATTCGTATATTACCAAGGAGTACATTGATTGTGCAACGTTCAAAATGGAATATAGGCAGGTGACAGTCACAGAACCAGCCTGCGGCTGTGAATGAGAAAATATAATCCTGGACAAATTTGATCAAGCCAGTCCAAGACGGCACGTGTAGTGTTCAAATAATGTATTTATTACCCTAATATACTATCCGTATGAATTAAAAGATAGTGTTTCACGTGTTAAGTTAACTAGACACTGATTTTATTATATGTAAACTTTAACAAAGGCTGAGTCTTTTTCGTATATTTTTTAAGGGCTATCAAATGATTTCAGCGTGTTTCCATCAATGCGTGTGATTGAAGTATAGGGAAATCTAGCCTAAGGGAATGTAATATGTGCAAGAGACAAGTCATTCAAACCTTTCGTCCTTGTTGGTTAGATTACGTTATCATACTCTCAAAATGGGAAGTATATTAAGGATAAGTAGCATTTAATTATTTGTTCATCTGCTAATGTTTAATGCATGTCATTTTTTGAAAGTAATTCCTACCAAGGCTTTGGCAATTAAAATATATAGTCTGAAGATATGATTTATGAGATATCCTTGTATACATATATTTGCTTAGCATAGTATTACTGCTTGTATACCGCACCATGTATGCGATATAAATCTATACAGTATTGTGGGATATTTTGTTTAAAAGTAAGTTTTGTTGTTGCTAGACGAAGTTTAGTATTAGTACTGAAAGTTTCTTATAGAGTTCATGAACCCTAGTGAACGTGTTTTTATAGACTTCTTGAACCCTAGTGTTCGTGCCTTACAGAGTTCACGAACCCTAATGATCTTGCTCTCACAGAGTTCATGAACCCTAGTGATCGTGCTATTATAGAGTTCATGAACCCTAATGATCGTGCTCTTATGAGCTATATTATTAATATGTGTACAGACAGTTCATACTCGAGTTTACAATGCTAAAATGTGTTGGCGTTTACCTCATGAGTAATTTTTAAATCAGCATGTATCCAATTTACCATATAAGAGAACAGAGGTTAAAATCAACTTGAATAAAGTAACTGAGTTTCATTCTGACAGACCACGCATCCTGCACGGTCGGGATTCAAGAAATATGTCAACTTGCGCACAGGGGCATTTTTTTTTTTTACAAAAATCAAGAACAAGTTCTAGAACATTAATGTTACTTGACTATTTGTTTTGAATGAGCAATTCTTTTTCGGCTTTTCCGTGACAATTTGATTGTATTGTTAACTATTAAAGAAGAAAATCATTGTCTAATAATTAGTCTATTGTGGTTCCATCCTACTTTCCAAGGTACCGTTGATATGTTTCTTAGTACAGTTTATATTTCTTGTAATTGAGAATTCTCTGTTTCTTAGGATGATACTAATAAGTATGTAAGAAATAAATAAACATTCATTTATTTTCTTTTGTTGAACCCTTAGTCTTGTTATCTTGTAATTGTTGGGATTAATAAAATTATAACTGATAAATGTTGAGTGATGTTGTTGTTAATATAAGTACTAGCAATTACTATCGATAAAAATAATTGAAAAAAGGAGCACGTGTATCTCTATAAAATGTGTCTCCCGAATTTTAATTGTCTTATCTGACATTAAAATTTCTCCAGACATCAATGATACCCCCAAGAATATGGTATAATTGAAGAAACCTTAATCTGAGTTCCCACTAGCTACAAAGACTAAAATAATCTCAATTCGGTCACATTTTCCTGCACGATGTGATGTTGGACCAAAATCTAACGAACAAAGGTATGCATTTAGATGACTTACCTATTTTACTAGTTGATCAAAACAACATTATTGCTGATACTGGGAGAAGAGAATTGTTATTCTGGTCGAGAGGTTTACGTATATTTATGTGCAAAGCTGTCGAAACATATGCTTGCCATTAAAAACAGAAAAATTACAGAAGCCCTACAAAGTAGAGTCATAAGGGTTAATCGCTGCTGAATTGAAACGCTAAGTCTGAGACTATCAGACATATGTTATATGGTCTTATATATGTTATATGGTCTTATATATGTTATATGGTCTTATATATTGTCTCTGACTACATGGAGTGTAAACAAAGGGCGGGGAAGGGGTATTTCGTCTACGCCTACAACAAAAATGGAATTCGTGATATTTTCCAGCAATTTTTTAGTCCCATGAAAATTATTTCGAGTATAATGTTCATTATTTTAATAACTGTATTAAAACTATGAGCTATTTATTCAACACAATTTAGAGGACTAAAAATAATCCCTGTGATGTAGGCTTCCGTACATTTACAGTTACGTGTGCTTGTTTAAATCAGAGACAGTATATAACACATATGTTAGTCTCAGGTTAAATTATTTTATTATGCATCAGTTGTTATTTTGCTAGTAAAGTTGTTCATTTTAATGAGTATTATAGCTGGTTTTATTTCTTTGTAAATATTCAGTTAATCGATTCAAGCAAAATTCCAATTTTCTCTACAATCACCCTCGTAAGTTTTGTACTGGCTCTCAATATTTAATCCTCGTTTTGTTTGTGCGTTTGTTTGCTTTAAAAGCAAGGTTAAGAAAAATAATATTTGAAGGTAGTTGACAAAAAGGAATTCTCTGATTTATTAGTCTTATATTTTACTAATACTCAATGACTGCTATTTATTTGTCTTTCCCGTACGTCTTCATTTAACGCGTAACGTCATCTGATAACTGCAATAGAAATAATAATAATAATATTAATAATAATAATAATTAATGATAAACAAGTTTATTTATATCGACTTTTCGTTTTTCTTCAAGTAACCTGGGCTGTTATCAGTTATGTTTGCCACAAACAACAGGCCTAACAAGCTGAGCTGGTACTCGAAACAGCCAATTGGCATTGAGATTCGAACTCGTGACCCACCGACTACAAGTCGGACGCTCTATTGACTGAGCAAAACCACTAACAATAAAACTAATATCAAAGTTGATATTAAACTAATACTGAGGAAGCATATGTTGCTTAAGAAGCAGAAGCTTCCTGTAGATCCATATAAAATGGCAGAAGATGAAGAGAAGGAAATTAAATAAATCGGAATAAAGAAGGTTATGAAAAACAAGATCTGGGTACATCACATTTTGTAATGAATTGGGTCACGAAATTGATTTCTTTGCAATTAAAACAATAGTGCAACAGCTATAATATCAATTTTCCCACGGTGTGAAAATTAACGGTATGAGTATAAGAGAGCTCTTCATAAACATTCTGCAATCGGAGCACTCTCGGGCCTTTCCGCCGATGACATATATCACTAAACTGCCTTCCAGTGACGTAAACAACGCCACTACCTGCACAGACCGTGTAACCCTGGGGTCAGTCTCGTTTAGATTTGTTATTTCAATCTGTTTCTCGTTAAATTTTGGCGACAAAAGATAAAAAGTTAAAACAATAGCAGTGCTAGATCTCATTTCTATAGTTTCCGTTACTTTTTTCAAATCCCTTGAAAAATGAGGGGAAAACAAGAGGAGACGTTTGTGCAAGAAAATTGGAGGTATCAACTCATTGTGTAAATGGCGTTTCTAGAGAAGTGGGAGTTCCGACTGGGGTGCAGTTTGATGCAGCACGAGGATTTACGGTGGAAAAGGCTTGAGTTGTTCCAAAGAAACAATCGAACCAAGTTGGCCCGATATCGCTCATCTGACTAACATAACTTAATGGTTGACCATTTCACTAGGCTGGCTTATGTACTATTGTAAGAAAACAACCTATCTAAACTAAACTTTTTGTAACGTTGACTTTACCTATTTTATTATCAAGATAAAACTTATTTCTGAAGATAAAAGCATAATTAGTATGCACATCCTCTTGCTCATAATCGAAGTCATTCACGATATCGATGATATAAACCCATTTATGACCATAAATAGAGCCACTACAGTATTGGCAAGCACAGACAATCAGATGCAAATCAATTCAATAATATGCATGACTCTTGCTCGCAATTGTACTCATCTAAGATCTTAGTGACTTAAGCCCATTTACCAAGTTTAACAATAATTCGAATCAGAAATATAATCTCTCAAGTGTTAACGAGCGACGTCAATCACATGCTACATAACTTCATTAATATGCGTGGATCCTGCGCATTACCGAACGCATGCAAGATCCTGATCGTGTAAGCATATATTCGACGTTTGATTAAAATCAGATCATAAATATGACTTCCAGATTCATAACAGGCCCAGCCACGCAGATGCGAGATCACCTCATTAATATGCGTGGATCTCGTGCATTATCAAACCCACCCACGATTTTGATGATATACAATATAACTTCTCTATGATCTTGACGATATAAGCATATATTCCGAGTCTTATCAAAGTCAGATCAGAAATGTGACCTTCAGAGTGGTAAAAAGGTCAGCGAATCTGATGCAAGATTACTTCGTTTATATATCGAATCCATATTTCTAGTCTGATCAAAATCTAATCATAAATATGGCTTTGAGAGTGGTAGCAGGTCAGCCAGTCAAATGCAAGGTCACTTTTCATTAATATGCGTGGATCTTCCTCATTATCGGACTTGTCCAAGATCTTGATGAAAGAAGCATATATTACAAGCCTGATCAAACTGGATCAGATATGCGGCCTCAAGAGTGGTAACAAAGTCATCAAATCAAATGCAGGATCACCTTATTAATATGCGTGGATTTCGCTAATTATCCAGCGCGTCTGAGATTTGGATTGCTAGATCACGTCGAGTTCTCAGCATCAGAAAATCCGGATCATCACGAGACGCGAAGCGTTGAGTTATGATCCGGATTTTTTATGCTGACAGCGAGACGTTATCCAGTAATCAAAATCGTATTATTGTGATACTGATATTGTTGTTACATATCTATCAGTTTTGAGATAATTTAATAAAAATAACTTTACGTAACTGAAAATGCAAGAAATTACTAAACATTTCAACCTCTTTAATACTTCATCTTCAATCATAAACCGAATTTGATCAGCTAGCATGCGCATGGATATTAGTTTCATAACTGAAGCGCGTGAAACAACGGTCACTCAGTTTGACTACAGTCACGGTCAATAACACGAATTCTTCGACGCTTGCGGGCAGCATACCCATATATGTAATTTACAGTTATTGTGCAGTTCTCACATTTTGCAACACGAAGATTTCACCAGCCGAATGACTCTGAAAGTTTCTCTCCGAGGAGGTTTAACTGTTTCTGGTTGGACAGTGTGAGAGGCTCCCATTGAGACTAGACATTGAAATGACAACATTATTTTGAGAGTTATTTACAGCGGGATTATACATATTGTTGGAACTTGATGATACAAATTTGTTGCAGAGAATGTTACTCATTTCCTTCTTCATGTTAAGTGAGGCTAAGGCATAGTTGTTGACGCCTTACACATTTTTGTGGCCTGTAGGTTGTTGACTTGCTGTAGGAGCTAATCCAGCATGAAGAAGTTTGGAACAAGTGGATTTGGTTCTGCAGTGTCTTTGTGAGGAAAATCATTTAGAACTGATGGCAAACTCGCATATTCATCCATGATCGCTAAACCAATCTTCAATATTCATCCATGATCGCTAAACAAATATTCAGTATGCATCCATGATCGCTTAACAAATCTTCAATATTTATAATTTCATATTCATCCATTATGCGGGAAACTCACTAACCTTATCAATTATGAACTTCCGTAAATGATTTGTACTGTACAGTAATATTTTGGTACGCAATTTCCTAATGTGATCTTGTTTCAGACGAACCTTTTGACCATATTTACTGCTTCAAAACAAAAAAAATAAAAAAAAAATAAAAAAATAATTTTTTTTGTTGTATTGACAAAAACATGGTTTGGACCTTTCAGATATTTTAGTTATAACGCAAGGTTTCTTAACTAACGTCGCGGTGAGACCTTTGTTTACTGCTAGTGTCTGCATTCCGTCACTAGGGGTGCTGCTATTGTAACCAGGAAACCTCAAAGATAAAGTAGTTCCAGACTCGTTTGAGAGTATGGTAATACGGAATCAGTAAACGATAGTATCGTTTTCCTATTTGTAGGAAATGAGGTACAATTCAGGCTCTTCCTTGGGTAGAAAATTGATAGGTATATAATACAAAGCCATATTCCAAGTTTGATTGAAATCGGATGAGAAATATTTACTACGGATTGGTAACAAACAATCGTTGACGGACGGACGACGCACGATGGAGGCAAGTCCATACAATAACCTCACTTGGCCTTATAGTTAAAACCAAACAATTAATCCAGTATATGCAAATGACTGATCACGATCACCTCGGCGTTTGGAAACGTGGATAGTGATTTGAAAACAAAGGGCTCCTTTGCTTTGACAACCGACCACTTACGAATTATTACGAAAGCTGCTTGAATGAACTTATGAGCACAATACAAAGGTAAAACTGTGTTTAATTTATACTTGGTTTTAAAATAAAAGAGAAAACTTTGCGGCCAACAGGCGAATTCAGTGAAGTTTTGCCCCCACCTACTATGATAACGTCACACAAGGTCGCAATCATGAAATCTGGCTATGACCTTTAAGACAGAACTGGGCAGACATGGAACGTATTCAGGTTAAAAAGGGCATTGGAGGAAAAATTCAGAAAATGGGTAAACAATTATCAGAGACCTTGACTTTGAAGATAGACTTTCGGCTGTGGTGCACTAAACTTGAGAAGCATAAGCGTAGCGAGGTTCATCCCTGTTATGATGAAAAGAAGAAACAAAAAAAAACTAAAAATATTTTATCGGTGACCACGACCTGGAGGATAAACCCTCAAACGTTCAATGCAGTACATCTTCTAGCATTATTATAAAAGAATACTCATCTTCATCCATTTATCTTAAAGAGCCCTAAAGTTGGAAAGCAAAAGGGCAAATATGACTGAAACCAAATATATTGATCTTGACCTTGTAGATTTAAAAAAAATGGCACTTTTAACGTATATTTGGCTATATCATGCCGAGAAAGACTTCCGATGTGGTACGCGACACACCTTTAAAAGATAACATATAGTTATATCACGTTTTATCCCGTTATCTCAGCTCTAAAAGTATAGAGTGAATGAAAAATTCAACATTTAATACCACGACATTGACCTTGAAGATAACACCCCCAGTGTGGTACACAGTTTATATGTTGATGGCATATATGTATACCAAGTTGCATCCCTAACTTTAGAAACAACTCTTCAGTGATAACGTGGAAAAGGTAGGAATCCCAGCGTGGTTCACAAGACAGCTTCTAAAGATTTAATATATATGTATATATAATATAATGAATGTCTAAACTTTTGGTCTATGACTGCACTTTAAAATACTGTCAAATAGTAAGTCGCACGTTAAGTTTGGTTAAGATGTCAACATGGCATTTACTGACCTTTGAGTTCATGGTCAGAATTGTTTGCCATTTGTTGGGGATTTTCCACTCGAATGCCGCATTTTATATTGCATTGTGGGTCTTTAGATGACACTTGTCCTGTTCTGATATAGGCCGTTGGCAAAGAGTATATAAGAACTTAATGAACGCATTATAATCATTTCAATTTTAAATCCTGTTTTAAAAACATTCCTGTTTTTTATTATCAGTCTGTTTGCAATCATAGTTGTGCTGTAATGCCGTAATGCTGTAATGCTGTATTGCTGTGCACATAATTCGAAAGGACTTATTTATTTGATCATTTATTTGAACTAATATAAATTGCTCAGTAACCTTTGGATTTAAATATATGACTTTTGGATATTTGCAGAACATTCTCAAAAATAATCTGCATTACATTATCGTGGTGCACCGTACACGGCCACTGTTGTGGTACATCAGGACATTAAAGACTACCATTCATTCGGAACATTTATTCATTCGGAACATTCATTCAATTGGAACATTCTCTAATTTCTGACTTGTGTTTAGGACATTTAGGATTATTTGGAATTGAATTCAAATGTCTTTTGAATTTTCAATTTTAATTACAGAGAAATAAATTGTTTGCTGATTGTACATACATATATGTGTGTGTGTGTGTGTATGTGTGTGTGTATTTGTAATTCTCATAATAACCTCTATATACCTTGATTTCTGTCGTAGAAATCTGGAGTGACTGTGTACTTAGATGAGAATTAATCACACGCTCGAATGCCTATACCGGCGATTTTGTAGCGTCATATTTTGGTGATGTGTGCATGGTCGAGATTGAATGGGGTTGGTGCTGACAGGCAAAAGCGATGGGTGCCTTTCCCGCGGACCCAGGTTCGGATCTCCATAGAGTACGAATTAAAAATTCTCTAACCTGTATGACACTATTATTTATATTATTTATTCGTATTTAAGCATTATGTTAATGTTATCAAGCATTTTTCTGTAGGATCTATGGACAGCACTTTCTGCTGTTTTGTGTATATTTGTAATTATATATATATATATATATATATATATATATATATATATATATATATATATATATATATATATATAAAATTCAGAATTACCGAGTCATGTTGTGTTTAATTTTGTTTTGCAATATACAATGCATACTATACAGACTTGTTTACTTTGTCTCTCTTAAAGTTTTTTTGTAATATTTCGAGGTGTTTCATGTGCTGTATGGTATTATATAATTATGGTTACAATGTGCATATAACAGGTTACTTTCGATAAGCTTATTAATTGTAGTTTTTTGTGCTATTTTAAGTTTTCTAAATCGCTTTACAACATTTAAAAGGTATGCAGATTCTTCAAACCTCCACATTAAGACCCCTGGGTATTACCCAATACATCAACAATCGGCACCCAACTGGTTCAGCTAAACGATGGCAAGCTTTTTGGAAAGCTAATACTTGTGCGTGATCTACCTTCACGCCTAGTTACACATATTTAACAATGTCAGTAATTTCCGCCCCAAGCCGATTGTCGCTCGACTCTCTACCTGGGTCAATCCACACTTCAGCTATCATACCATTTATGGAACATACACACATTAATTTATAACTACTATGCAAAATTTCTTTTTGCCTCTTTTGCAGTCAGACCCACAGATTGAAATATGAGCCAACGGAAAATAAAAGACATGGAACAATGTTAAGTTAGACTGGAGTCAAATCTTACTAGTCCTTCGAGTTTATATTTATGTAAGCTATATTATCAGTCAGTACAGCGAGTTACATTTGTGTATATTACTCTGTAGGTATGATAAATTGAGCATAGGCAGATAGATATAAATAAAAGGAATGAGATACGTAGAGTTCATGAGTGCTGAAGCATATTGTTTATCAAATTGTAGATGGTAAAGTACATACGGCCTGTCCAGTTGCACCGACTCAGTATACCCGTTGCTTTAATTTATTATTTTAATAAAAGAAAAGAAAATGCTTAAATCTTCCCGATGTTAAAAAAGTCTTTTTTTTAAAAAATGATCATATATACTGTACTTTTTATTTAACTCACTAATCTCTTTGAGTTTGTTTCGGTGTACAAGTTGCGATACATATAGAGGTACATACATATATATCTACCTACCTACGAATATACGTACGTACATACATATATACATACATACACTTATAACACCTATTAAACATAGATACTAGTGACCAGTCTTTCTACCAATTTACCTACACGAATGAGTTTATATTCATAAAGCTTTTAAACTGGACGAACGTCTATAGCACATCAAAGCAAATACTTTGATTTTTGAAACTGTTTCTGCTTTATGTTGCAAGCAATATGAAACTTTGATTACTTCACATTACAGATTCCCAGGGAACATGACTTAAATTTCATGACGTATATAATATCCGTTCCTCCTTCGACTCCGTATACAATATTTGGCTCAAATACCTAAAAATGTCACCCTTCTGTGCATTTAGATATAGCACTGTCAAATCGGCTTTAGAGCTGCCGATTCGTCTACCTGTCACATTTGTAAGTGTTCAAAAATTAGGGTAATTCTACGCTAACATGCTATCAAAGA
The DNA here is from genome assembly GCA_029931535.1 of Margaritifera margaritifera. Classification (NCBI taxonomy): domain Eukaryota; kingdom Metazoa; phylum Mollusca; class Bivalvia; order Unionida; family Margaritiferidae; genus Margaritifera; species Margaritifera margaritifera. Next base: position 4,197,677 of record JAQPZY010001562.1, read on the forward strand.
CTTTGGATTTGACACTTAAAATATCATACTTTGATGATGCCTCTTTTTTGGACCATTTTGACCGTCATTTCCAAGTGCCAGAAAAGGCATTATACAAGACATTTCCTTACGGTTTTTTAAAGAACTGTACGAAAAAGAAAAATGAAAAGCGTTTACAACAGTGAATAAAAAACAACATGGAAATGTTTGTCATCTTATAAACCTCTCCAGAGGCCCTGAGGATGTTGTGTGGTGTGTCAAGTCTGGGTTGTACTGAAATTTGGAAAACTTACTGCTAACCTAAATCCATGTCGGAGTCACCGACTAAATTTGAAAGCTGTATCAACAACAGTAAAATAGTTTTGTATTGACTAGGATCGTAAAATTCTACATTGTTTAATGCCATTCCATATTTTAACCTTTTGACGTCTCCTCCGGGTGCCCAGGTGCCAGTAAAATAACTAAATCCATTCCGTCCTAAAGAAGTCTCAGATGTCTTTGATTTAACATCCATGATGGTATGTCTTGGCGATGTCCTATTTTTGACCCAATTGACCCCAACCCATCTCAACTATCGCCAAATGACCCATTGGTCCAACCATGGACAATTAATAACTGTACCAAAATGACAATGAAAAGCACAATCAATAGAGAAAAAATGGCATTTTAAATATGCATGACCTTTAACCCTGCTATCTTCACATTCGGGCATCTGGAGTTGCAGATACATTTTCAAATATTTATGGCAATCCCAAACCAGTGGGGGTGGGGGTGGGCGTACGACACGGTAGATCAGTTGGTAGAGCGTCTGACTCGTTATCTAAGTGTCACGTGTTTGATACTCACCCAGGCCTCGGTGTGTCATTGTGAAAGGCACTTAGCTCACATTTACTCGACATGATATAGTCAATATTATGCTAATAGTGCACTTAAAAACTATCCAAGCAACAAATCAGACATCCAACCAACCCACTGGAAACTCACCTACACAATATTGACAGTTTTATTATAAACGGTAGAAAAGTTTCACTTTTACTTAGATATGCACGTATGGACTGTCGAACACGAAGATCATCTATTCTACACGCCTGTCTTTCAAAAAAGGCAGGTATACTAAACCAGTCAATTTCTGTTCATCCACCACTCACATATCCATTTTAATCTTTGACATCAATCGATATAATTAAAATTAATTGATTTTTATCAAAGAAATCCAGGGTGGTTAATGTAGGGAAGGTAACTCAATCAGCCAAATTTATTTAAAGGTGCAAGCGTCACGTCCCCTTCATTTATTCAATTCCTAAGCCTGAAAACGACGAGCGTGTTTTAAAAAGCTGAAATAGTGCAACGTCAATGGATGTTAGACATCTTCTTACAGCTCTCCTCTTATAAAGCTCAAAAGTCACTTGCCGGTTTCTCCCGTTGATATTACGTTAACACTATGTCACTGTCTGTAATTAGGTAGAGTGTTATTCAGGCAAGCCAATATTGGTCTGTCACAATGTATGTGTTTCTTTTTTCCCCGACCAATGACCTTCGTCTGCTTTAATACGTATGTTCCCCACAGTATTACTCGTCATGTTCAATTTGTCTTTCCTCCATAAATCTGTGCTGTTACAATCCCTTTTCCCTCTATACTGTCATTCTATTGTTAAATGCCACAACCCCATAAAAAATCCGTCATATTCCATTCCCATTTCCCGCCGTTGTGTTATCTAATGTTAATTTGACATTTCCCTTCATAGTGTCATTTAATGTTAAATTTCCATATCCCTATGATAGTATCATCTGTAATGTTATTTTGCCTTTCTCCCGATAGTGTCCCAAACGGTATGTTAAGTTCCCATTCCACCCATTGTATCTCATTTCTCCTTACATCGTCCCTTACAACTACTAATACCTTGAGTAGAATGACAGGTCGACATTCGACACCCCAAATCTATGTCTTGTGTGTCACGTGTCCGCATTGCATCAAAAATATTTTTAAAAGGTAATGAAAAGGGTGAAGTTTGTTGAATCGTTCATCTGTCATGCCCTGCAGGAGGAACACAGTAAATAATTGTTATACAACAATTGATCAGACAAAGCGTTAATTACTAAAACTGAGAAGATGTGAGTTTTTAGTTAATGTTGTTTAGTCTGCATTGTTTCTACTTCAAGTAACCGCCTTGGATTTTTCTCAGTTAGTTATTTAATTTGACGGAAGAAAAATATTATTTTTAAATAGTCATGCCCATGGATTGTTCCATATATATTGCCATCTATGATAAATTTGCAACAATGTAGTTCAAAATCAGCACTACAATACATGGGCGATCCTTTTGTTTAGGAAAGATCAACTCCAATAATGTCCGAAACATTAAACACTCATTTATTGAGGTATATGCATTTGTGACAAACAAATTTGGAGAAAAGTATTGCGTTGAATTACTTCATTTAATCGCGAATAGTCGACGCAGCGGATTACTCTACACGTAACAGAGCACAAAGCAGACCATACAATGTGTTTTTGCCTAGATACCAGAAATTTCTTTGACCTTTTTTTAAATATCGACAATTGTTTATATTGGATATTGTAGCCCTGACTACCATCTCGCGTGATACCAACTCTGTACCGAGAAAAACAAGAATAGTTTATGGCCCTTCTGTATATTCCACTAATCTTATTTCATGTTGTTTTAATTTTTTATTTGGAAATGCAAATACCTGGTTAATCTGGTATTGCCTTATCTGAGGCTATGGTCGATGGTAGAATTAGCCTGAGGAAAAACTTGAATCAATGTTTATGTGTATACCAGATTTTGGACACCCTACAAGATGCACAATATAGTTTTGAAAACTTTAGACCTTGCCTGCACCATTGGTAAATCCAGTATGTGCATAAACATCCTCAATGAGATTATTTTAAATCAAATGGTTGTAAATAAATTTAAATATAACTTTTTTCATTATTTTCCCAACACAGCTTAACAAAGAAATAGGTCGGTAGTTTGACTGATCGTTGGGATTCCCTTTTCAAAAACTGGCATTACGACAGTTTCTTACCAATTATTTGGAAACATTTGTTCTCTTAATGATTTATTGAATAAGATGCAAAGAGGTTAGCCAATGGCAGGGGACGCACCGATTAAAATTCGGTAACTCATCGTATCGAGTCCGCAAGCCTTTTGACTGGGTATAGTTTTTATTATTTCTAAAATATCTTGTTCTCCAATCGTTTTTCTGATAATGTTATGTTTGTCTTATAATAGATTTGAGGTAGTTCAACGTTGGTATTATCAACTTTGGATATTGTAGTGAAAACAGTGTTTAAACATTCTGCTTTTTCTAAATCAGTAAACGTTCTTAGTATTAACGTCTGTTGTATACTCGAGTGGTGGCATTATATTTATTTTGTTCTGTTTAATTAAGTGTCTAATTCGATGCCAATATTTCTTGGGGTTGTATCCCATGGTTTCAATGATTTCATATTTTGAGAAAACATTTATTTTGCAAATTAATTTTGTTTACCTTATTTCTGAGTTTTTTAAATTTTGACCATAGGCGGGGATTTTTATTCATTGTTGCTTTTTTCTTTATACGATCTCGCTTTCTTGTTCTGCGCAATTTACTATCATAGCAAAGTTTATCGTTCGTACATATCGTTACGAGTTTTTAAGGCACACATCTTTTAACAAAATCTGTAAACAGGGAGGTAAATCTAACTGCGGCTTCATTATTGTTATAACAACTTTGAAATGCACTTTCCCAGTTTGTATTTAAGATAATCTCATTTAATTTATTAAAATCAACTTTGCTATAAAACCAAACATCTCTTTTTAGCTTGAACAAAAATCAAATACACTTTTAATAATCAGAAATGTAGCTCGATGGTCACTTATAGATGGTTCAACAGGAATTACACCGGAGCGCCACACGTCAATTCTGCCAGATACTATGATAGGAAAAAGTAAAGTTTATGAGATGTCGGTGATCCTCGTAGGGTGAATTATTATATTTTCTAAACCGTTGACTGTCATTATATCTCTGACATTTCTCAGATTAGCGTTTAGTAAGTCCTCATTTAGATCCCCGAATAAAATAATGTTTTTAGAGAGACTGAGGGCACGCTCAATGGTATTATTCAAGGAAACCCGAAACTCACTGCTGCTGATGGAGGTCTATAAACTACATATATCAAATAATTACAACGCTGTGCAGCAAGTTCTATCTATAAACCCTCTATTGTTTTATCTAAGAGTTCCAACCGTGTGATAAACATTAACTTGTTGGTTACATAAACCATAACACCACAACCACGATTGGACCTATCGTATCTGACTGGATTGTGAAAGCCTTCAATGATGAGATCATAACTTGTATACTGTCATCAAGATGGGTTTCAGTTATTGCAATTATATCAAAATAATCAAGATGAGTTGATATGTCATCTAATTTATGCTGAACAGACCGTATGTTTAAATGTACGAACAATATTGTGTTGTCTGCTAGAGAGGAGTTGCTACATGAGTGAGATGATGATGATGATGATGATGATGCAGCTACCTGTATCACAGGACCTGGATTTAGTTTTACATCCCATGAAATCATAATTAAGAGTGAAATCCACAGTACAAAACATGCACATAAACACAACTTGGAAATCACATTTTTGGTGGTATGATTTGAGGGCTTAAGTTTGTCTACTTCATGGGAATATTTATGATCAAAATATGTACACAAGAGTATTATCTATAGTGACGTTAGACCTATAATAAGTCGAAGATTCGTAAATAAAACATCGCTGAAGCTCAAATGTTGCTTCCTAAGCAGGCGTCTGGCTCGATTGAGGAATAATCCAATGCTTATCTTATGGAAAATAATTATACTAACCATTAGACAATATGCACAGTAGATCAAAGGGATGGGGTAAGCTAGAACGAGTCCTGAATCCTAGCATATGCAACTAGTGTATCTAAGGCATCATATCGGTCTTATTGAACCTGCCTCGGGTTTTTTTTACGAAGAAGCTTCGATAAAGAAAGTTGAATTGGAAACATTAATTATGCAGAAAACAAAGTGATAAATAAGAAGCAAGTAAAGAAAGTAATGCAAAAACATCACTGATTTGAGCATTGTATGTACAAGGGGTTACAGTTGGGAGATTTAAGGTAGAGACAAACTATATATATATATATATATATATATATATATATATATATATATATATATATATATATATATATATATAAAGAGTAACATAATTAGAAGGTTATACCCGAGTTAGTAATAAGTGGACTAGAGTGCATAGGTTATTTATGCTATGAACTATATATAAAAAGATAATGTTTTAAATTTAAATCTCTACTAAATCGATTGCAGCAATTTGTTTTTAAATTTGTACTTTCATAATTGATAAATGTGTATCAGATTAATCGGAGGGGAGTTTGTTTAATTTGGGGCAGTGTTTGGATTCCATTGTGTACTGGAAACCTATGTAGGGTACGCATTTTGTTCTTAACGAATCGTACGGACCCATATTTGTCTGATGATAAGGTTTGACATACTACGTAACGGTGAAGGGTGAGTTGTCAAGTTTCTTTAAAATATGGCTTGCAATTAAACGCAGTTAATAATGACTGCTCTTTTTCTAGCTAATGTCAATGCTGTTGCATTGAGGTTGACAAACTTATCTCTTAAGATTAATGAGAAAGACATAATAACAGTAACACAGCCAGTCAGACAGCCATATAACCAGAGACATACAGGCAGTAATGAAAAAGACAAACAGACAGACAGAAGGAAGGAATAAGAGATTAAGATACATACATACACACATGTATACATGAACAGATAGATAAAGTAAGTAACCGAGTACGTTAGCAAGTAAGTAAATATATATATATATATATATATATATATATATATATATATATATATATATAATTACTTAAGTACGTATGTATGTATGCATGCATGCATGCACGTATGTATATATGTATGTATTGATGTATGTAAGCACATGAATAGTGTTAGTTTTACTGTTTCATCTATAACGTAAATGCAGTACAACTGGCTGATTTATTTCGCTACGTGTTTATCCTTTGATATAGGGACTAAGCAAAGGGTATATTAACATATTTTAATGTTTAGGTATTTATTTTATCTTGAAGAACGGGATGAAATTAACGAAACTTGACAGCGCTTTAGAAAAATCTGGATCCTCTGACAACTATATGTGGCGTTCCTTTTTCCTCTTTTTATAATCAAGATATAATTCCCCGCGAAAATATGAATAGCTACTGGCTATGAAGTGGGTTATTATAACTTCGAATCAAACATCATAAATAATTCTGCTCTCACTAAGGAAGAGGGAAGAAAACTTCTGTTTCTAGAATTATATTTCAGTGATAAAACGTAACTGTTTTATTACATAGCCGAGCGTATACGATAAGGTAGCATTTATTCTTGTCGACGTGTACAAGAAATCCCACGCATAGTTAAACAATTCCTCCCGAAATATCCATATCAACATACAATATTCATGCTGTATCTTCAAATATCATCTACTTTTGATTTTCTTCACTGTTTGTATAGATATGTGTTTTAATATATGGATATATATATATATATATATATATATATATATATATATGTATGTATATGTATTATTGCATGTATGTATGTATCCAGGTATGTATACTCATTCGAAAGGTAATAAAAATTCCCACAAAATTGTATTAAAAAATCATATAAAAACTTTATCGCGTCTTCTAGTAATATTTTAACAAGATATAAGTTACAAAAATCTAATTGTATGAGCTTCTTTTATTAAGCGATTCCTTAATTTGTTTTTGAACACTGACCCTAAGGATGCTAATCATCCCACATTATCGTCTAATTCCAAGCAACTCATATAAAAAGTATGATCTTTATGTTTTTTGTATCGTTTAAAACAAAAGATCATGTATGCACAAAGACAGTATAATATGTTTGAGAATATTAAATATATGTTACCTCACATGTATGAAAGGTACTTTGAACATCACATGTGTAAGATAAACAAGTCAGTTATGTTAAACGTATGTAAAATATGTTGCATATTTAAGTATTAAGTATAACAGTATAGGACTGTAGTACATATACAGCATATTTGTGTTTCATATATGTTATGATTTGTATATAATAATCAAAACATGTTTTACATATGTCCATTTTAACATATGACGTTATATATAATTGATATAATTCACATACATTGAATCACAAATACTCAGCATTTGTTGTTTTCAACATTTTATTTTGGGGGGAGGGGTGTTGATAAACGTCGTCTGTGCGAATCTGTTTTGCAATTTATTGCATCTTCTTACGTTGAGTTTGTAAAGTATAGGAAATTGAGTAATAAATATGTTCTGACAGTCAATGTTACTTATTTCATATCAATATTAAAATTTGTCAAAAACCAAGACAATATTGCGTATAGTATGATAATGAAATGAACTGTACATATCCAACTATTTCCGCACAATGTATATTCTCACCACTCTCCTTCAAATAGTTACAATAATGGCAACTCATACACCAAGTATGGTGAATGTCCATCCAGCGGTTTAGGAAGAGACATAGCTACGATCCGATGGACGGACAGACGCACGGACGGATGGTATCACAAATCACAAAATCAGCTCGCTTCCTCACTAAACATTGGGATACAAATGAAGTATAACAAATTTTCTTCTAGAGGACCATATACACAATGCTGTATATTTTTATTACACATTTACAGTCTATTCTTTCAACTGAGGCACAGATTTCCAATGATCGATTTTGTTCAAAAAGTCACATTTGGAATCGGATGGATTTATGTTCTGTAGGAAAATTATTCATCGACCTATATGTAAGAGTATATTACCCACATTAAGGAATAGATTTATCGTAGTATTATACAATCATGTTTCTTTGCATCTTGTAGAGAAGTTCAACCATTCTGTTCCAATCTTATACTAAACAACATGCGATTGGATATTTGAATCGACTTCAACAAAAGCATAAAATTACGTAGGACATTTCACCATTTAAGTTCAGTGATGACATACAGATTACTAGAAAGACGATACTGTAATGCCATATGCTTCAGACACTGGTAAATGTCATCGTTCACGCTTGAAATAATTTTGCGATATAATTTTATTGTGCTGGTTGCAAAGAAGAGGTAAACTCATTTGAAACGACCATGTTAATGGACAGGATACGCTGTAATTTTAGTACAGATAAACCTATGTATAAAGGACACTCAATGAAACACAAAAATCTTTAATGTGTCCTATAGCTAGAAGTTAAAATACTGTGTAAACTAAGAAAAGAAGCATACAAACATTGTCCTTTATGAGCAGGTATCATATGCACGAATGTACCGCTGATGCAGAAAGACAAGGCACAACTAAAACATGTTAGATGTGCAGGCTTGTTATTTTTCTACTATTTCACATTGAGCTGACGGGGGGAGGGGGGCATAAAATCATGTTTTCAACAGAATAAATGTATTATTATTATTATTATTATTATTATTATTATTATAAGAATATTATCTTGTATTTTTAATTAAATAGCAAAAGTATTCCTAGCATTCTATCTCTATATAAGCATTACCTTGCATATTTGAGGAAGTAAAATCATGCAGTGAAATGAATTTCTTTAGAAATATTAAAAAGCAAGTGTAAACAACTTTGTATTATTTATGAAGAATTTACATGAAACGAGTAAGAAAGCAATTATATAATAAGGTCAGCAACGTCTACAAATATGTAAAAAACAATGTAATTAGTACAGCTTTTATTATCTTAATCAATAAGGCATTGTAGATTTTAAAAAAACCCACATACTAGTTTAAAAATAATTAGGAATCAGAAGAAAACAAGAAATACATGTGAAAGAAAAAAATGTTATACTTCTGAGACATATATTTTACGTAAATAAACGTAGTTAACATCTTTAGCTTAAAAGCCACGACAGGATTCACACCTGCAGCACAATATTTCATAAACTATTTCTTTGACTGCTTTCTCTATGGCCAGAATCAGTGATACGTTGGAAGACTTCTTCGTTGGTTTTGTAATAGTCTGGAGCATAATTCCCATATACCGAGAAATCGACGTTGTTGATATTTAATGGTGGTACAATGACTGCTAGATTACCAACGGGAACGTTACATTTTTGTCCCGATTGAATGAAGGGAAATATTTTTATTTTTGTGTGGTCTTCCCCTCTGACATAATAATGAAGCTTCCAACTGCATTTATATTCGATGCAGATGGAGCTATTTCTTTCTCCAGATTTGATCATCTTGGATATCCAAAATGTGTCCTTTAAATTGATGATTGATAAGCTTATAACTCTTAGCGTCGTTGGGTCCTGTGGAATCCAAAGAATAAAATTAAAGCTAACTCTCATGTAGCATACACTGAAAGACTATTGATGGGTTCCAAGCTGAGGATAACAAACCCTTCCAGTGGTTGTTTCGTTTCCAAGTGGTTTTGGATCAAAAGTATCTAGATAGGTGTATATATCTGGATTTATAGCGTAGACATGAAAGCGGAAATGATTTTAAGAAGAAGTTGAGTCCCTGTAGGTCTGAAAATTTTTACAAAATGGACCATTGTCGCTACTTGAAAACTTCAGACTTAGAACTCTCCCATTGTCTGATACTGTATAACCAATTAAGTATTGAGCTGCTGTGTCTATGCCAATATGTTCATGAATAATTGTGTTTGCTGGGATTGGAGTTTCTTTCCTATATGTGTTCAAGTTATAATGAAAATTTGGTTAAACAATTCTGGGTCACCATTGCATATAGCATAATGACTTAATTGTTTATGGTACATAGTGTACCCAGACTGACTTACGGATGCTTTATCACGCAATATAAGAAATGTAAGATAGATATAGTTTTTTACTTCAGAGAGTTCGGATTGAGCTGAAAGATTATAACTATCGTATATGCTCGTTTAGAAGTAACAGCATGAAGATGGATTGCGAAATTTTTTAACGTTGCACCTGCTGTATCAGCGCATGCTAATTTTGACTGATGACCATGTTTTGACAGGTTCTGATGCATAAACCATCATTATAGTAATTTTAAATGGACAAATTAAGTCTTAAGGAATATCAAACACCTTGGTTGTGTCAAGAAATTGAGTATTATATGTGTCTGTAGCTGCTATCTTCAATTTCCTAACAAGAGATGATACCGAAATGGAAAATATCCCAACCCTGTTCGTGTAGGCTTCCAAAGCCCCATTTACCAAAATGTCTCCATACTCCATACTCCAGAGGGTCGCCTGCAAACCATACCCTAAACAGTGCCTTCTATATATACTGAGTTGCATGTGACATGAACATCCTACTACTACTAAGACAGTTATATGCTACCCAGTGCAATTAAGAATAACTGTTCTGTAACTTGATGCGCCACAACAACTAGTCGTCCTCTTTCACAAGTTTCTGGTGACGAAGAATCGTCAAGTCGGCAGAAGTTCGGCAAGCATTCTCTAACTTCATACTGTGCTGTGTTGGTTTCAGGCTGAACACAGTCGTCATGCAAAGTCTTCATTCTTTGCTGATAAGCGTCGGCGCCAAAGTCATCGGACGTATCTAAAAATACATACGTAATGTCTCTGTAATAATGTTTAGATTCTCTCTCTCTCTCTCTCTCTCTCTCTCTATATATATATATATATATATATATATATATATATATATATATATATATTATATATATATATATATATATATAGATATATATATATGTGTGTGTGTGTGAGAGAGAGAGAGAGAGAGAGAGAGAGAGAGAGAGAGAGAGAGAGAGAGAGAGAGAGACAGACAGAGAGAGACAGAGAGAGAGAGAGTGTGCTGGTGAGGATTCGGGTGTATTACTATTTATAGATATATCACTAGTACATACTACTTTGCAATTTAAAATGTTTGCACCGACTGCTGATTGCTGTACGAGTACTCGTGATTTTCTTGAAGGATTAAACATAGTGTCGTAGTACAATCTAAACATCGAACTCTTCGGAAAACTAAACGTTTCATGAAGCTGTCTATGGTATCGTAGGCGAATTTACTTTCATTGAGGATGTGTCTAATTTACATGTTGCACGCATTTTTTCATTGCTCTTTCTCTGTTCATAATTTTCATGTACGTAATCACCAGCTTACTTAATATATGTATGGATCATATTGTTGAGGACAATTATTTCAATGATATCAGGTTTTCCTGTGCAGCAAAGTCATTGAGGATATAGACGATAGTAATTTTACGTACCCCTTTTTTCCCTACGTTTCGACCTAAAACAAGGTCTTCACCAGGGGACAATATAGAACATACAGAGACAAATACATTCAAAAAGTGACAGGCGTAGAACAATACATGTTTATATTTTAGCACAAATAATGAAACCTATCCAGAATAAAGGAAAGGTCAAAAGTCAAGAAGAGGAACAAATGAACAGAAAAATAAAGTATATGTCTAAAATGTTCACATACACAAGTGAGCTCACTTGGAACTTGAGCATGATTGTTGTTCTACAGACATATAGATAGCACAATTATTTCTCAATGAACACTGACATTCTGGCTAGTCGATGAATTGTGTAAACAATGCCATCCCAATAGTGTTGAAATATGGTCCATTACATGAAGCTTGATCTAACCTTTCTTTAGGCTCTCAAAGCAACAGCGACAACACTATTGACACTATTGTGCCGAGAAACATTATTTCTACCAATTCTACGATGACTGCAGTCAGTTCTGTCACAACAGCTGTAGAAGGTAATAGGTTTTCATTCTACAAATGACTCCATATTCCTTCAGTAATATTTACCTCTGCTAGAAGAATCTTCCATTGCGTATTAGCTTATTGACCTTTTGCAAACATATAAATATACAATATTAATTTATACCAAAGTGACGTAACGACAGACACATATTATACAATATGCAGTATAAATCAATATCTTCAAAATAGCAGTGTAATTGAAATTGCAATAGTATGAATTATAATCAAAACTTTTGACTTCAAAATATGATTTATTATGATTTTGGAATCTATGTTATTACTACAAACGGACTAACCAACAAACAATTTGGAAAGACAAAAGAAATTAAGAAAAAAGGAATAAATGCAAGCAATGACATTAAAAACAAAAGGAAATAGTGAGTTTATTATTAGCAAATTTAGCAGTTAAAGCAACTCATGCAAAGATATAGTTACATTCTTACATAATACTTGACATAAAATATTTAATAAATGTACTGAAAGATTATAGTGCAGACTTCAATAATTATCTGTAAAGTTTAAAAGATCTAAAAATAAAATTGCTTAAATTTCGTAAGATCTTCTGATTATTACTTTAAAACAGATCTATAAATATTTTCATGTTTGGACGCTTCCAATAATATTAGGCAAATACTTGTTTCTATTTCCGTGTAGCACCGACAATAGAATACAAAATGAAATTTGTCTTCTATCGCATTAAAGAAAGGACATTTCCTATTTTGATATCATACCGCGTTCGGTTAAGCCCATCTACCTGTTTCAACATTGAGTCTATGAGATCGTGCTCGTAATTTAGGCAGTGCTATTCTACAATTTTTAATAGTAATAAAAGTACGATATTTTTTGCATCAAAATCTTTTTGCTATTTGCAAGATGAATATATAGCCTTGATCTGCTAGAAGATTCAAGCATAGAATTCCAATTGTGATCAAAATTATCATTCAGGCGGTGCTTTACTACTTCTAGGAGCACGTGAACATTACCTACACAGTGTGTATTTCTAAAAGTTCGCTAATTCTTACTTCCCATGATAGTTTATTGAGGTTTACTATAAATGCTGCAAACAAAATGTCATGCACAATCTTTGAATATTTTCTTCTGCTAGAATTTACAATTTTAACCAATATTTAGTAAATCTAAAAATTCTAACTATTCTAAGAGGAACTCTTCCCATTTCACCATATACAAATAGCATTCTGTGTTGACTGTTTAACTCTTCCCATTTCACCATATGCAAATAGCATTCTGTGTTGACTGTTTAACTCTTCCCATTTCACCATATACAAATAGCATTCTGTGTTGACTGTTTAACGCCTAAAATATGTTTCCAAAAATGCAAATAAACTCTTCAACAACATTGCCTGGTATAAATCCCCACACTTTTGCACCATATGTTTGAACCAGAGCAATACGAATATCAAATAAATTGCATAACATGTTTAGCGGTAGATCAGAAAATGTATACCAGCTGTAGCGTACTAACGGGGGGGGGGGGGGGCGGACGGGGCGGTTGCCCCGGGCGCGCCAGAGTTCTTGGGGCGCCAAAACAGCTGATAAAAATTCGGGTCTCGTATTCTGGCCGTTTGGGCCATCATCGTTGCCCCGGGCGCCATTTACCCTTCGAACGCCAATGTATACAAGTACTTATTCAATATAAACAAAGATTGCATTGCTTGTCCTGCTAAAGTTTTTCATCTTCTGCAAATGAGGCACCCGTAGAAAAACAATCCTTAAGCATACAAATTTACATACAATTTCGATTTTAGTTCCATCATAAATATAAAGCTTTGTTATTCGCGACTGTGCCATTTTTTTCTCTCGAAAAATCATAACTTTTGTCTTAAATGCATTTATTATTAATCTTCATTTTAAACAATAGTATTTCAATGCATGTAACCATTTTGAGAAACCATCACAACTTGTTGAAAATATGACAGTACCGTCATCATATTATATTAAGAATAGTTTTATCACACCAATGTCATTACCTTTGGCAATGAATATTTTCTTTACATCATTAATAAACAGTGAACACACCAAAAAACTTGTTAATTCATTTGAATGTACACAACAACGAAGTCGATAAAGTAAGAGGGTTATCTCCGCTGGCATTGAAGGGCTAAATACAGATTAGGTGTAAATAAGGAAAGGGAACAAGTCGTAACAGTTGATAGATTTTTTTCTTGTGTTAGAGCTTTAAAACGGATATATCATTAGATAATTATATTACTCATAAGAAGCAGGTGAGTAAAGATAAAGCACGCGACTTACCCAATTAAAAAAAAAATAATTCAGTTCAAAGTTGTAAATTAATAGTATGATTTTATTTATCTTAGCGATAATTAGGTATATTTTACAAAGACAGATTGATGAGCTTTATCTAATAGGAACTTCTTAGACTATAACAAATGACGAATGCCGTGCAAAAAAATCATTGTTTGTGAAGTGAAGTGTTTGCAAAAATTTTGTGCAACATATATATATATATATATATATATATATATATATATATATATATATATATATATATATATATATATATATATAAATTGACAGTTGAATGGAGGGAGAGATGGAAGAGAATAATAGGATGGATGGATGGATAGAATGGAGGGCTGTAAGATAGAAGGATGGATGGAAGGAGGAATTAACGGATGTATGGATTGATACAAAGTAGAAGGTTATATAAATAGATGGAATAGAATGCCTGTTTACACAGAAATGAGCGTTTGAATACAAGTAAATGAATAAATTATTTAAGATATATACAGTATAAATGAATGAAATAATGCATTTATTATTATCATTATTATTATTTTTATACTACATGTTCTGTCATTAACATTTGATAACAATGTTTACGTCAAGACACCTATTCTATATCTGTCGAGGATTTGATGTTTTTCTATTTTAGGGACATAAATTAATGTATAGATGTTAAAAGTTATAGTTAATAATAATAATAATAATAATAATAATAATAATAATAATAATTATTATTATTATTATTATTATTATTATTATTATTATTATTATTATCGGTTCGCATGCAGGTTCGTCTACTTGCAACTCGTGTCCGGTTCTTATGACATGAACGAAATCGAAGGATGGCAGCCAAACATGTGAATGTTTGAAGGTTGGAGCTACCGATTTTTGCATGTGTAGGTAACATTTTTAACAATGTTGGTTTCCTTTCAGTTTTTAAATATAAAAAAAAATCGAAATGAGAAATACGAAACTATTTTCCTATTGAATGAATACATTTTTGGCTTGGTATTGGGGGTGGGGGTGGTAAGAGAAAGTTGTGTAGGCAGATAAAATGCAGAAAGGTGAACACAAGTTGTATGTCATAGTTTCTGTTTATTGTAGATGACAATTATGAGAGATGAGAGATGACATTGTAACTATTGCGATGCTACTTAGTATATCTTTTCCATTATATGTTTTGAGAAAGAAATTAAATTGAATTTGAAGGATTTCAAACTAAGTACATGTGGAGCGGTCGTTTTTAAAAACTGATGTTTTATAGCTGTAACATAACAATTTATTTTGATATACACTATTGAAGAGCCTCTGATGATTGTTTTGGTTCTACATGTGAACGTCCCATTGTAAAGGTTACCCGTAGAATATAATAGATGAAGATATTTTAACCAAAAAGATCAAAGACCATGTATTGTTTAGTTTCTTCACAGAAATTAATAACCTACTGAATATTGTGAACCAATAAACTTTCACATGCAGTTTGTTGCACGTGTATTACAATTGAAAGGGATTCAACAGTTCCCAATTGCAGCGAAATAGTTGATATTTTACGAAACACTTTGCAAAAAAATCTGTTGCAGCGAATGTCGATCCATGTCTCGGAAAATAAATGGTATGCAAAACTTTCTTGGTTCAGGGTATTTCTCTTCACTGTGTGTGCATCTGTGTGTGTGTGCGAATTTCATTTTTTTTTCTCGTGCTTATTTTAGCGTCGAAAAAGTGATGTGCACTTCAATCTCTTTCATACGAATATTTTTCAGATTACCTGCTGATCGTCCTCGGTTCAATTCCTTCTTGTCGGCGGTATTGTGTCTTGCTTCTGCTGCACTTTAGCCATGAAACGGAAGAAACGTGCGGAAGAAGTTAAGCGTCCGCAGAATAGGAACTCCAACCGCGTCTTACCTCTCTAAACGCAGCTGTTTAGTATTGTTCTATCTGCACAGATCTTGCATCATTGCTGTGAGCGATACCACTACATAATTCATTCGCTATTTTTATGAAGTCATTACAACTGTACAGGGTTTGGTTTAATTTTCGCCCCAAGTCTCAGTTACAACCACCACAAATTTTGTTAACATTGTAAACAAGCTTGCCCGGGGAATATAGAACTAAAATTAGATTGGAATAAACATTAGAAACACTAGGGAAGTGTCATAATTTTCTGTTTCCGAAATAAGTAAATAAAGCTATTGTTTGCTAATTTGTAAATAATTTTTAATAGCGTACTATAGTACCAAAACAAGTTCATTGTCTTTTTTGTTGAACAATGATTATGATTCATACAACGTTACTTTATACTCAATATTTAATACAAGTAAAAGTTCAAACGTTTCTCGTACGCAAAAAACTTAGCATTGATTTTAATCTCACGTGTACTGTTTATGATTTGGTCACATATTGGAGCCAATAATTAATAAATTTAATGTCCGCTTGGTTGGATAGATTGGTCGCTATGGTGTAATCTTTCATCAAGAAGCTTGCATGGAACTTTAGGCGTCTATTGTCTTTTTTTAATGTTTTGTGAAGTGTAGAAATAGCAAAAATATTTATTACTTATCATCACAAACCATCATAAGAGTAGAGCTCTCATGGCATAGTACCGAAACAAGTTTATTGTCTTTTTTGTTGAACAATGATTATGATTCATACATCGTTACTTTATACTCAATATTTAATACAAGTAAAAGTTCAAACGTTTCTCTTACGCAATATAACTTAGCATTGATTTTAATCTCGCGTGTACTGTTTATGATTTGGTCACATATTGGCTCCAATAATTAATAAATTTAATGTCCGCTTGGTTGGATAGATTGGTCGCCATGGTGTAATCTTTCATCAAGAAGCTTGCATGGAACTTTAGGGGTCTATTGTCTTTTTTTAATGTTTTGTGAAGTGTAGAAATTGCAAATATATATTACTTATCATCACAAACCATCGTAAGAGTAGAGCTCTCATGGCACAATGCGATCAGATAACACATGCTAAACATCCATAGACAGGATACTAACACTGCCCAGCGAAGCATCATCATCATTATTATCCGTAGAAATGCAAAAGCAATCTGCAGATTTGTGCACAGGATGTGCAATCAAGCGACAGGTGTTAGAGTTCATATCTTAGCTTAGTCAGTCTTTATTGGAACGTGATGTTAACTCATAACATTTATAATAAATAAGGAATAAAAGAACACAAACATAAAACAGCGTTCTATTAAGTCTGTTTATTTTATTTAAAATTTCTATAACAGAATTTATTTAAAGCAACTTGCGATTACTTCTGTGAAGAGAAGGTCTAAGGAAAAAAAAAACTTTTGAAAGATGACATAAAGCTATATTTATACTCTGCCTTGCATATTACCTCTTTTCAGGTTAAGGTCCCTATTCCTTAATCAGCTAGAAGGTAAAGATTGAGTGCCACCTAGCGGCCTTGGAAAATTTATTGTGTAAATTTTTGTGGTTTAAGACAAAAACTCTTCTTACCTGAGTTTTCTGAATTTATTCATTCTTATAGTATTGCTTCATTTGCTGAAACAAAGCCGAAGGACGTAGATCAAATCAGTGTCAATGGTTATAAGATAATTATAGAAAACGGACGTAAATGTCTCCACCCTTCCAGGGCATAGCAATTGTTATTAAGAATTCTCTCTTTGATTATCAGGCTGTTGTAGAATTGGAATCAGAATATATCCTTTAGATTAAAATTAGAAACATATAAACAACTCGTAGTGAACCTGTTTATTGTTGCATCAGTAAATATATCGAAGTTGGTTTGGATTATAGATGCAAATAATTCCTGAAACGGTTGGAGTGGCTGGTGTTATTGATAACTGTTGTTTGAATGATCCAATTGGAGCGCAAAACATATGAAATGTTGTTAACAATCCAAAAAATAATAAAGCAGGTTCAACTGAAAATATATTTAATGAATATATAAAAAGCTCAATTGTAAATGTGTATGCACACCTATGTAATATAATCTTGAATGATAGCTTCGTACCAAATAGTTGGACTAAAGGTGTTATTGTGCTACTTTATGAAAAAGGTGACTGACCAATATATCCAATTATAGACCTATAACGTTAGTTAGCTGTTTGGGGCAAGGCTTTTCCTCTGTGTTAAATTTATGACTGACTAAATTCCTTGACGATAGTAATGTACTATCTGTGACTCAAGCTGGATTCAGGAAAGACTACTCCACAATAAACAACGTGTTTCTTTGTATGGCTTTAATGCATTGTGAAGACATTTCACAAAGAATTTTGAGGTAAT
Source organism: Margaritifera margaritifera (assembly GCA_029931535.1). Lineage (NCBI taxonomy): Eukaryota > Metazoa > Mollusca > Bivalvia > Unionida > Margaritiferidae > Margaritifera > Margaritifera margaritifera. The sequence goes on from JAQPZY010001562.1 coordinate 4,216,004, forward strand.
GATCCAATTGCAGCTCAAGGCATATTAAAAGTTGTTAATAATCTAAACAATAATAAAGCAAGTTCAACTGACAATATATTTAATGAATATATTAAAAGCTCAATTTTAAATATGTATGCACACCTTTTTAAAATTATCTTGAGTACTGGCTTCGTACCAAATGGTTGGACTAAAGGTGTTATTCTGCAACTTTATAAAATAAAAGGTGACAGATCGATATATCCAATTACAGACCCATATCATTAGTTAGGAAAGGCTACTCCAAAATAGACAATGTATTTCTTTGGATGGCCTTAATGAATTTTTGTAGACATTGTACAAATAATACTTTTGTTGATTTTAAAAATGCCTTTAATAATGTATGAAGACCTGGATTATGGCATAAGTTGTATTCTATAGGCATTAGGGAAAGTTTATAATGTTATATTAGGTATCTATAATTATACCAAATAACGTGTCTGTGTGAATAATGAATTTGCAGGATCTTTCTCCTGTGATTAGAGTGTCTTGGATATGGGAAAATTTGTCTCCATTATTGTTCTCCTTATTCCTAAATGACTTACAATGATTTTGATTTGTAAATGGGTGTCGAGTAAGCGTTGTACCCTTCAAACGTACTGATTTTGTGAATATGTTAAATTGGATGTTGCTTTTATACGCTGGTACTTTTTATACTTGTCGCAGATAACCATGCTGACATGCCATATACCCTTGATACATTTAGTACATATTGTTATAACAATCAATACAGAGAAAACGAAAGAGTATTGTATTTGGTTCAAAAAAAGATCGCACATACAAATTTAACATAAAAAATGCCGATATTGATGTTGTAGATAAATATAAATATTTAGGCCTTATATTTCACAAGAATGGAAAATTCTCCAAAGGCCTGAAAAATGTAGTATATATAGCTAATAAAGGTACGTATTTATTTAAAAAGCGTACAGATAATTTATATTTGCTTATTTGTTGTCAGCAAAAACTGTTAAATCAGACTATTATATCGATTTTAACATATGCCTGTGAAATTTGGGGATGTCTGAGATCTGATATAGTTGAGAAAAAAGTCATCTTTCTTTCCACAGAAGTATATTAAATGTCCAAAAATGTACCAATGTATGTATGGTATATGGAGAATTTAGTGGGTTCCCCTTAATTATTAGCATTAAAACTCGCATAATAAACTGTTGGGCTAGATTAGTTAGTGGTTATGAAGATAAATTGTCTGATCATATGTATTCCTTCTTATTAAAACAATTTTGTGGCAACTCCTATAACAATAAATGGATATTAGAAGTAAAATCGATATTACATGATGTTGGGTTTTGTTAAAAGATATTAGACACTCTGTCAGTCGTAAAAAATAGGTGATGAATTTCATTATATTTTGACTTGTTCTTTTTTAAGATAAAATAAGAAATGTTTACCTCAGTATTACATTTCCAGCACTAATAAATTAATGAATACAAGTGACATTCTACTCTTGAAAAAACATTTGCAGGTTCTTAGATTGTAGATTCCGAATTGTGTAATCCCTGTTAAGCATTATGATATGATATCACTCTATATTCATCTTCATTTTTATATATACCTCATATGATGTAAACATTACAACCTGAGTGTAATAAAGTCTTGTCTCTCTCTCTCGTCTCTCATTTTTTTTTTTTTTTGCCTTTCTTAATAGTCTCAGTGTTATTTCTTCCTGTTGTATTTACTAGCTATCAGGGAGGGTAACCAGAACGCAGTCTCTGACATGTTAGGAGCATTCTTGCCATACATCAGATGCACGTGACTTACTTTTTATTACTGGCGAGCACATTCCGTTTCAAATAAATTCCACATAAATATTTGTAGGAAATAATAATTGACCTATGACGATATGATGTGCATGGCAACATCAATGTCTCGAGAAACAAGAACTATTTGTACTTAGTTAATAGGCTAGTAATAGCTCGACACCATTTCTTAAACGTTGAAATATGTAAACAAAAGCATGTTGAAGTAAATGTCAATAATCGAAACCAAGATATAACGTAATTAAAAAATAGGATATGATTTCTAATAATAATGCCTTGTTCTTATTTAAAATAAACATTCTACAGAAAAAATCGATTTCTAGCAGTCAAAACACCATCGGACTTTTCCGCCATTGATTTCGGCTGAAAAGCCACGAGACGTTCCGATGGTACTTTCCTGACCACGGATTGGACACTTTACATGATATTTCTTTAAATAAAAGGTGCTTTGCACTCTGAAAGGTTTTTATGGTGGAGATATTTTATATGAAAGGTAAATAACGTGGTTTACTGGAATGTCTCTTGCTCTACCATCATTGCTCGGACATAATGGATAGCGATGCGTGGTGCACCCAGGTTTCGACGATTTGACTCTAATATAACAAGGCCATATTTAACAATAAGACAATTCTACACTTTCGTTTTTGTTGTTGTTGTTTTTAAATATACATGTTATACCGTCTAGTCTCATCATCAGAGCAAATAAGCTATCTGGTTGGCATTCAATTAAACTAAAACATTCTAAGTCCCCTGAACTTGTTTATTTTCATGGGTTTTACTTTTTGGTGTTTTGCGAAGAATTACATTTTCATGGATTCTAAATTACTTTCATTTGGAAAGACAACCAGTTATTTCCAAATAAAAAATATAGATCCATCGTGTCTTTAAATTTGTGATTTGTAGCATGCACACAATCCCCAAACATTGGAACCTTGTTGAAAAAGTATATTAACGGTGCCTGCATTCCAGCTAGTGACAGTCACAATCATGAAGATAATAAACAATATAAGAGGTATTAAAATCGCACATGTCTTTTAAGCATGAAAGTAAAACCAGTTTCAAAGCTTTATTTCATTGAAAGTTGCTTCTGGAGAACTTCTAAGAATGGATTGTGCTTTTGACAATCATCATTGACAGCTCGAGCTAGACGTGTATGATTTGAAATTTTACGTAATACATGCTATTACTTTGCAGCAAGAATGTCGACATTCTGGAAAGAGTACCTTTATACAGGTTATTATAACATCTGACTTAAGGACAGCTGCATACCAAAAGAAAACATGTTCTTTGAGGACAAGGAGAACCCAAACAGTATTGCCGTTAATGGTGAAAACTGCCTTAACAATATGACACACATATTCACATCATGGGTGGGTCCTTGTACGGGTCTGTTTGTTTGTCTATACAACGGTTTTGAGAAGCCACTTCCATCATGCACATTCGCATCTGCCAACCCTTCAGATACTGTGAATATAATTTTTCATCGACGTTACCCAATCATAAGGAGCTATTGGTTCATTTCTACTAGGTGATCGACTTGGCATTTGTCCATATGGCTCCTTTCATCTTGACAGTATATGCTAGCAATAAACTATGCAGATTTTGTTTTGAGAGAAATATGTAACACTTTATAGAGTACTAAAATCAATTCCCCGAATTTTCCTTGCTTTTTCTGTAAAAATATGTTAATTACAAGGGTTTATATATTCTAGCGTGGAAATGGGGATACAATAAGAATGCACTGAATATTCACGCCTGCCGAGCACAGAATTTTGACCTATAAAGTTATAGATACATGGTCCCTCACATAATGTTATTTATGGGAGCCATAAAAAGGTACAGTGCTATATTTGAGGTCGCACTATGCTAATGTGGGTAATATGAAAGTATTTTCATGCAAGATCTGGAATCCATGACTATGTTCACGCTACATTAGATCCAACACTATACTTACAGTACAGTCGTTGCGGGGTCAACGTTTGCCACGCATGTATTGCATGGAAAGGATTAGTGCAACCATCAATGTCCACTCAATAAAGCAAATCCAAGCAAATCAATGCAATGTACTGGTAGGGGCCAGGGTCAATGCAACTTGCAGTTCGCTATGATTTACGTAGGTCTCCGCTTGACCGCGATGGGTGGGGTAGACCACTCATATCCACGATGGATCAGGGTGGGTATCAACCAACAACATCGTCTGTAGCAACATTAATTTCACATGCAATATTCAAATATTCACGCTTAACATGAAAGAAAAAGGTTTCAAACAAGAGTTAGTGTATGCATCAGGTAATAAAATCAGATTATCAATTTTTCTCTTGATATGGTCTTTCCGTGTGAGCCAAATGTTATTATTGCTATACAATACTAGATTTATGTTGATCTATTTGAAATCTATTTCTAAATATTTTCGTTTGTTTCGTTTGGACCTGTCGACGGCTGATAAATAAAATACAAAAGTTGTTGTTCAATGAATGTGGCTTTGAAGTCTTCGATGTCGACCTTTAGTGTTTTGATTATAGTGGAATTCTAATTTCTTTAAAAAAGATTTCATAATATCAACGTAAAAACTGCAGCTGATCTTTAATTAGAAGAACAATGTGTATGGTTCGATAGTGTTAGCAAAGTGAAACAAAACGTCAGCAAATTGGACGAGCCTGCGTGCTAAACACCACAAAACAGAATCCTTTCGACTTTTTAGGCAAATACCAGATACAAAGCGAAATAAAGAAGTCAGTGTGTGTGTGTGTGTGTGTGTGTGAGAGAGAGAGAGAGAGAGAGAGAGAGAGAGAGTACGCGGAGGCAGGCATCTGTGCCAATGCAACGCCCAACGCCCGGCCATTCGAATGATTTTACAATTAATCTGCGCAAAAACTTTGCATATAAAACAACAAGCAGAAATGTTAGATAAAACAAGATGCAGAAACCAGTCTCAATTTTTGCGTTTTAGCGCCTACATGTGTTCATGCCGACGAAGGGTTAAACATGTATATTTTTTTTTTTAATTCACGAAATATTCGCAGTTAAACATTGTTAAATAAATGAATGAATAATTTGTGCTAAACGAAAACCAATTTAGACAATGTTAGGATGAAAATGGATTGTGAAGAATATATTTACGTGTAAAATAAAGACGTGAAAGCGATTTCAGTACGACTTTCCTATAAACTTCTTGTCGGACAGAGATTTAAAATAGTATGATTTAATTTGTGTGTGTGTTTATTTGTATGTGTGTGTGTGTGTTGGAGAGAGAGAGAGATAATCTTGTACGCGAAAAGAGTGAGAATTTGCACAGTGCTACCAGCTACATTTGGCAAAATATCCTTACTTGTATTCCCATTTAATAAAATTAGCATTTAAAGGTAGGCACCAAGAAAACCGGCAGAAATGAGACAGAAATTGGAGATATCCACCACTTTCATGGTATTTTACCGTAAGTAATTTCTCTAATCTGCAATATTTTCAGATAGCAGGGATGTTTTGAAAAGAAAATCAAGCTGTGAAAGCAGGAAATAGAAACAAGAGATCATTTTAACAAGATACTTTTCAATCCTAGAAGGAGAAAAAAATATTATCACTTAGGCATGATCCACCTGCATATCGGCAACTATGACGAAACATCTATATAATGCAAGTATGTGGTCAGCCTATTTTTCCGATCAGATTCTAATACGTCTGGAGACAGTGTTCATATATGACTGCGCCATGGAAGCAGAAAAGGTTTACTTTTATAAGGCCATATTACCCAGCATCACACTAGTACTATGTTTTGCACTCCTAACCAGAGGCCATCCTTTGTATAAGGCCACATATGCACCGCTGAAGAGGAATCACTGTGTCGCCTTATAAAGGTTATAGCCTTATACTGATACTCCTTATGTTGAGAGATAACGGTATGCTGTACATACTTGTGTATAAGCCTTATCACTGTGTTATACTAATCTTATTATTGAACCTCATCGGCACGCTATTTGGAGTATCCTTGATAACATGCAAATATTTATCAGTGTTGCACTCTCCTTTCTGGCTGACATGAGTTACATAAGAACGTAGTAAGAACATTTAATTGACCAATGAGATAACTCGTTACATGACCTGGTGTGTATTCGATACGACGACTTCCATGATGTTCATATACCTTGACTCGAAAGAAAACCTTGCGTGTTAAAGGTTAAATTGGAGAAACTTACTTAAACATGTGTCTTTATTCCCGACTACTTTCCTAGGTAAATATAACGAGCAACTTGAATAGATATGTTTCTTTCAGCTGAATCCAATCACACAGCAGAGCTGTATATACTGTTTCGGCTAGTTACATATTCCAAAAGCTGGTGTGGAATGAAGTGGATCCACGACACTTGGCTAACAAAAATGATGCATACAACCATGCCCGGGTGATTTGACATACTATGTGGTTCACTAATGCTTGACAACTGGACAGTTTTATATATAACACGCATAATTTCAAATTGTTAAACTCTGATATCATGCTCTCAATTTCCATCAAATTTGCATTCTAAACTAAAAACATTTTCGTACAAAACGATTATTTTCTGAGGGCAATACTTTGGCTTCTTAGACGATGCTATGCTAATGAGTAAGGACGGTTTTCATTCCTCTTTGGTTCCTTAATTTCAATACTACAACTTCTTTGTTTAATGCCATTTTTAATCCTGCATGACCTACATTTATGTGCAGTTAAAGAACAAATACATCAATATAATTCAAATTCCATCATTGAATCATTTTTCTTAACTTTTCACCAATTTTCAGGACACAAGGCCTTGCAGAGTAAATGTGTCTCACAATAAATATCCTTACTTACATTGGCCTAAGTTTAACTTTGTGAACTGACCTTCTTTAGGATCAGTGTCTTCTATATTGCGTCTTGGCTTCCACATTTCCATTGCTCCTTAACTTAAGTGTGCGCTCATACTAACCGTTTTGGAAACCAATGACTAACATTAAAGCAATATCCAGAAGTTGTACCCTTTTCCCTCCTTTTTCAAGACTGATTGTTGGTTAAATTAGTTTACTTTTGTAAAATAAATTACTCGATTTGTGAAGTTGATAAAAGAACCAATATTTCAGCTTGAGTGCACACTCAAGATGAAGAATTTCGTGAATACAAGTCCTGTCCACTATATATGGTGTTACGGAATCATGCCTCTATTTTTTTATATAATGATTTAATTTACTAATTTATGATCTCTGTTTTTTATTCTGAATAGCGGTTAGCATATATATGTATAGATACGACTACTGCTCGATCAATAAGTGGTCACATGATCAATTGCGCGGGAAAGTGAAGTCGACCTAGCTCTGTATTTTTGGAAATCAACATTGAAAGGTCACATTCCATTCTGAATCAATATTATGTTTACTCTTTAAGATTTTAGTACACTAGACCTTTGGGTAAATGACGCGTAACCTAGTTCCTGATTGGTTCTTAGAGGGTTGTGTTATTTTGAAATACCATATTATTAAAGACGGAGAAAGGATATTCCCTTTTAATTCTGCGCACTTAGTAAAGATATATAGGGAATAATCTTGGGAATTATCATTCTTTACAATTGCTTGAACGAAGAGAGGTTATTGAAATTATTCAGTTCAGTGTGGAATTTATTTAATTAGTAATTCATCTGAATTACTATACAGCTCCGTGGAATTATCGGACATTATTCTAAAACTTGTGATATTCCAGACTTGCAAGGATTATTTTGGATTTTATCAGAACTTGTCAGCTTCAACACAGTACAGGTTATTTTTCATTCGGAATACTACATCCGGATTACTCGGATTAACATCAGGAAGTGAACTTTAAAACAATTTAGGACTTTTTAGGATATTCTATACTGTAAGTTATTTTAATTCTTTCACTTTGATTGTTTGTTGAATTATTTAAATGTCTTTTAATATTTTAGAAAATTAAAGATTTGCATTTTAATCTTGAAAGCTTGTTTGTGTCTTTTATTCTGTTACATTACCCCTAGAGTCGTAACCATGGGTAGTTTGTAAATCTGTCTCTCTATATAATTTGTGAAAATAATTACAGTATCCGTGGCCACTACTTTCCATAATTTGTTCATTATTTTTCCACAAGGGAGATAAGTAAAAATTAATGACACTCATCGAGGTGTGTTTATGATTAGATAAACATTTATTTGATGCTGTCATTTTTGATAATGCCGATGTGCATCAGCGCGAAGGCATTATTAAAAATGTTACATTTAATGCATGTATCTCTTCCGATATACACCTTTTTGATCAAGTCATTTTTGTCTTGCTTACGTTAGTGGGACGCGAGACTAAACAGTCACATTTGTGACTGTGGCAACGGTGTGGTCGTTTTCAACAGTTTGTTAAGGTTTTGGTAAAAATGTTTAATTTGCACATATTTCCAAGGCCCTTGATAGATTCTCATCATACTTGGCATGAATTATTACGAGGCTAAGACAATTTATTCTACGATATGCTCGGTAGCCCTTTTTGCTTTGGGTCAAGGTTCCAGTCATAGGAAATTTGCATTATGGATTTGGTTAAAGGTTATTTGATTTGCTAATATTTCCTAAAGTGCTTAATTGATTTTCATTATAATTGACATTAATAATTATGAGGCTAAGACAATTTATTTCCCGGCACGCTCGTTTGTTCCTATCACCATGGGGTCAAGGAAACAGTCATAGAAGATTGGCGTTAAGGTTCCGGTTACATTTGTTTTTTTTAACTTATATTTCCTAAGCCCTTAATATATTTTCTTGATATTTGGAATTAAATATTATGAAGGTAAGGCAATTCATTCGGTAGCATGCACGCTTGTCCCTTTAACCTTGGAGTCGAGGTCACAGTCATAGTAACTTTGCGCTAAAGTTCGGGTACAGTTTTTCATTTGCTTATATGTCCAAAATCACTGGATGGATTATGTTAATATGTTGAATGAATCAATTTGAAACTAAGACGATTTATTCGGCGACATGCATGCTTGTCTCTTTGACCTTGTGGTGAAAGTCGGTAGTAATAGAAAATTTGCGTTAAGTTTAGTTAAAGATTCTTCAATTGCGTATATTTCCTCTACCCCTTAATGGATTTTCTTCATATTGTGATGAATCATTATCAAGCTAAGACAATTCATTCTACGACATGCTCGCTCTCACCTTTTGACAACTGGGTCAAAGTTAACATGTTCTACAACAATGCTTTAATCATGGGTTCGACATGAAGAGCCCGGCCTTCTTGTCAGTTCTACTGCTATCACACCGAATTTGAATGTTGGATGATCCTTTGAACGCCATCAGGTCTCCATCGTCTAGCATACGTTGTGCGTCATCAGTTGTTTGTTATTAGTACTACTCCTAAACTGCTTGGAAGAAAGTCATGCATGAAACTTGGCGTGTACTTTAATCCAGACATCTAGTAGGCTCTAATGAAAATGGTGCTCATCAGAGATCTAACATGGCTGCTTTGTTGCCGTCTTGCAGAGTTTGTTATCCTTATTCCTTCTGAATGGACTGGTTTTCTACTTTGGTCCTAAATGGAAATAGTGCAAATTTGATTTCCAACATGGTCTCCATATTGTTATCCCTACTCCTTCTGAATAAATGGTCATATCAACACGGAGCTTTAATTATTTAAAAGGCTTCGTATAATATTTAGTTGGTTCCAAATGAAAATGGTGCTGATCTGACTCCAACATTGCTGCCAAGGTTACCACCATAACAATCGTGAAGTCGCTATTCTTACTGAATGGATGACCTTACTGACACGAGTTTTTTATTAAAAGACTTCTCATAATATGTTGATGATCCTAGACGAAAATCTTATTTTGTTATATTCTTCCAGCACTAGTGGTTACATCGACAATGGGTCTTCATTTAAAGACTGACAATGATATTAAGTTGGTTCTGCATGAGGGTGGTGCCGACTTGATTTCCAGAATCTCCGCAATGGCGACTGTCTTTAACATATCGTGGTACTGTTCGTCCTCGCGAACAGATGGTCATATTCATATGAAGTTTTCCTTAAAATACTTCTTATGAAAGTGCAGATGGTCCTAAATGAACATGCCGCCAATCTGACATCAACCATGGCTGCTATGGCAACCATCTTCAAATTCTTTTATTATTGCCCTTCCTGAAATAATGTTTTATCGGCATGTTGTTTTCGCTAGCAGTATGCCACCATTCAAATGGTCTCAGCCTTACAGAACTTTCATTCTTTCATTCCCTCTAACATTAGTGCAAACGGGGAATTAGTATCTATTGTTAAAAAGTTGTGTAATGACATGGAATGAAAAAAACGAAATGTTTTTCACCTTTGAATTGTATTCCTCATAAAACCTAGAAAAGATTTTACATTTTTCTCTATGTAGACTAGCACACTGAGAAAATCACAAAGCTGAAATGGTGGTATTTTCCTCATATTAAAGTCACACGTTTTCTGTTTCTTAACCACCGCATCCTTTGCTTATGAAATACCCAAGGGCGCTGAATGAATAATTATTTTGTGTTAATGTCACCCCATCGTTTACGGGTGATGTAATTAAGGATGTTGAAAAATCACATTTCTGTGTCAAAGTCAACCCTTTGTACATGTCTGTTCAACCCAAAAGGTGCTGAATAATGATTGTTTTCTTAATTCACCCCCATTCTACCACGGAATTTAGCCACAGACGCTGAATAATCAGTTTTCTTATTTTGTGGTCTGATATAATACTATATATCAAACAAACAATTACGTTCAAGCTTACACTTGTACAGCTAGGGGCTTCAAGCCCCCTCTGTATAGCAGAAATGGCAGGGTCTCTCTTATATGGTTTTGAAGAGGTCTACAATAAGACAACACGATACTTGCAAAAAGTCTTTTGCAAGTTGGGACAAAAAAGGATTTGTCAGTTAAAACATATAAACAACTTCTATATCTTCACATATGAGACATGACGAAATGCTATGATAGAGTCACTGGAAAATTTGACCGTTTAAAATCTAATAATGTGTTGCTGAACTGTGAAAAAACTCAGTCCCTGAAGAAACTGCTGAATTCAATTGTATATTACCAACATGAAATAATGCATGGCGAGGTAAGTTATGATACTCAGTTTTTAGCTCCTTCGTTGTCATTTTTTTAATTTGCCTTTAGAAATAATTGTTATTTTCACATTTCTACTCATGCTTTATTTCGATTGTCTTTCCGTTTTTATCTCATTTTATCTCCGTTTTTAGTTTTTATTTTTTTCTCTGTATTAAATTGGCTTCATAAATAAGTTTACTTTCCCCCTCATATTCATGTTTTATTTCCATATTTAGTATCTATGCATTATTTTACCAATATCTTCCTCTAGATTTTATTCGGATTTTAACAACACCTCGCCCCAAAACACACGAACACCCATAAACACAAAGTTGACTTTATAACAAGTATATTTCTGCATTATTTAGCCGCGTTCAAAACTCACCTCTTTTCAAACACCACCTAATAATGTCCGTGTTACGGTTGGGAAGTAAGTTTGAAATCAGGGACAAAGGTAAATATACGTTAGATGCAAGCCCAAGTAGGCAGATTGAAACATCACAGAGAAGGATTGAACAATTGACAAATACTAGAATTTATCAAACATTAATTGCATCTCAACATTTAACTGCAAAGCTGTGATGAAATACTCAACTTTTCATTGAATAAAAATGGTCAATTATCTACAAGGTCGATTTGTTCGTTTCCTTTTAGTAATCGAATCAACGATGTGCAACCCCTGTTTATAACAAGACAGACGATGGTTTAATTATTGCCAAAATAATATATAGATGGGGAAAATAACTTCTCTTTTAATCCATCACTCTCATCTTCTTGGTTCAAGTAAACGCTTTGGATTTTTTTTAAACATTCGGGAATCGACATACCATTTTTAATGGAAGGTTTTAATCTTCCAGGTTCCTATTTGTGAAAACTTTGAATAAAGATGCAACATTTGTTTTCGACGTCATGCATTTTTGCACATATTGTTCTTGTTTCTATATTTCCGTCTCATTTTCTCACGTACATCAGCACTTACTATCAATCTATTTATCCTCTGTATAGGTTGATTCGTGAAACAACTCATTAACATCACAACTCTCTCTCTCTCTCTCTCGTAAGGTAAACACGCTTTGTTCGACAATTCGAAATGACTATATATTTTTGTTAATATTTTCCTATAATTGATGACACTTTCTGTGCTTATTTATATCAACGTTTCTATCTGTATTGTATGAAATGGAAAGAAAAAGAAATGCAGTTATAACATTAGAAGAAAATACACTGATAACCATAACTGAATAAATACATCTACTGTTGGAAAGAAAGTTATTGATAAATATTGAAAGAAAATGAAGGCATCGTTGATGAAAAGAATACAAGCAATTTGCCTAGGTAAAAAAAATGGACAGAAAGAAATACGCTCATCGAAAATAAAAAAAATAAAATTAATGTATTAATAAAGAAGAAAAAAACAAAATGGAAGAACTGTACTGATTAAAAAATTTTAAGAAATACCGATGGAACAAAAAGAAAAAACACACACAGATAGAAAAGATTGAATAAAATGTTATTTTCTGAAAAAAAGAAAACAAAACGGATGGAGAGAAAGGCACCAATGGAAAAATGTTGAGAGAAATGTATTGATGGAAAAAATGGAATAGAAGAATTTTAGTTTCAAATACCTTGAAAGAAAAACAGAAATGTGTTATAAATCTTTCAGGAATAAAATCTTTCTCAAAGCTTTAAAAATAAAAAATGTTTGATTTGTAATCTTCTATATCTGCTTCAGTGAGTATGTTTGGGAACTATTACATAGCTATTTCTCTCCCTCTACTCGTGTATGAGACTATTTCGAAATATTTATTTACACTCCCTCTCTTTTTGTGTACATATAAAGTGTTTCCCTTTTATATACTTGATTGCTCGAAATAAAATATATCCTCGTGATGTATAGAGCATTCATTTACACGAAACTTACGAAAATGTATAGATTGAACAGAAAAGGAAACATTCTAATGAATTCTATTTTACGGTGTTTATCTCTGGTACATATACAAGACCACAGAAACTTTACATTTTATATTTATAGTTTATATTTCATCATTAAGGGGTCGAACAAACAGTATTCATATTCGCTACAAAACGAACCGAGACATAAGTTTAAAGCAACGCAAGTTCGTGTATCTTTCATCAATGAACAGTTTGTTTCAGATTTAAGTTTGGTAAGCACGAGTAAACTTGTCAAAGAAAATAGCGGTGTGAAATATTTACTTTTTGTTATCGATGTTTTTTCTCGATATTTGTGCTTAAAGCCTCTCAAGGACAAAAACTGCCCAATCGAGTTTAAAAGCTTCAAAAGAAATATTTAAAGAAATAAAACCCATACAATTTCGAACAGATAAAGGTTCTGAATCTGTAAATAGATGGGTGCGAACATTTACGGAAGAAAACGGAGTATACGTTTTCACTACACAAGACCAAACAAAAGCTAATTAAGTAGAACGATTGCAAAGAATGATAAAAAATGGTCTATACAGGACTTGTAGGCAGAAACAAAGATATTGATACGCTGATGAATTAGATAAGTTTGTAAAAACTACAATTCTACCCTACACCGAAGTTTAAATTATTTACCACCTTAAGATGTAAACAAGGAAAAGGAAGCAGTCGTGTTTTCCTATTTATATTTAAAGAAAGCCTAAGTTAGCAAGAAAAGCAAACATATATTTAAATCTCAAATATGATGTTGTTCGAATAACACACTTAAAGTATCAATTTCAATTTTAATTTATATCGGAAGTGTGTGACGTAGTAAGTAGGTATATAAAGCAGATTATACCAATATACAAACTTAGAAACCTTAGCGACGACGATATAAAACAATCGTTTTACAGTTCTAAAAGAAAAAAAAGATGACGATAGTTTATGGTTTATTGAGAAACTATTAAAACAAAGGAAACTCATAAAACATGGATGGCTAGGTCTATGTGTGAAGTGACGAAAGTGATGGTTAATTTTCAGACAAATATAGTTTTAATTTCAAAGTACATTTAAAGTCGACACTTACTTTATTAGATTTTGGAACGTTGGACTAATAGGACTAGTATAATTTAATGTCACACGAAATAAAACAAAAATATTGAAAATCACTCTAATGACGCATACAATTTATATGCGAATATTTGTTCAGTTAAACCCTTTTAATGGCTCCAAGTGTGAAATTCAGTTTATTTGTCTCTATGCTGATGGTATACCCGCAGCAGGAAACACTAAAATTAGCCTTTACAAAAGCCAACTGTTCATCCCTCGGCCGTACCTATAAAGAATTATTTCGAACCACATTTATATTTGATATAACTGACTTACGTGTATCAATCAAAGTAGAGAATACTGTCTGATCTTATATTTAGACAGTCACCTATTGTTTGTTTGTAAATAATATTTAAGTTATGAATGATCTGTGCTACGATGTATGTGCAACTATTGCATGATGCTTTGTAAAATAATGGATTTTGTATAAGTAAAGATGTCTTTCTTTTCTCTTGAAAATTACGATCTCTATAGAATCACAGCAGACTTCTCCTTACACAGATCTCTATAGCATGTAAAAGAGGGTGGAGGAATACTGAAATATATTAACAACTAATAAACAGATTTATAAATCATTCCGATTACTCGATCAAATATATTCTCCCTCCAGTCTTTGTTTTGAATTAGTCTTTTCATCCACTCGTCCGCAAACAATATTTCACTATCACTAATTAGTTGAACATAAAGAATATCAAACTTGATAGCATACTCTTCCCATTTCTTTCTCGCATTGCTGACATCAGTTGCGTTTAAAATATGGTAAAAATATATGATTTTAGTTTTGAACAAAGGATTAAAGCTCTACATTTATAAAGTTAAAAGAAGCATCATCTACCTTACAACCATTAAAATTTGCAACTGTAATAGTTTGAAGTTGATCTAGCATGTTCAACCCTAAAATGGTATTGAATTGATCTTCCATCTCTCGAACAGCTTTAGTTTCAATGTACGATACCCATACGATTTCGCGTTAATTCAATCTCTATCAAATCAAGAGTCTCATCATCCATAATATCATCATGATGCTGGGTACAGTTTTTCATTCCTAAACACGGTTAAAGAATTTTCCACATTGAAAATGTAAGTCTAACTTAAAGCTTGTGTTACACTATTCAAACGTGCACTCTGTGTTACCCTTTTTCTCGGAGTCTATTTTGTTCTTGTTCCTTAGTTCTCCAAAACTATTATTTTAAATAAATGCAATTAGATGACAAGCGTTTATGCTCCACCCACGGTTGAACAGATATCTCCCAATCACGAAGACTTACGTTGCTGAAACAATTAACATTCATATCTCCTTGCTAGTCGTCCGGTGTTATTTGCGGAGGCTTGTTCATACAATTAACAAATCTGTCTTCATAAAAAAACATATCATCTCGTTCAAGTTGAAAAATCTCATAGAAGGCATAGTGGTATTGACAGAATAAACATCCAAATGGTACAAAATCTTCAGGACATAAATTATTATGGACGTTAAAAAGAAAAGACGAATATGTTAGTTACTATCGTAATTCGAAGTTGTATCTTCAGTTAGAAATAAAACTAAGAAATATTCATACAGTAGTTATATTTGATCAATAGCCTTTGCGTTAAACCATACATTGAACTTAATACATATTCAAAACAAAAAGCATCCAATAACTTTGAAAAAGACCTTTCTTAAGTTAAGGAATAATGTTGTCTTTCGAAAACAAATAAAACATTTAGGAAAGAGAACTACTATACAAATATGTACTTACGAAAGATAATCTTTCTAAACTTCAAAAAAATATATAATTTGCAACAAGAAAAAAAATAGAGATATGGTATTAGTTAGTTTACAGAACAAGAAAATATAATTATCCCAAACATTTGTGGTTGCCCTACAGTGCTAGATGTACGTAAGTTGCTGATGAATGCCTGTTACTAAAACCGGCTAAAGTACCAATATGATTACACAATGAAATTAGTAATGTAAGTTAGGATTCACAGTGAATTTGTGTTGAAACATACAACTTCTGCGTTGATATGAAAACAAAATATACAGTTTTACGACACAAGCGATTGCAATAATTATAACACATTTGGAATAATATTACTACAACAAGAAACGTGTTGGTTGTTAAAAGATGAGATTCATGGTATACCAATACAAGTATTTTATGGCTTTAGCAGTCAGCGATATGCTTTTAGGACTGACACGAATAGAAAAAGAGGCATGCAAGGGTGTTAAGTAATCTGTTGTTAAAAAGAATCTGAATTTAGATATACAAAGATTAAATATTTAACCAGATTTTAAATCACCAAGAAATGAATTGTATTACATCGTAATATCACGAGATATGCAATAATAAAATAAATAAGGTTTCGCTTCCACCATATAATGATACACGTTATTTAATTGAATAGCCTGAATACTTTACCTTATGACTTTATTAACTAGCTAGTTAATCTTCTACTGCTTTGAGATCAAACAGATATTCCAGCCTTATTCAAAGTTTATTTCTTTTGTTTTCTTTTACCTTTTCAACGATTTCATCGATTATAACTAATGTTCCTACATCATGTTCTATACAAAACGCGTTCCATAGATTTTTATTCTTTAGAAAAAAGACTTCTATAAATCTAACATTTTATGAGAGAGTTATATTTTGTCCTAATACAGATAACGATATTTCATAATGCCAACCACTGAATGCCAGCTTTGCTGAATTGGTTGCTTTTAGTTTTACGTCATCTAAATTCGCACAATCTTCTATAAGAAACAAAGTATTACTTTCTTAGTATACAGTAATAGGTAATTTTCTAGTCATTTATCTAATTTATTACCAGGATCAATTAGAATTACGTTGTTGTCTCTAAAAAGCCATTTTCTCTTGTAAGTCTTATTCTGCAAATGGGTTGGGCAGATATTTACAATAAAAGAAAAAAGATTTTATATTCTGTTTCAATTAGATCTAGTAGAAACTTTGTCTTTTCGCCATTTGTAACACCATATATATTCATAATATCAGACTGGTTTCGGCACATTTATGAGTCAGTAATCAGAACGGGCATCTAGAAGATAATATAGTTTAATTGGTTGTTCTGATTATTCACCTGTGCATCACGAATATAATAATTATACATTTTTTGTGTATCGATGTTTCTTTTTCTGTATATATGTCGGTGCATTCCTTTTTGAACCTTTGCTAATCTACTTCCTGTTCCATCCAATCTATTATCATATTTGCTTCTGAAGTCCAACCATAAACAATGGCTATTAGTATAAATAGTGTTTACAGTAACAATACTAATATGAATGTCTTTTGTTGTTCATCGCAGGAAACGTTACATGCTTCTGTACATTGCCGATGTAATATAAACACCTTTGAATAAACATGTTAGGTAATCCTTCCACATTAATCAGTATTTTTTCTATTGCTGGATTGAAATACTTCTCAGGATCAGTTTCTCTATCTGCATAGTGTTAAGGCTCCTTGTAGACTCATTTTTGATTAATAAAGTATTACATTTGTTAAGGTAGTATTATTAGCTATATTAATAATCCTCTCTCTTGTGAGTCAAAGAAAACAATTCCTTTTCTGTACTTATCTAATATATAATCAGCCACTAGATGTGTTACACTGAAGGCCAATAATGTCCAATTAATAATCTTGGTTTGCACCTTCTATCACTTCTGATACTTTTTCCAACGTTATCATAGATCTCAAATCCTGAAGAAGAACATGAGGTACTTTGGACAATGATATCTTAATATCTGTAAATCTAGCGGAATCCTGAATTACTTGGTGTATACAATAAACTGAAACGCTTCTGTACCAGCGCTTTGTGCATTAGCTGTGACTGATTTTAACTTTTTCAGTTTTTGATTCATTATACATTGCTCTGTTTTTGATTTCATTTATTTATTTATTTTTTGTTTGTTTTTTTGTTTGTTTGTTTTTTTGTTGTTGTTGTTGTTGTTGCTTTTTTTGTTCTCACTGACTTTGGTAACAACAAGTCTTAAAAGTCATGAAACTGTTGTAATCATTCAGCTTGAAAATATAATCACTACTGTAAGAAAAGGTTATGTCTTTAATCAGCATTGTTTACAACTGAATTTTGGGAATCTCCTTTAACATTACTATCGAATGATAGGGGAAAAAACCCCGAACTACCAGGTATGATTAAAACATTTTGTCCCAGCCTAGATACAACAAACTTGTAAATGTTGTTCAGGTTTTATGGTACTTGCAGTGTGTGTAACACAATTATATGTTTGATTAAGACGCTTAACACCCTGTGATGTTTTTTTTTCCCTGTTTGTGAGGCGTTATATATTTTCCATATGTTGCCCTTCTATTTATTTAAATTTATTTATACTTCTTTTAGTTCTAAAGACCATTCAAGCCAATATAAACAAACACTCCCATTACAATGGCAATACAAATATACTCAAAAGTCATCTATTTATCAGAAGGTTGATACAAATCACTAAGTTCGGGTTGCCTGTGTTTTCTATAGTGTCACTATCGTCTGGACGAATAAAATAACATAGGTCAGAAGCTTCATCCAAATTACTTGAACTCTGACTAACAAACTTTGCTTCCTTAAGTTTTCAATCATGTAATCAAGTGGTTTGCTCTCCGCTCATTGAACTCATTTTCTTTCTACAATTCCTCTTTCTTTATATTATCTTTCTCTTTCAGCTTTAGATTCAGCCGGATCAAATAAAGTTAATAGAAAGTTACCTCACGTTAATGCTAAAGCATTAGCGACTACTTTCCAGATTATTACTCCAGCTCCTGCCATTTAATGATAGTGACACATTTGTATAGTTTTCGCATCATCAAATCTAAATAATATATGTGTTTGATTCGTTATTCTAATATATTCTATTATCCTAGGTCCACCAGGAAATCTGTTCCTACTGTTTCTTCGGTAGTTTGTTATTAAAAAATCACTTTCATTATTCATCACTAATAGAGTATCAATGTTTAAGGTTTTAAAAAATGAATATAAACCCGATTTATTTATTTCAATAGCATACTACTCCTCTCTACGCAAAGGATGTAATTTGTACTCATCAAAGTGTGTTGCATTCAAATTCATAAGTAGTAGCTAATGTTTGTGGTGCTGTTGAAGCCGAGAATATGTCCAATAAAACCATTTAACTTTATTACAACGTCAGCTACAAGGTTTTCAACTTTTTGATTACTCTATTGTTCTCAAGTTGCATCAATGAAAGTGAAGCTTTTCTTTATAAAATGGAAATAAAAAGTAGTATAATTAAATGTAGTTCATCATCAAAATTATCTAAACATTTTGATATCAATAATTGCGTTAGTCTTTACACCCATTTCTGTGTTTAAGTTAGTTAATGTTGTCTCTTATTTTTTTAAGATTCTTATTCAATTTACTAATATTAGTTTCGCTATTAGTTATTTTTGTCGTTATTTCTTTTAAACACCTATTAAGTTCTTCTTCTTCGGTCTTAACTAACACTGCTTTATTTAGTACAATTTATTTTTGCTTTCAACAGTATTGTTTACTACTTTTAAATCAGTTCTTTTAAAATCTTTTTCTTTTTTTTTTCTTTCTTTTTTGTTGCTTAAATTTAAAATAAATAAATTGTAGGTTATTCTCATAGATATAATCGTACTTTCACTAACGTATATTTTGTTTTCATTTTCATCAATATTTTGTCTCTTTTCTGAGAGTTTAGTAGATTTTCTGTGATACTTTGATACACAGATGTTTATTTATTATTAACTTCGTCTCTCCGTGTTCTGATATCTTTCAAAGTATTATCCTTCAAAGGTTTACATATTTTGATGTTAACAGGTTTTTGTGGAAACGATTTGTAATACAATTGATATTCAAGTTTAAGTCATTGTTAAGTTTTTGACTTAATGCTTCATCTTTTCGTCTTTCTCTATGAAATTATATCTAAAGTTAATAAGGCCTCTGAAAGACGATTCTCTCATTATTTAACTCAAATAGCAAATTAATTTGCCTAAGATATTTTCAAGATATATGTAATTGGCATACCATTAACATCTATAACTTTAGAGAAATTCATCTTTAAAGGCAATATTGAATCTATTTATAGTGTCTATTTACAACTGCTTATATAAGTTATTAACATCGTATGATATAAAATCACAGTGAAACACATTTTGAATTCGTAGAGTAGGAGCCGTTACAATATGTCTTTTTATTCTTTAGATGATCAAAGAAAATAAATAAGTTTTTAGGCTTCAAAAATCCAGAAACTGTATCTGATTCGGTGGATGCATGTATGCATCTCTGACTATTAAATCTTAGTAATTTAGAGTTGTCGTTTGTTATGTACACTGTGTCATTATTACTCAGAGTTATTTAAACTTTAGAGTTATGTTTCTGGTATTCAATATCTATATTTTCTTCATTGTCGCCATTAGCAGTCATTGCTTCTTTGACTTTTTTCATATACATTTCACGATTATATAAACCATCAGGTATTGATATGATCTTAGTTTCATTCTTATCAGTTATATAGTAGAATATATTGTGTTTTTGATCATTTGAAATATTCTAATAACCAACTGTTTTTATTTCTCAGACTGGTCTTTCGCAGTAATGTGACGAGGCTTCGCAATTTAATTAGCTGGAAAAGAACTATGATTAAGAGTCCTGCGAAGTAGCCTACTCAGGTCCTCGCGAAGCGCAATCCGGCGAAGCAGTCATGAAATCCCGTCCGACCAATTAGTTGCTTTACTCCTCATTACATCAATAGTATTCAACTTAGATATAGCAGAGGTTGCAATCTTATAATCTTTAGAAACTATGTTATATACCAGGTTGTCTTTTAAAGCGTTTCTACAAACCATAGTAAAACTGCACCAAACTCTATAAAATCTAGAAGTATAATACGTTCTATGGCAGAGACCGCCGCAAACCCGAAATTACCAGTTGCATGATCCATTACACTGAAAACAATTTCCATACTCTACAAAGTTTAAATGTATATGCTGTTTTATACATTTTTCTTCCACCTCTATAGTATTCCATCTGTTTAACTAAATCATTCCTAATGTAATTAATTTTCATCACTCTAAAATTAATTTCATGATCAAGAACTAATTCCATTTTATTTTTTATTATTTTGTATGGTAATATATTTTTTGCTATTGGATTGTCAATTGCAAACTACAACAAAGAAAATGGAATAACAAATTGTATTCTTTTATTTCTACCCATGCTGGAGAATCTATTTTGAAATTAAATGTCCTCTTCAAATACTTACTGTAGCTTAATGTAAGAGTTGAATTTAATGCTGCATGGTAAATAGTGTTAATTATTTTGTTCGTTTTGCTTGCCATTTATTAGTATAAATTTTGTTAAATTTATTCATGACTCCATTATTACCTAATTTATTAATCTACAGCATTTCTAAAAATGGATTTCCTTTATTTTACTATTTGGAGGGTATCTTAGTAGTTTCCATCACTATTTCCCTTTTAGTTGTTTTTATTGAATATATAACACATACTCCTATAGCAATAACTACGCCAGCTATCAATTAATAAATTCTTCTAAGTCCTGAGAAGAAGTCGTAGGAAGTGCATTCCCAGAGTTCTAAGCAGTCCTGACTCTTTGGTGACAGTAGGAATATTATTTGTTTTTCGTTTTTTTTATTTTTGTGCTTTGGATTTCTTAACTTCGTGTGAACGTTGCTTGGCAAGTTCAACTTTATGGGCATCTTTAATCTTTTTTGAAGTTACCTTCTCATGTGATTTAGGAACCTTTAATTTTTCTTCAGGATAACTTTCAAGAAATTATTCGCTTCCTTTGATTTATTTGCAAGTAAAATAAAGTTTTCCCAAATAACCATTAAAGTTATTTTCAAGTTATCTTGCAGTTATTTTCAAGTTACCTTCAAGTTTCAACTATCTTAAATAGTCACTGACTTTCTAACGTAACTAGTGCAGTTTTTCTAAAACTTGAGACTTGCTCTCTTCGCTGACGCTTTACTTATTAAATGAATGTGCTAAAAAGTTATCAAACCAGTATTTAAGGGCCGAAATTGGTAATCCAAACCAAGGAGATAAAAACCAACAAAAGTATTTAATTCTGGTTGTTGTTTAGTAGTCTTCCTTTAGCTCTTTCTGTAATTCGTTTAAGTTATCAAATTGGAAGAAATTTACTCACAAAAGATGTTATACCTAGTAATATTGCATCTTACAATGACTCTAATATTTTAGCCGATCTAGCATTTACAAATATTTCATATGTTTTCTTGATTTGATTTGAATCCGTTTGATCCAGCTCCTTGTCTGCTATATTTTTACCAGTTATTTCTTTGTATGTTCCATTCACAACACTACTTTGTAATTCCTGTTTGTAGGCTACTGTTATTTCGTCTTCATATGCGAAGCAGTCGTCTTGTCCAATTATATCTTGTTTAGATTTGAAAAACCCTAATTCTTTGTCAAGTTGAATTTGATTCTATAAAATTGTGTAAAATGGCGACACGTGGATTTCGCCACATGTTTGAAGAACCTGAAAAACGTCCGAAAGAACTTATTGATATTCCTGATGATGATCCTGCTCCTGGTTCCAGCAGTGATACTACTACACGTGATCCTACTTCTAATACTTTTGCTGATACCACTCCTGGTCCTATTACAGAAGTTCAGCAAAACGTTATTGATCGCCTATGCAAAAAAGATATCACACTGAATATTAAGTTAATTGAAAACGGGTATAATATTTTTTTTTTAATTATAGATAAAACATTGTATTACTAAGAACTTGATAAAACTGATGTTCAACTTTCTAAGGTTAGTAACACCCAAACATGTTACCATTTAACTATATATCTTGCAAAACAGGTGGAAGTGGGTTTTTAGAATCAAAACGTTGGAAAAGAAAAGAAACAAAAATGACTAAGGAAGAGGAAGTTCCACCAATAAAAATTACTACATTCAAAGATAATACAATTAGGCAACAAATAGTGTTGCTGAAAGTTTTGGTTGAATATTTTGATATTATAGCAGAAATACGTGAAAATTTAAATCAGCGAAATATTGATTCAATGAATCAAAATCCAAAATTCAACAATGACCTAGACAAGGCCATGATTAGAGAAGGAAATGCTCGTAGATTGTATACTGATCAAGAAGGAAGAGTATAAAGCGGACATGTGACTGCTCTTCATGTGGTAAATTCAAAAACATTATCAATGGAAACAGACCTTGACATGCTTGACAATAGTATAAGGAAAATACAAAAAACGATATTGCTAAAGAACAAGATCCAACTCACAAAGCTAAACAACTCTTGGTCTAACCATAGCAAATTTTGTAAAAGGATTAGCAATCGGTAGCGGAGGTACTGGCCTTGGTAGTGGAGGTGGCGTTCAAGATTGTGATGGTGAAGGCGGTGGTGGAGTGGTGGCGGTGGAGATCGGGTCAGCAGTGATAGCGGATTCATTGGTGAATTTGAAAAAGATTTGAAAAATAAAATCCTGAATATTTCTTTAACTTAGCTATAAATAAGCAGCAGCATTCCCCGTTATCACTGGTAGTGAAATCAGCTGGCTTTAACAAAAATTATTTCTTTAATAGCCGATACTTCTATTTTGATAATTCTAGCATTGATTAGCTTCTTCTTTGCACCTGTACTAAAAGGTTTATTTGCAGTAACAAAAAGATATTAACTAATCTGTTTCAAAACTAAAATTGCGCCAGCTCATGCAAGACTAAATGTAATAATAACTACCTGTCTATTTGTTTCATGATCAAATGTAATCAGTGTTGTCTGGCTGTGGCGAATTATTACAGGTGTTACTAACAACAATATTGGGTATTTCATAAAAAATATAATAAATAACAGCAGTATAGATTTCTATCTTTATTATAACTATCACAGTGAATATATTCATAAAAGGAATTAAAATCTCGCAGACACATCCAAATATTTGGAAGGTATGAATAAAGGAATCTATACAACAACAAGTCTAAAAGAAAAGCTCATTTTTAAAAGTAGGTTTCTCTCTCCATAAATCCTCCTGGTGCAGAGCGACGTATGACAAGTTTTCGGCAATCATCATAGACAAGGATCAGCAAAGTGAAGGGGACAGCCGGGAGCCACCACATTCCCCTGAGAGAGAGAGAGAGAGAGAGAAATGAATATTGTAATATTGTAATACAATTTATAACTTTTTCTGAACCTGGTTTTTTAAATTCACAGCTATATTATGAACTGTATTGTAAACATGCATTATACTTCACATAGTCTTGATTACAACTTGAATTATGTTGCATTTTATATAACTTTGAAACAATTCAACACATAATCACTTTTGTGATTGTCATACAGGTCAACATAGGTAAAATAAGTTACATAAACAGACCTGACAAGTCCATTTGGGATTGTAAACAGGTACACAGACCTGACAAGTCCATTTGGGATTGTAAACAGGTACACAGATTTCCATAGCAATTCCCATTTAAACCATGCATTAAGCTCATGAACTATCCATACTCCCAAATCTTTGGTAGTTCTATGGTCTGTTTACAAACATATTTACTTTTCACGAAGCTCAAACTATCCTTGTGGAACTAAACATGTAGGGATTTTATTTTGCCAATTTTAAAATGGGACCTGTGGTCCATGGCTGAGGGAATCAGTGGTGGTGCAAGGGTTTGAGGCACCCAGGGGCAATGTTCCTTAATGGTGCCCCCTCTACCAGGGTGCCTAGGGGCAATGTTATGTAGTGGCACCCCCTACTTTTAATGAAACCAGGGGCTTAAATGAAGGAAGGGGGGGGGGGGGTGTTGGCCAAAAAAAAAAAGTTTCCAACATCATGCCCCAGCGCCCAGAGACAATTGCCCCATCCCCTGACACCCCCTTGCGCCACCACTGGAGGGAATTATTGCACGTGACACTGCCCAATTGGAAAATTTATAAAAGTAGTTGTTTATTGCCTACTGATGGAAACATACAAGGAAAAGATTACTACATTTAATAGATTAGGTTACCTCATCTAAAACTCTCTTACATGTACTTTATTAATTTCAAGTGATTTTACAGTTCTGGATCCATGCTTGAACTCATACATACAAGCTGTAGTCCATCTGCAGATCAGAAAAGAATATTATCTTGTACAAGTTGTTTATATTGCAATATAAGTGATAAAATTACTTTTGGATTTTTAAAAACCCAGATTAGGAATTTTTTCTCTTGTAAATTAGGAAAAATGGATACTCTTTGGCATTGGGAATGGGCAGGTTCAGTAGAATATCGGAAATGTCTTGCGGTGTGATGAAAAATGATGGACAACAAGAACATAGTTAACTGTGTATACTGCACACCCAATTTTAAACAGCACAGACCCAGATCTGCTGTAGCATCTTGGGATAGTAAATCGGGTTCTCTGTTATTTACTGGGAACACCATAGACCTATTGCTGCTCTTGCGTATTGAGCCAGCAGATCAGGGTCAATGCTGTTTACTGTGAACAGCACAAATCCAGCTCTGCTGTATTATACTGTGCCAGTAGATCAAAGTCAATGATGTTTACTGTGAACAGCACAAACCCAGCTCTGCTGTAGCATACTGGGCCGGTAGATTAGGATCTAGGGTATATACTGTGAAGAGCACAAACCCAGCTCTGCTGTAGCATACTGGGTCAGTCAAGGTTGTTTACTATGAACAGCACAGACTCAGCTCTGCTATAACATGTTTGGCCAGTAGATCTGGGTCTATACTGTTACTTGAAATAATACACAGAGCGATTAGATTAGGCTCTAATCCTCTGAGTGACATTATTTACAGCTGAGTGCCTGCTATACATGAGAAAATACTGTATTGAAAAGTTTCCAAACATTTAAATGCCTATCTCAAATGGCTGGATCTTTCAAGTAATATTTGACTTTTTAAAAAGATTATGAAATAAATCTGTAACAACATATGAAACAATTTCTTTGACATAAATGATTTTTGTACTATAAGCAGCTATTCAGGGGCTACTGTGACTCAGCGCTTAGTATATAGTGGATGCATGATCAGAAGGGTGCAGATTCAAATCCTGCAATCAGATCAGCCTAGGTTGGCTCCCATGGCATGTCCATGAGCAAGGCACTTTACTCCATTTGCCTTAGCACAAAATAACCAACTTGCATTGCTGTGCCATAAAACACCAAATCAAACTAAATGTTCCCATCTGATCCTTCAGTGATACAGTGGTTAGCTTGGGTCAAAGAATGTGATCCACTTCATGTTGCCAATTGCGACTTCATCATTAAATACCGAAAGGACTTATTTCAATGATGTATTGGGCATTCTTTCTTTCTAACTTAAGTTTTCAACAAACAAACCATTACTATCTTTTTCAATTATGGTTACAAAACAAGTAAAATTTCAACAATAAGTAATCATCTATATATAATAAAGCTTCCATAAAACATTATTGCTTGTAGTAACTGTATGATGCATGCTATATAAACACTGTCTTGCTTGTAGTAACTCTATGATGCATGCTATATAAACACTGTCTTGCTTTTTAGTAGCTGTATGATGCATGCTATATAAACACTGTCTTGCTTGTAGTAACTCTATGATGCATGCTATATAAACACTGTCTTGCTTGTAGTAACTCTATGATGCATGCTATATAAACACTGTCTTCCTTTTTAGTAGCTGTATGATGCATGCTATATAAACACTGTCTAGCTTTTTAGTAGCTCTATGATGCATGCTATATAAACACTGTCTTGCTTGTAGTAACTCTATGATGCATGCTATATAAACACTGTCTTGCTTTTTAGTAGCGGTATGATGCATGCTATATAAACACTGTCTAGCTTTTTAGTAACTCTATGATGCATGCTATATAAACACTGTCTTGCTTGTAGTAACTCTATGATGCATGCTATATAAACACTGTCTTGCTTGTAGTAACTCTATGATGCATGCTATATAAACACTGTATTGCTTTTTAGTAACTGTATGATGCATGCTATATAAACACTGTCTTGCTTGTTAGTAGCTGTATGATGCATGCTATATAAACACTGTCTTACTTGTAGTAACTCTATGATACATGCTATATAAACACTGTCTTGCTTGTTAGTAGCTGTATGATGCATGCTATATAAACACTATCTTGCTTGTAGTAACTCTATGATGCATGCTATATAAACACTGTCTTGCTTGTAGTAACTCTATGATACATGCTATATAAACACTGTCTTGCTTTTTAGTAGCTGTATGATGCATGCTATATAAACACTGTCTTGCTTGTAGTAACTCTATGATGCATGCTATATAAACACTGTCTTGCTTGCTAGTAGCTGTATGATGCATGCTATATAAACACTGTCTTGCTTGTAGTAACTCTATGATGCATGCTATATAAACACTGTCTTGCTTGTAGTAACTCTATGATACATGCTATATAAACACTGTCTTGCTTGTTAGTAGCTGTATGATGTATGCTATATAAACACTGTCTTGCTTGTAGTAACTCTATGATGCATGCTATATAAACAGTCTTGCTTGTAGTAACTCTATGATGCATGCTATATAAACACTGTCTTGCTTGTAGTAACTCTATGATGCATGCTATATAAACACTGTCTTGCTTTTTAGTAGCTGTATGATGCATGCTATATAAACACTGTCTTGCTTGTAGTAACTCTATGATGCATGCTATATAAACACTGTCTTGCTTGTTAGTAGCTGTATGATGCATGCTATATAAACACTATCTTGCTTGTAGTAACTCTATGATGCATGCTATATAAACACTGTCTTGCTTGTTAGTAGCTGTATGATGCATGCTATATAAACACTATCTTGCTTGTAGTAACTCTATGATGCATGCTATATAAACACTGTCTTGCTTGTAGTAACTCTATGATGCATGCTATATAAACACTGTCTTACTTCTAGTAACTCTATGATGCATGCTATATAAACACTGTCTTGCTTGTTAGTAGCTGTATGATGCATGCTATATAAACACTGTCTTGCTTGTAGTAACTCTATGATACATGCTATATAAACACTGTCTTGCTTTTTAGTAGCTGTATGATGCATGCTATAGAAACACTGTCTTGCTTGTAGTAACTCTATGATGCATGCTATATAAACACTGTCTTGCTTGTTAGTAGCTGTATGATGCATGCTATATAAACACTGTCTTGCTTGTAGTAACTCTATGATGCATGCTATATAAACACTGTCTTGCTTGTAGTAACTCTATGATGCATGCTATATAAACACTGTCTTGCTTTTTAGTAGCTGTATGATGCATGCTATATAAACACTGTCTTGCTTGTAGTAACTCTATGATGCATGCTATATAAACACTGTCTTGCTTGTTAGTAGCTGTATGATGACTGCTATATAAACACTATCTTGCTTGTAGTAACTCTATGATGCATGCTATATAAACATTGTCTTGCTTGTAGTAACTCTATGATGCATGCTATATAAACACTGTCTTGCTTGTTAGTAGCTGTATGATGCATGCTATATAAACACTATCTTGCTTGTAGTAACTCTATGATGCATGCTATATAACCACTGTCTTGCTTTTTAGTAGCTGTATGATGCATGCTATATAAACACTGTATTGCTTGTAGTAACTCTATGATGCATGCTATATAAACACTGTCTTGCTTTTTAGTAGCTGTATGATGCATGCTATATAAACACTATCTTGCTTGTAGTAACTCTATGATGCATGCTATATAAACACTGTCTTGCTTGTAGTAACTCTATGATCCATGCTATATAAACACTATCTTGCTTGTAGTAACTCTATGATGCATGCTATATAAACACTGTCTTGCTTGTAGTAACTCTATGATGCATGCTATATAAACACTATCTTGCTTGTAGTAACTCTATGATGCATGCTATATAAACACTATCTTGCTTGTAGTAACTCTATGATGCATGCTATATAAACACTGTCTTGCTTTTTAGTAGCTGTATGATGCATGCTATAGAAACACTGTATTGCTTGTAGTAACTCTATGATGCATGCTATATAAACACTGTCTTGCTTTTTAGTAGCTGTATGATGCATGCTATATAAACACTGTCTTGCTTGTAGTAACTCTATGATGCATGCTATATAAACACTGTCTTGCTTGTAGTAACTCTATGATGCATGCTATATAAACACTGTCTTGCTTGTTAGTAGCTGTATGATGCATGCTATATAAACACTGTCTTGCTTGTAGTAACTGTATGATGCATGCTATATAAACACTGTCTTGCTTGTTAGTAGCTGTATGATGCATGCTATATAAACACTGTCTTGCTTGTAGTAACTCTATGATGCATGCTATATAAACACTGTCTTGCTTGTAGTAACTCAATGATGCATGCTATATAAACACCATCTTGCTTGTAGTAACTCTATGATGCATGCTATATAAACACTGTCTTGCTTTTTAGTAGCTGTATGATGCATGCTATATAAACACTGTCTTGCTTGTAGTAACTCTATGATGCATGCTATATAAACACTGTCTTGCTTTTTAGTAGCTGTATGATGCATGCTATATAAACACTATCTTGCTTGTAGTAACTCTATGATGCATGCTATATAAACACTGTCTTGCTTGTAGTAACTCTATGATCCATGCTATATAAACACTATCTTGCTTGTAGTAACTCTATGATGCATGCTATATAAACACTGTCTTGCTTGTAGTAACTCTATGATGCATGCTATATAAACACTATCTTGCTTGTAGTAACTCTATGATGCATGCTATATAAATACTGTCTTGCTTGTAGTAACTCTATGATGCATGCTATATAAACACTGTCTTGCTTTTTAGTAGCTGTATGATGCATGCTATAGAAACACTGTATTGCTTGTAGTAACTCTATGATGCATGCTATAGAAACACTGTCTTGCTTTTTAGTAGCTGTATGATGCATGCTATATAAACACTGTCTTGCTTGTAGTAACTCTATGATGCATGCTATATAAACACTGTCTTGCTTGTAGTAACTGTATGATGCATGCTATATAAACACTGTCTTGCTTGTTAGTAGCTGTATGATGCATGCTATTTAACACTGTCTTGCTTGTAGTAACTGTATGATGCATGCTATATAAACACTGTCTTGCTTGTTAGTAGCTGTATGATGCATGCTATATAAACACTGTCTTGCTTGTAGTAACTCTATGATGCATGCTATATAAACACTGTATTGCTTGTTAGTAGCTGTATGATGCATGCTATATAAACACTGTCTTGCTTTTTAGTAGCTCTATGATGCATGCTATATAAACACTGTCTTGCTTGTAGTAACTCTATGATGCATGCTATATAAACACTGTCTTGCTTGTAGTAACTCTATGATACATTCTATATAAACACTGTCTTGCTTGTTAGTAGCTGTATGATGCATGCTATATAAACACTGTCTTGCTTGTAGTAACTCTATGATGCATGCTATATAAACACTGTCTTACTTGTAGTAACTCTATGATGCATGCTATATAAACACTATCTTGCTTGTAGTAACTCTATGATGCATGCTATATAAACACTGTCTTGCTTGTAGTAACTCTATGATGCATGCTATATAAACACTGTCTTGCTTGTAGTAACTCTATGATGCATGCTATATAAACACTGTCTTGCTTGTTAGTAGCTGTATGATGCATGCTATATAAACACTGTCTTGCTTGTAGTAACTCTATGATGCATGCTATATAAACACTGTCTTGCTTGTAGTAACTCTATGATGCATGCTATATAAACACTGTCTTGCTTGTAGTAACTCTATGATGCATGCTATATAAACACTGTCTTGCCTGTAGTAACTCTATGATGCATGCTATATAAACACTGTCTTGCTTGTAGTAACTGTATGATGCATGCTATATAAACACTGTCTTGCTTGTAGTAACTGTATGATGCATGCTATATAAACACTGTCTTGCTTGTAGTAACTCTATGATGCATGCTATATAAACACTGTATTGCTTGTAGTAACTCTATGATGCATGCTATATAAACCCTGTCTTGCTTGTAGTAACTCTATGATGCATGCTATATAAACACTGTCTTGCTTGTAGTAACTCTATGATACATGCTATATAAACACTGTATTGCTTGTAGTAGCTGTATGATGCATGCTATATAAACACTATCTTGCTTGTAGTAACTCTATGATGCATCCTATATAAACACTGTCTTGCTTGTAGTAACTCTATGATACATGCTATATAAACACTGTCTTGCTTGTAGTAACTCTATGATGCATGCTATATAAACACTGTCTTGCTTGTAGTAACTGTATGATGCAGGCTATATAAACACTATCTTGCTTGTAGTAACTCTATGATGCATGCTATATAAACACTGTCTTGCTTGTAGTAACTCTATGATGCATGCTATATAAACACTGTATTGCTTGTTGGTAGCTGTATGATGCATGCTATATAAACACTGTCTTGCTTGTAGTAACTGTATGATGCATGCTATATAAACACTGTATTGCTTGTAGTAGCTGCATGATGCATGCTATATAAACACTATCTTGCTTGTAGTAACTGTATGATGCATGCTATATAAACACTGTCTTGCTTGTAGTAACTCTATGATACATGCTATATAAACACTGTCTTGCTTGTAGTAACTCTATGATGCATGCTATATAAACACTGTCTTGCTTGTAGTAACTGTATGATGCATGCTATATAAACACTATCTTGCTTGTAGTAACTCTATGATGCATGCTATATAAACACTGTCTTGCTTGTAGTAACTCTATGATGCATGCTATATAAACACTGTCTTGCTTGTAGTAACTCTATGATGCATGCTATATAAACACTGTCTTGCTTGTAGTAACTCTATGATGCATGCTATATAAACACTGTCTTGCTTGTAGTAACTCTATGATGCATGCTATATAAACACTGTATTGCTTGTTGGTAGCTGTATGATGCATGCTATATAAACACTGTCTTGCTTGTAGTAACTCTATGATGCATGCTATATAAACACTGTCTTGCTTGTTAGTAGCTGTATGATGCATGCTATATAAACACTGTCTTGCTTGTAGTAACTCCATGATGCATGCTATATAAACACTGTCTTGCTTGTAGTAACTCTATGATGCATGCTATATAAACACTGTCTTGCTTGTAGTAACTCTATGATGCATGCTATATAAACACTGTATCGCTTGTTGGTAGCTGTATGATGCATGCTATATAAACACTGTCTTGCTTGTAGTAACTCTATGATGCATGCTATATAAACACTGTCTTGCTTGTAGTAACTCTATGATGCATGCTATATAAACACTGTCTTGCTTGTAGTAACTCTATGATGCATGCTATATAAACACTGTCTTGCTTGTAGTAACTCTATGATGCATGCTATATAAACACTGTCTTGCATGTAGTAACTCTATGATGCATGCTATATAAACACTGTCTTGCTTGTAGTAACTCTATGATGCATGCTATATAAACACTGTCTTGCTTGTAGTAACTCTATGATGCATGCTATATAAACACTGTATTGCTTGTTGGTAGCTGTATGATGCATGCTATATAAACACTGTCTTGCTTGTAGTAACTCTATGATGCATGCTATATAAACACTGTCTTGCTTGTTAGTAGCTGTATGATGCATGCTATATAAACACTGTCTTGCTTGTAGTAACTCCATGATGCATGCTATATAAACACTGTCTTGCTTGTAGTAACTCTATGATGCATGCTATATAAACACTGTCTTGCTTGTAGTAACTCTATGATGCATGCTATATAAACACTGTATCGCTTGTTGGTAGCTGTATGATGCATGCTATATAAACACTGTCTTGCTTGTAGTAACTCTATGATGCATGCTATATAAACACTGTCTTGCTTGTAGTAACTCTATGATGCATGCTATATAAACACTGTCTTGCTTGTAGTAACTCTATGATGCATGCTATATAAACACTGTCTTGCTTGTAGTAACTCTATGATGCATGCTATATAAACACTGTATTGCTTGTTGGTAGCTGTATGATGCATGCTATATAAACACTGTCTTGCTTGTAGTAACTCTATGATGCATGCTATATAAACACTGTCTTGCTTGTAGTAACTCTATGATGCATGCTATATAAACACTGTCTTGCTTGTAGTAACTCTATGATGCATGCTATATAAACACTATCTTGCTTGTAGTAACTGTATGATGCATGCTATATAAACACTGTCTTGCTTGTAGTAACTCTATGATGCATGCTATATAAACACTGTCTTGCTTGTAGTAACTCTATGATGCATGCTATATAAACACTGTCTTGCTTGTAGTAACTCTATGATGCATGCTATATAAACACTGTCTTGCTTGTAGTAACTCTATGATGCATGCTATATAAACACTGTCTTGCTTGTAGTAACTCTATGATGCATGCTATATAAACACTGTCTTGCTTGCAGTAACTCTATGATGCATGCTATATAAACACTGTCTTGCTTGTAGTAACTGTATGATGCATGCTATATAAACACTGTATTGCTTGTTGGTAGCTGTATGATGCATGCTATATAAACACTGTCTTGCTTGTAGTAACTGTATGATGCATGCTATATAAACACTGTATTGCTTGTAGTAGCTGCATGATGCATGCTATATAAACACTATCTTGCTTGTAGTAACTGTATGATGCATGCTATATAAACACTGTCTTGCTTGTAGTAACTCTATGATACATGCTATATAAACACTGTCTTGCTTGTAGTAACTCTATGATGCATGCTATATAAACACTGTCTTGCTTGTAGTAACTGTATGATGCATGCTATATAAACACTATCTTGCTTGTAGTAACTCTATGATGCATGCTATATAAACACTGTCTTGCTTGTAGTAACTCTATGATGCATGCTATATAAACACTGTCTTGCTTGTAGTAACTCTATGATGCATGCTATATAAACACTGTCTTGCTTGTAGTAACTCTATGATGCATGCTATATAAACACTGTCTTGCTTGTAGTAACTCTATGATGCATGCTATATAAACACTGTATTGCTTGTTGGTAGCTGTATGATGCATGCTATATAAACACTGTCTTGCTTGTAGTAACTCTATGATGCATGCTATATAAACACTGTCTTGCTTGTTAGTAGCTGTATGATGCATGCTATATAAACACTGTCTTGCTTGTAGTAACTCCATGATGCATGCTATATAAACACTGTCTTGCTTGTAGTAACTCTATGATGCATGCTATATAAACACTGTCTTGCTTGTAGTAACTCTATGATGCTTGCTATATAAACACTGTATCGCTTGTTGGTAGCTGTATGATGCATGCTATATAAACACTGTCTTGCTTGTAGTAACTCTATGATGCATGCTATATAAACACTGTCTTGCTTGTAGTAACTCTATGATGCATGCTATATAAACACTGTCTTGCTTGTAGTAACTCTATGATGCATGCTATATAAACACTGTCTTGCTTGTAGTAACTCTATGATGCATGCTATATAAACACTGTCTTGCATGTAGTAACTCTATGATGCATGCTATATAAACACTGTCTTGCTTGTAGTAACTCTATGATGCATGCTATATAAACACTGTCTTGCTTGTAGTAACTCTATGATGCATGCTATATAAACACTGTATTGCTTGTTGGTAGCTGTATGATGCATGCTATATAAACACTGTCTTGCTTGTAGTAACTCTATGATGCATGCTATATAAACACTGTCTTGCTTGTTAGTAGCTGTATGATGCATGCTATATAAACACTGTCTTGCTTGTAGTAACTCCATGATGCATGCTATATAAACACTGTCTTGCTTGTAGTAACTCTATGATGCATGCTATATAAACACTGTCTTGCTTGTAGTAACTCTATGATGCATGCTATATAAACACTGTATCGCTTGTTGGTAGCTGTATGATGCATGCTATATAAACACTGTCTTGCTTGTAGTAACTCTATGATGCATGCTATATAAACACTGTCTTGCTTGTAGTAACTCTATGATGCATGCTATATAAACACTGTCTTGCTTGTAGTAACTCTATGATGCATGCTATATAAACACTGTCTTGCTTGTAGTAACTCTATGATGCATGCTATATAAACACTGTATTGCTTGTTGGTAGCTGTATGATGCATGCTATATAAACACTGTCTTGCTTGTAGTAACTCTATGATGCATGCTATATAAACACTGTCTTGCTTGTAGTAACTCTATGATGCATGCTATATAAACACTGTCTTGCTTGTAGTAACTCTATGATGCATGCTATATAAACACTATCTTGCTTGTAGTAACTGTATGATGCATGCTATATAAACACTGTCTTGCTTGTAGTAACTCTATGATGCATGCTATATAAACACTGTCTTGCTTGTAGTAACTCTATGATGCATGCTATATAAACACTGTCTTGCTTGTAGTAACTCTATGATGCATGCTATATAAACACTGTCTTGCTTGTAGTAACTCTATGATGCATGCTATATAAACACTGTCTTGCTTGTAGTAACTCTATGATGCATGCTATATAAACACTGTCTTGCTTGCAGTAACTCTATGATGCATGCTATATAAACACTGTCTTGCTTGTAGTAACTGTATGATGCATGCTATATAAACACTGTATTGCTTGTTGGTAGCTGTATGATGCATGCTATATAAACACTGTCTTGCTTGTAGTAACTCTATGATGCATGCTATATAAACACTGTCTTGCTTGTAGTAACTGTATGATGCATGCTATATAAACACTATCTTGCTTGTAGTAACTCTATGATGCATGCTATATAAACACTGTCTTGCTTGTAATAACTCTATGATGCATGCTATATAAACACTGTCTTGCTTTTTAGTAGCTGTATGATGCATGCTATATAAACACTGTCTTGCTTGTAGTAACTCTATGATGCATGCTATATAAACACTGTCTTGCTTGTAGTAACTCTATGGTGCATGCTATATAAACACTGTCTTGCTTGTTAGAAGCTGTATGATGCATGCTATATAAACACTGTCTTGCTTGTAGTAACTCTATGATGCATGCTATATAAACACTGTCTTGCTTGTAGTAACTCTATGATGCATGCTATATAAACACTGTCTTGCTTGTAGTAACTCTATGATGCATGCTATATAAACACTGTATTGCTTGTTAGTAGCTGTATGATGCATGCTATATAAACACTGTCTTGCTTGTAGTAACTGTATGATGCATGCTATATAAACACTGTCTTGCTTGTAGTAACTCTATGATGCATGCTATATAAACACCATCTTGCTTGTAGTAACTCTATGATGCATGCTATATAAACACTGTCTTGCTTGTAGTAACTCTATGATGAATGCTATATAAACACTGTCTTGCTTTTTAGTAGCTGTATGATGCATGCTATATAAACACTGTCTTGCTTGTAGTAACTCTATGATGCATGCTATATAAACACTGTCTTGCTTGTAGTAACTCTATGATGCATGCTATATAAACACTGTCTTGCTTGTAGTAACTCTATGGTGCATGCTATATAAACACTGTCTTGCTTGTAGTAACTCTATGATGCATGCTATATAAACACTGTCTTGCTTGTAGTAACTCTATGATGCATGCTATATAAACACTGTCTTGCTTGTAGTAACTCTATGATCCATGCTATATAAACACTGTCTTGCTTGTAGTAACTCTATGATGCATGCTATATAAACACTGTATTGCTTGTTGGTAGCTGTATGATGCATGCTATATAAACACTGTCTTGCTTGTAGTAACTCTATGATGCATGCTATATAAACACTGTCTTGCTTGTTAGTAGCTGTATGATGCATGCTATATAAACACTGTCTTGCTTGTAGTAACTCCATGATGCATGCTATATAAACACTGTCTTGCTTGTAGTAACTCTATGATGCATGCTATATAAACACTGTCTTGCTTGTAGTAACTCTATGATGCATGCTATATAAACACTGTATCGCTTGTTGGTAGCTGTATGATGCATGCTATATAAACACTGTCTTGCTTGTAGTAACTCTATGATGCATGCTATATAAACACTGTCTTGCTTGTAGTAACTCTATGATGCTTGCTATTTAACATCTGTCTTGCTTGTAGTAACTCTATGATGCATGCTATATAAACACTGTCTTGCTTGTAGTAACTCTATGATGCATGCTATATAAACACTGTATTGCTTGTTGGTAGCTGTATGATGCATGCTATATAAACACTGTCTTGCTTGTAGTAACTCTATGATGCATGCTATATAAACACTGTCTTGCTTGTAGTAACTCTATGATGCATGCTATATAAACACTGTCTTGCTTGTAGTAACTCTATGATGCATGCTATATAAACACTATCTTGCTTGTAGTAACTGTATGATGCATGCTATATAAACACTGTCTTGCTTGTAGTAACTCTATGATGCATGCTATATAAACACTGTCTTGCTTGTAGTAACTCTATGATGCATGCTATATAAACACTGTCTTGCTTGTAGTAACTCTATGATGCATGCTATATAAACACTGTCTTGCTTGTAGTAACTCTATGATGCATGCTATATAAACACTGTCTTGCTTGTAGTAACTCTATGATGCATGCTATATAAACACTGTCTTGCTTGCAGTAACTCTATGATGCATGCTATATAAACACTGTCTTGCTTGTAGTAACTCTATGATGCATGCTATATAAACACTGTCTTGCTTGTAGTAACTCTATGATGCATGCTATATAAACACTGTCTTGCTTTGTAGTAACTGTACTGATGCATGCTATATAAACACTGTCTTGCTTGTAGTAACTCTATGAATGCATGCTATATAAACACTGTCTTGCTTGTAGTAACTGTATGATGCATGCTATATAAACACTGTCTTGCTTGTAGTAACTGTATGATGCATGCTATATAAACACTGCTCTTGCTCGTAGTATCTCTATGATGCATGCTATATAAACACTGTCTTGCTTGTAGTAACTCTATGATGCATGCTATATAAACACTGTCTTGCTTGTAGTAACTGTATGATGCATGCTATATAAACACTGTCTTGCTTGTAGTAACTCTATGATGCATGCTATATAAACACTGTCTTGCTTGTAGTAACTCTATGATGCATGCTATATAAACACTGTCTTGCTTGTAGTAACTCTATGATGCATGCTATATAAACACTGTCTTGCTTGTAGTAACTCTATGATGCATGCTATATAAACACTGTATTGCTTGTTGGTAGCTGTATGATGCATGCTATATAAACACTGTCTTGCTTGTAGTAACTCTATGATGCATGCTATATAAACACTGTCTTGCTTGTTAGTAGCTGTATGATGCATGCTATATAAACACTGTCTTGCTTGTAGTAACTCCATGATGCATGCTATATAAACACTGTCTTGCTTGTAGTAACTCTATGATGCATGCTATATAAACACTGTCTTGCTTGTAGTAACTCTATGATGCTTGCTATATAAACACTGTATCGCTTGTTGGTAGCTGTATGATGCATGCTATATAAACACTGTCTTGCTTGTAGTAACTCTATGATGCATGCTATATAAACACTGTCTTGCTTGTAGTAACTCTATGATGCATGCTATATAAACACTGTCTTGCTTGTAGTAACTCTATGATGCATGCTATATAAACACTGTCTTGCTTGTAGTAACTCTATGATGCATGCTATATAAACACTGTCTTGCTTGTAGTAACTCTATGATGCATGCTATATAAACACTGTCTTGCTTGTAGTAACTCTATGATGCATGCTATATAAACACTGTATTGCTTGTTGGTAGCTGTATGATGCATGCTATATAAACACTGTCTTGCTTGTAGTAACTCTATGATGCATGCTATATAAACACTGTCTTGCTTGTTAGTAGCTGTATGATGCATGCTATATAAACACTGTCTTGCTTGTAGTAACTCCATGATGCATGCTATATAAACACTGTCTTGCTTGTAGTAACTCTATGATGCATGCTATATAAACACTGTCTTGCTTGTAGTAACTCTATGATGCATGCTATATAAACACTGTATCGCTTGTTGGTAGCTGTATGATGCATGCTATATAAACACTGTCTTGCTTGTAGTAACTCTATGATGCATGCTATATAAACACTGTCTTGCTTGTAGTAACTCTATGATGCATGCTATATAAACACTGTCTTGCTTGTAGTAACTCTATGATGCATGCTATATAAACACTGTCTTGCTTGTAGTAACTCTATGATGCATGCTATATAAACACTGTATTGCTTGTTGGTAGCTGTATGATGCATGCTATATAAACACTGTCTTGCTTGTAGTAACTCTATGATGCATGCTATATAAACACTGTCTTGCTTGTAGTAACTCTATGATGCATGCTATATAAACACTGTCTTGCTTGTTAGTAACTCTATGATGCATGCTATATAAACACTCTCTTGCTTGTAGTAACTGTATGATGCATGCTATATAAACACTGGTCTTGCTTGCTATAAACTCTATGATGCATGCTATATAAACACTGTCTTGCTTGTAGTAACTCTATGATGCATGCTATATAAACACTGTCTTGCTTGTAGTAAACTCTATGATGCATGCTATATAAACACTGTCTTTGCTTGTAGTAACTCTATGATGCATGCTATATACTGTCTTGCTTTGCTTGTATGTGTAGTAACTCTATGATGCATGCTATATAAACACTGTCTTGCTTGTAGTAACTCTATGATGCATGCTATATAAACACTGTCTTGCTTGTAGTAACTCTATGATGCATGCTATATAAACACTGTCTTGCTTGTAGTAACTCTATGATGCATGCTATATAAACACTGTCTTGCTTGTAGTAACTGTATGATGCATGCTATATAAACACTGTCTTGCTTGTAGTAACTCTATGATGCATGCTATATAAACACTGTCTTGCTTGTAGTAACTCTATGATGCATGCTATATAAACACTGTCTTGCTTGTAGTAACTGTATGATGCATGCTATATAAACACTGTCTTGCTTGTAGTAACTGTATGATGCATGCTATATAAACACTGTCTTGCTTGTAGTAACTGTATGATGCATGCTATATAAACACTGTATTGCTTGTAGTAGCTGCATGATGCATGCTATATAAACACTGTCTTGCTTGTAGTAACTCTATGATGCATGCTATATAAACACTGTCTTGCTTGTAGTAACTCTATGATGCATGCTATATAAACACTGTCTTGCTTGTAGTAACTCTATGATGCATGCTATATAAACACTGTTTTGCTTTTTAGTAGCTGTATGATGCATGCTATATAAACACTGTCTTGCTTGTAGTAACTCTATGATGCATGCTATATAAACACTGTCTTGCTTGTAGTAACTCTATGATCCATGCTATATAAACACTGTCTTGCTTGTAGTAACTCTATGATGCATGCTATATAAACACTGTCTTGCTTGTAGTAACTGTATGATGCATGCTATATAAACACTGTCTTGCTTGTAGTAACTCTATGATGCATGCTATATAAACACTGTCTTGCTTGTAGTAACTGTATGATGCATGCTATATAAACACTGTCTTGCTTGTAGTAACTCTATGATGCATGCTATATAAACACTGTCTTGCTTGTAGTAACTCTATGATCCATGCTATATAAACACTGTCTTGCTTGTTAGTAGCTGTATGATGCATGCTATATAAACACTGTCTTGCTTGTAGTAACTCTATGATGCATGCTATATAAACACTGTCTTGCTTGTAGTAACTCTATGATGCATGCTATATAAACACTGTCTTGCTTTTTAGTAGCTGTATGATGCATGCTATATAAACACTGTCTTGCTTGTAGTAACTGTATGATGCATGCTATATAAACACTGTCTTGCTTGTAGTAACTCTATGACGCATGCTATAAAAACACTGTCTTGCTTGTTAGTAGCTGTATGATGCATGCTATATAAACACTGTCTTGCTTGTAGTAACTCTATGATGCATGCTATATAAACAGTCTTGCTTGTTAGTAGCTGTATGATGCATGCTATATAAACACTGTCTTGCTTGTAGTAACTCTTTGATGCATGCTATATAAACACTATCTTGCTTGTAGTAACTCTATGATGCATGCTATATAAACACTGTCTTGCTTTTTAGTAGCTGTATGATGCATGCTATATAAACACTGTCTTGCTTTTTAGTAGCTGTATGATGCATGCTATATAAACACTGTCTTGCTTGTAGTAACTCTATGATGCATGCTATATAAACACTGTCTTGCTTGTAGTAACTCTATGATGCATGCTATACAAACACTGTCTTGCTTTTTAGTAGCTGTATGATGCATGCTATATAAACACTGTCTTACTTGTAGCAACTCTATGATGCATGCTATATAAACACTGTCTTGCTTGTAGTAACTCTATGATCCATGCTATATAAACACTGTCTTGCTTGTTAGTAGCTGTATGATGCATGCTATATAAACACTGTCTTGCTTGTTAGTAGCTGT
Organism: Margaritifera margaritifera; assembly: GCA_029931535.1. NCBI lineage: Eukaryota > Metazoa > Mollusca > Bivalvia > Unionida > Margaritiferidae > Margaritifera > Margaritifera margaritifera. The sequence continues at coordinate 4,257,390 of JAQPZY010001562.1, forward strand.
ATGATGCATGCTATATAACCACTGTCTTGCTTGTTAGTAGCTCTATGATGTATGCTATAAAAACACTGTCTTGCTTGTTAGTAGCTGTATGATGCATGATATATAACCATTGTCTAGCTTGTTAGTAGCTCTATGGTGCATGCTATATAAACACTGTCTTGCTTGTTAGTAGCTGTATGGTGCATGCGATAAAAACACCGTCTTGATTGTTAGTAGCTCTATGATGCATGCTATATAAACACTGTCTAGCTTGTTAGTAGCTCTATGATGCATGCTGTATAAACACTATCTTGCTTGTTAGTAGCTCTATGGTGCATACTATATAAACACTATCTAGCTTTTTAGTAGCTCTATGGTGCATGCTATATAAACACTGTCTAGCTTGTTAGTATCTCCATGATGCATGCTATATAATCACTGTCTTGCTTGTTAGTAGCTCTATGATGCATGCTATATAGACACTGTCTAGCTTTTTAGTAGCTCTATGATGCATGCTATATAAACACTGTCTAGCTTTTTAGTAGCTCTATGATGCATGCTATATAAACACTGTCTAGCTTTTTAGTAGCTCTATGATGCATGCTATATAATCACTGTCTAGCTTGTTAGTAGCTCTATGATGCATGCTATATAATCACTGTCTTGATTGTTAGTAGCTCTATGATGCATGCTATTTAAATACCATCTTGCTTGTTAGTAGCTCTATGATGCATGCTATATAAACACCGCCTTGCTTGTTAGTAGCTCTATGATGCATGCTATATAAAACACTATGTACTGCTTGTAGTAGCTCTATGATGCATGTTGTATAAACAGTGTCGTGCTTGTTAGTAGCCCTGTGATGCATGTTCTATAAACAGTGTCTTGCTTGTTAGTAGTCCTGTGATGCATGTTGTATAAATAGTGTCATGGTTGTTAGTAGCTCTATGATGCAGGTTATATAAAACACTGTCTTGCTTGTTAGTAGCTCTATGATGCATGTTACATAAACGTTGTCTTGCTTGTTAGTAGCTCTATGATGCATGTTACATAAAACACTGTCTTGCTTGTTAGTAGCTGTATGATGCATGTTACATTAACACTGTCTTGCTTGTTAGTTTCTGTGTGATGCCTGTTACATAAACACTGTGTGGCTTGTTAGTAGCTGTATGATGCATGTTATATAAACAGTCTTTCTTGTTAGTAACTCTGTGATGCATGTTATATAAAGTCTTTCTTGTTAGTAGCTCTGTGATGCATAGTGTATAAATACCATGTCTTGCTTGTTAGATGCTCAATGATGCATATTGTATAAACACTGTTTTTCTTGTCAGTAGCTCTGTGATGCATATTACATAACTTTATAAAAATTGAAAAAGCCTTATCACAAAATTGTAGCACTGCTGAGGATTATAATGATGCCACAGCTGCCAAAGGAAAAATGTATATCCTTCTATCTGCTTTATGGCTGTCTTGAAATAAAAGGCAGTGAAAAGTGGGAAGGCAAAGTGTCCAACCCTCATGAAAGTTTAAGTAGACTGGTCAACACAAAACATTTTTATTATAGTTTTCTCTGGGACTCTTTGTGGCTTGCACCTCTGTCCAGATCTTACCAAATAAAAGCACAATATTGCAAAAACTTGGATGAAAATATTTCAATTCTTTAAAATAATTAAAATTGTCAAACTAATCTTTCATATCTCAATGCCAAGCCTATTGGTATAGTACTTGTTTCCAATTGTAGTGATAGGCTTTTATAATATTAATAAATCACCATTCAACAGAAACTCAACAAACCTCTTGATGATCATGACTAGCTTGATCCAAATGCACACTGAAGTGTGGGATGAGTCTATTTTTCAGACGGGGTGAATGGTACAGGAAAAACCCAACAACTCATTCCTGAATGCACAAACTAGATCACTATATAGAAGTACATGAGTGATCTCTATCTTCAATCAAGTTCCAAGTCAGAAGGATTTAGATGGCACAGGATTAACTTTTTAAAAGCTTACCACTTCAAGTGGGAAAGTGGAAATGGATAGAACAGTTTTGACACTGAGATATGGAATGGCTAGTTTTAAAATTTCAAATATTTAAAATAATCAAATCATTTTCATCCAATTTTTAGCAATATTGTGCTTTTATTTAGTCAGATATTGATAAAGGTAAAAGCTCTGAGGCATCACAGTGAAAACTAGTGTCTGGATTATCAACCATAATCCATAAATAATTAGAAAAGAGTGACTTCTGACCCCTACACACCAAGCAATGCCTTTTATTTTCTTGATAGAACAGCCCTACCGGCACCATGATAAAATTTTCTGGTTATAAGGATAAAGTTTTAGATGGTAACAACGTGCCATCAGGCCTTACCGAAGATGTAGCATCTGAAATGCCTCCTCCATACCTGGACAGTAGGTCAAGAATGCAGCCAGTGCAGTCTCAAAGATCAGTGCAAATGTCAAGTAATGGTTCCTTAAAAGAGAGAATAAATTTAAAACTAGAGCTGTTTCCAAATACTCCCACTTTTATTATACATTGCACACACACACACAACAGACACATAAACACATACACACACAATAATGACCTAGTGGTCAGTAGCCAAAATCAAGTACATATAATCTGTGTCTTTCTACTTTAACTGCATATACATATGTTTTGTCAAAAAAATATTTGGAAATGTAACACAATTGCTTTTTTTAATAAATCTGACATCTGACCACCCCCAACCCCCTTCCCAGAGATTCTGGGAGAGTAAGCTGTGAATAATTCTCTCCTGTGCATTAGCATAAAGACAATATAACTACCATGTTTTGTGAATTGCAACCTGTGGTTTAAGAGATTAGGAGAGATGTACAGTCAGACAGAGGCATGGTTCATAACAATATATCTAATGCTAAATCTTTTACAGGAACAATTTTGACCAACCTGCCTCTTTCATGAAATATTGCTTTTAACATTCATAAATCTGAATCAAACTTTAACCATTAAAGACCTTTAGAAAGATCCCATATAGTATCTACATTTGAAAGAGATGTACATGACAGTATCAAAACGATACACAACAGGGTACACATAGGTTAATTTTTCCTAGAAATATGAAGAGATACACAAGTGAATGGGTGATGCAGAATGACTAACATATGGCAAAGGTATGAGAAGTCACTTTGGTCTTCTATTAGCTTATACTTTTGAATTTTAACATTTATGATGGGTACTTCAACCTATATATTTTCAAGAAGACCAAAAGTCACTAATATTTACAATGAATTTAAAAAATATTGCCAGAATGACTACATTAATGACCCTAAAATATTGTATTAAACTTTCCAGAAATCATATTTCTCAAAAAGTAAATTTTTACTAGATTACATTAACATTAGGAAATAAATTCCACTACCTCCATAATCCAGCCATCCAGGTTTGTCATCTTTCCCGTCTATATATCACATATGCTAAAAATAGTGCCTATGGGAGGTAACTCTTCCAGATACTATTATACTGACCTCCCCTTGTAACCACTAGGTGGCTTCATATCTAATGGTACTTTCCAGTTTAAGCTCAAGTAAAAGAGCAAAAAGGATGCCTGTGAGGGGCAGATGGACTTATTATTAATTTGAAACATAATTTACAACAAAATTAACTTTCTCTGTGAATACATTACCCAATCACATTAAGATTAAGAGGATAAGTAAGAGAAAGGGGAAATGCAGGAAGATCCAGCTCTAATGTAGTCACCCTTCAAGGGACAATATGATGCATCCCCATTGGAAGGGTGAACCCCTCTCCTAATGTGAAGGCAGCAAAACTGGGAATAGGATATTAGCACAGTACTGTTGGGATAATCTTCTTAGGGCTTGGAATGTGGGTATTGACTCACCAACAAAAATTTTCCCTGTCGAATCCAGTGAAACCAGGCCTGGAATAAAGGTTATGTCGTCATGAGCATGGCCTGGTGAAAGTCTGGGCAACAACCGGAGGCCCTACAAGAATCAACTATCCTCTCTGCAAAGCCTGATCATGTAGGTAGAAACTGAAGAAAGTCAACTGTGCATGCCAGCCAACTGCCTCAACAATATTTTGAATAGAATATTCCATTCAAAAATGAGACATGTTAAGACCACCTGAACCTCATGAGTGGTGATCTTCATGAGGCATACCTGATCTGAGTTCAGAATATGCTGACCAAATAACCCACTTCAACCATGAAGCCAGTGCTTTTGAAGTTACATCTTTGTTTCATATCTTGACTGGAAGGAACAGCCACAGCTGGATCCATGCAGGCACTTTCCACAAGGCTCAGATAGCATATAAGTGCTTTTTTACTGCTCCTGCAGCCTTGCTTCCTTGGTGGGATCAATCATGGAGGTGGAAGAAATATGACTGTTCTCTGATTGCACATAAATGGCAACCTGTTTTTGGAGAGAGATCCTGAATGTAAGAACAGGACAAATGAACCATCCGATCAGAACTGGAGATTGTTTGGATGAAAAGGTACAGAGCACCCACCCTACAAAATGAAGTTAGGTCTAACAGAAACATGTCTTGTAAGATAGAAGCTTCAATGAAGAAGATAGAGGCTCAAAATGAGGCAAGTTGAGTCATGTCAAGACCCAGGGAAAGTTCCATCTGGGACACAAGATGTGTAAGTGGGGCTGCAAAATGTCAAAACTGGACAGATCCTTGTGACTAGTCTCTTTCCACTCATTGTGTCTGAACATGTCAGAAATCACAGAACAATAGCCTTTAATGGTTGGAAGCTAACTTCTCCTAATAAAGCCAAAGGAAGTTAGCCCAATGAGGAATAGTTGCTAGAAAAGTAGTGACATCTCTGACCTGGTACCAGTCTGCAAAGACATGCTACTTTCCCTTATGTTCTTTAAAAGAGGAGGACCTTCTAGGTGTCATGATTATCTCCATGGTTGAAGACCTAAACTCATTCCCATGCAAGGCTCCCCTGGTACAAGTCAGGCATGAAGAAGAAGCTTGTCCTGGCATGGATGGAAAACCTGCAAACATGGTTGCTTAAGCAGGCTGGGGGATACCATTATCTTCATGGGAACATCTACCACAAGCTCAAGTTACTCATTAACTCAGGACTTGCTCCAATGTAGAGAAGCAATCAGAACCAAGCTGCCAATCTAGCCTCTCACTTTCTGAACTATCTTTGGGATCAGGATGGATGGGGGTAAGGTGCAAGTCAATATCTCCACCCAGCTGATCAAAAGGACATCAAGGGCCCAGGCCTTAGGGTCCAGGAATTGAGAAGAGAGACCCAGATTGCAAGGATGGAAAACCAGCAAATATGGTTGCTTGAGCAGGGTGAGGGTTGCCATTACCTTCCTGGGAATATCTACTGCATGGTCGAGTTGCTCTTAAACCCAGGACTTGTTCCAATGGAAAGAAATAATCAGAACCAATCTGCAATTCTGGCCTCTCATGTTTGGAACTATCTTTAGGATCAGGATGGATGGGGGTAAGGTGTAAGCCTTCATCTCCACCCAGCTGATCAATAGTGCATCAAGGGCCCAGGCCTCAGGGTCCAGGAAATTGAGACTAGGACAGGCAATTTGTAGTTCCACCTTGTTGCAAAGAGTTATGTCATCTGACAGTCCCATAAAGTGCAAACCCAATGAAAGACTAATGGATGGAGAGACAGCTCCATGTGTAAAAGTTAGTCTCTCCTTGACTGCGAGTCAGCAAGGACACTGAGTCTGCCTGGGATACGATGGACCTGCATGAAGATATGGTATCAAAAGCACCATGACAAACAGTTCTGGTGATGCATACTAAAGAAATACTTAAAACAGTTATCACATATTTACTATTTTTTTTTGGGGGGGCAGATGCATATACATATGTAACAAAATTGGCAAAAGACATGTAACTAGAGTATGTGTACTCACCAGCCAAGAGTAATTCCATTGAAAATGTGCACAAAGAAGCATAATTTCTTGAATGTTGCTGCTAGATTACACTCGTATCCAAAAAATACATTCTTGCTGATGCATTCACACAAAGTTATAAAACACTGTATTTCCGAAACAGTCATATTGACTGGACATGTTCAAAGGGTCTGAATTTTGGCCAACAATAAAATGCAGAAATCAGACATTGAGAGTTTCTAAAAAGAAACTTGTAGTTAGTACTTCAAGAAATTGTTGAAATTATTGTCAAATTTTGGTAGTCATGCTATATCCAAATCTGTGTTACAATCAAGTATTTTAATGGGGGGAGAGTCACTGTACTTGTGAAATGGTAGGTGGATAGGGATGTGAAAGTATGCATCAAGTCAGGACTGATCGCATACTCGTCCCATTTCACAGGACGTCATACTGACCATTCTGTCTACATCCTGAACCTCAGCACAGTAATGAAATGGTTAAGCTGGCTCAGGTCTATAACTGATTGGAGCTTCTTGTTGGCATTTGGCACCAACAGGAGCCTGGAGCTTCTTGTTGGCATTTGGCACCAACAGGAGCCTGGAGAATTTAGCTTGCAAACTATCTCCACTGCCTACTTGGTGAGAAGTAGTTCTGCCATCTTCTGTTAAACATGTACCTTCCATGAGTTGTTAAGGATGTCCATCATGGAGAACTATGACAGAGGTGGTGGCTGGAAAAATGAAATCCACAGCCCCTGCATAATGACTTCTATCACAGATTTATTGCCAGGGTGGAGGTCAATTGAGTTAAGCTGAATCTAGCAATTAGTGCAAGTGCTTTAGCATCATTGCATCTGCTTTTCTGAAGTGACAGTTGCAGTTGGTATGGAGTGGAGAATATTAACCGAGGGTGAGGTGATTTAGGATGTAGACTCAAGACATCTGTGTCAGATGACTTAGACCTCAACCTTTTATCCTAGCCCCTCAACTGTTTCTGAATAACACTCCACCAAGTCTTCTTTGACCACAGGGTACAAACACTTCAAGGCTTAGAAGAACTGCATTTGGTGGATACCAGGCATGTTTTGCACATGTCCTCAACAACCTAGAAGTGTGGACACATGTTGCACTTTTAAGTCATTATTGACCAGGAATGACACAGAAATAAGGACTAAAATGCCTGTAAAATTCACAAGCGAGATGCAACTCACTAAGTGAAGATACCTCAGAAAAATATACAAAATATGCATCAGTATCCACAGGTCAAAAAACCAAATCACTAGGTAGACAGTAAACATGTGTGACTTACCTGTCAGAGACATTGTCTACAACAACAGGAAATATAAGAAAAATGTCGCCAAAATAAACAGAAAAATGTTACCACACAGTGTAGCAACACAGAAACTCTCAATATCCACCAACTTCATAGACAGATGGCTGAGAAAAGTTGGGAAATCTAATGGATTACAGGATGTGTAAAAGATATATTGTGCACAGTACAGCAGTAAAAGCTTACACTGGAGAACATCTGGTAGATGGGTAGCCAACTAGTGGTGGCAACAGGAGGTCATTATAACAGTATCCTGGAAGAGTTTTTTGCCATAGGTACTATGTTTAGTGACTATATGATATATATACATAGGAAGGTCTCTCTGGGAGGACTGAATTTGGGACATAGTGGAGAGTATTTCCTCTTGTTACTGTGATCAGGTAATATATTTGATGAACTTTTCCCTCAAGTTTCTGAAAACTTGAACATGGGTCACGAGTTAGTCAGACATTTTGGCCTAATTTTTTCTTCTCTGTTGTTATATTGTTGTGCTTTGCATAAAAAGGCTTCTCTAATTTTGTCCTCAAGGTCCTGGAATAGAGGTTCAAGATTATAAATATCAACGCATCATGGATAAAGATAACCATCTTCTGGAATGGAGAGCATACATATCTGAGCTCAAGTCTGATTATAAGTTTACACTCATATATGATTAGTCAACACAAAGTCTTAAGCTCAAACTTAAGCACACAATATTTACCCTCTTAAGTCCTGGAAACAGATTCTATCTACTTACTTCATTCCCTGTTGGAAGAGTGACAGCCTTCTGGTCTTACGGATGAGCAGATCAGCCAACTGCGTTATCACAATGGAAACAAAGAAAACCGTGTAGCAAGTGTATTCAAGCCTCTTCCTCTGGGCAAAAGTATGCATGAAAATGTAAAAATCCAATTGAAAGGAATTTTCAAAACCTTTAGACTTTAGATGAGAGCATCCACAAAATAACATAAAGGCTAAAAGAGAAAAAAAGAAAGACTCTTGTCCAACAAATTTTACAAAATGAGAAAACATACAAGGCTTCCTAAATACCAAAAGTCTCCACTGTGCCTTTCCTGTCACAAAGGTCTCAACATAAGAAATACTAACATGGACAAGACAACCACTATATATATATATTGTCCTGAAAAGTACTAAAATTGAAACTTATCATTTGGAAACAGGAAAGAATACCTCAGCATCACTCAAAACATGATGACATCATGGAAGTTTAAAACATACTTTAGGCATACAGAAAAATGGACAGTCAGTCATCATAAAAACAATATGCAGCAAGGCCAAAGAAGCCTAGTTGAGTGTTTTCTCCATTGGTTGATATCTTGGGTAGATATGGACACCTTCGGTACATGGCTATATATACATGTATAAGACACTTGAGTCGATTTAATGGCATTCAATTAGCAGAACCTGTCAACCCCATTAAAATGCAGCTAAAGTGTTGTTACCCATTCTTGTCCATAGGAGTCCTGCAGATCCTGAATGGCTGGGGAATCCCACTGTTCACGAATACCGAAAATACGGTTTGGCCAGAAACCATTCTCTCCCAGGACAACAAAGTATACAAAGAAGCCAGCTGCAGACTCGATCATGCCAATCTGTCCATAGACCATACCAATCATCCTGTTATAAAAAAAAAGCAGAAAAAAGTTGTAATCTTTTGTTTAACATGTATAAAATTCTTATTCACAACAATAAGCAATCGAGAACAAAGAATTCCTTTCAGCTTAAAAGACATAAAAATTACGAAGATGAGTTTTAAAAGAATCTTACAAGGTAAACAGTCATTTTCTAATACTTCATTACAAACCATCATGACCACAGCTGTACTTACCATAGTAAAAACTAATTTTCTTGCAGTTATCCAAATTATCATTTGTATCATGTTTAGTCACTTTTATGAAGATCTGCAGTTTATGGATATATGAAAATAACCATAGTAAATGACCACTGGTTTTGTCTTAAAGGATAAATCAAAGTTTAGTCCACTTGTGTGATTTAATGCCAAGATAAGCAAGGACAACTCTACATGACAAGAAGAACTTTTCAATTGACAACTTAAGTGAAATACAACAAAGACTCATCAGAAATATAACCAAGTGGAAATAAATTAACTGGTAGTAACCTCTCATTGACAAGCTTGTCCTTAGTGGGATCACGAGGCTGTCTCTTCATTATATCGTTCTCTGCACTCTCGTAAGCCAGGGAGATGGCAGGTACCATGTCAGTTCCCAAGCAGATAAACAACATGGCAATTTCACCCAGTGGCAGTGGAATATTGAACAGAATTAAAGCCAAGAAAGGAGTAAGCTGAGGAATGTTGGCAGTCAAAGCATAGGTAATAGACTTCTTCAAGTTATCAAAGATCAAACGACCTGGAAAAACAAAAAGCAAACAAATGAAACGTCCCAAAACCAACAAATTTTAGCATGAAACTTCTGATTTCAAAAGAAAGATAAAAGATGCTTTTTGAGGAAATATTACATGCAATTTTGACCTACCTCCCACAAAAAAAATTTATGAAATATGTTCTCTTCAGAAATACTTATTATCTGTACCAATTTGAAAGTATGGCATGTATGCATTAGTACTTAATGGCACCTCAGCTTAATACGGCTATATGGTGCCAATTAAAAGTAAAGTTTTAAAAATGTTAAAATAAAAAATTCCACAAAAACTTTCAGAAGATAAACCCTTCTAAATAAAAGTAAAAACATGTAGTACAAGATGATAAAATATAAAAGGTAAAGATGTGAAAATTTGGATAAAGGTATATAAAATAAAAGATAAAGGTAAAATGTTAAATCTTTACAACATATGGTCAAAATCTATTATATAAACTGCATTTCCTCAAAAAATGCAAGACTCTATATGTGCACAACATTATACGAGCCAGGGCAATGAACTTGAAAACTAAGTTTTGAAATATAGGATTAAATCAAACATTCTTTTCATACTTAATACTAATAATGAATTAATCTAAATATGTTGAGCATAACTTTATACTATGACCAGGCTTGAATACATCTTGACCTCTCTTCTAAAGGTAAGTTTTGAACAAAGAAAATTTGCCTTATTCAATGTATTCTCTGAATTAAATGCCAGCTAATCAACAGTGATTACTTCTGGGTTTTTAATTCATTAGCATATAGGTGTAAGAAATAAGCTAATTTTCATGTAAATTGTTGGTTTTAATGAGAACCTCATTATCACAGTACATACAGTCTTATGTCACAGTACATTCAGTATTATATCACAGTACATTCAGTCTTATGTCCAAGTACATTCAGTCTTACGTCACAGTACATTTAATCTTATGTCACAGTACATTCAGTCTTATGTCACAGTACATTCAGTCTTATGTCACAGTACATTCAGTCTTACATCACAGTACATTCAGTCTTATGTCACAGTACATTCAGTCTTATGTCACAGCACATTCAGTCTTATGTCACAGTACATTGTCTTACATCACAGTACATTCAGTTGTACATCACAGTACATTCAGTCTTATGTCACAGTACATTCAGTCATACATCACAGTACATTCAGTCATATGTCACAGTACATTCAGTCTTACATCACAGTACATTCAGTCTTATGTTCAAGTACATTCAGTCTTACATCACAGTACATTCAGTCTTATGTCACAGTACATTCAGTCTTATGTCACAGTACATTGTCTTACATCACAGTACATTCAGTCTTATGCCACAGTACATTCAGTCTTATGTCACAGTACATTCAGTCTTACATCACAGTACATTCAGTCTTATGTCACAGTACATTGTCTTACATAAAAGTACATTCAGTCTTATGTCACAGTACATTCAGTCTTACATCACAGTACATTCAGTCTTATGCCACAGTACATTCAGTCTTACATCACAGTACATTCAGTCTTACATCACAGTACATTCAGTCTTATGTCACAGTACATTCAGTCTTACATCACAGTACATTCAGTCTTATGTCACAGTACATTCAGTCTTACATCACAGTACATTCAGTCTTATGTCACAGTACATTCAGTCTTACATCATAGTACGTTCAGTCTTACATCACAGTACATTCAGTCTTACATCACAGTACATTCAGTCTCATGTCAATGCAGGTGTGTTGGTCTTAAATGTATGCAGTCATTACTGTTTAGCACTTAATATCTGAAAAGTCAAAATCTGGCATTTTTAAAAAAAATGGAATTATATGGTGGAGTTTATACTTGGAGTACAATTACAAATCCTTGAACAACATCTTTGCATAAATTATATAATATTTTCAGGTAATCTTAAATTTTAATGGTGAGAACCTTTTGCCAATACAGCCCAATTCACACCAGAGACAAATATGTAGATGTTGTAAGTATATTACATCTAAGAAAAGGATTATTATGAAGCAAGGAACAACTTCAAGTTAAAGTTTATCTCCTCAGGTTTGATGTGAATCATGTTACTTCTACTGAGTTTTCTTGAAAATACTGTACTATGCCTGGATAAGAAAACATCATTTCTTGTAAATCTATATGTTGCAGTAAACATCTTACAAATGATGCTCTGTCAAGGTTAACCTGCAACATTTTTTCCAAACTATTTACTAGAGACAGAACAGAAAAATCTCTTGTAGGCTCTATAATTAGACCCGTAAGAGATTATTTATTTCTCAATAATTTCCTGAACTTCTGTAATACTGTTGATCTTTTTATTTTATGGGTGTCAATTTTCATGGTTTTGTTAAAAATGACCTTTTCATCTGGGGTGTGGAGGTCCTTTGGATGGATTTTGAAATTCATGGTTTGAAACAACTACAAAATCCACAGAAATTGGTAGCCAATGAATAAAAGCAAATTCAAAGTATACCATCACTTCTGCAACAAACTGTATGCAATTCCTTCTTTCTTCACAATATTTGCTAGAAAGTACACATAATGTATATGATACACACCTTCTTCAATACCAGTCACAATGGAAGAAAAGTTGTCATCCAACAGAATCATATCAGCGACCTGCTTGCTCACATCACTACCAGAAATACCCATAGCAATACCTATATAATTATAAAAAGAGACCATTGTACGAAAACAAGAGCACAAATATTGGATGTACAAGTTGTCATTTCACTGTCTTCTTGTGGCAATGATGTTAGCCAACATTATAAAAATGATCCAACACCATTTAAATGAATATTTAATAAGAATACAGGGGTGAAATTCTACATTCCTACCTATAAAAGTTTGTTTATCTGGTGATAAACTACAAGTTAATAAAATCTGACACATTTTCAATCTCTGACTCAAATCCACAGAAATTTAAATTAAAACAAATTCTGATTTAATAATTAAGAACAATAACTTCGAAGTTCAAGTTTATTTTCAAGATATGAAATAAACTATGTATCTTTCATGTTTGCAAGAAATAATTTTCACAATCTATACAGTCAGTGTATTTCATGCTGCAAGGGATATGTCAAATTAGATTTTTTTTTATCTTTATCTTTTCAGGAAGAAAAACATTCTTACCAATATCTGCCTGCTTTAGTGCAGGTGAGTCATTGACACCATCTCCAGTTACAGCCACAATAGCCCCCTGTCGCTGGCAACCCTCCACAATGAGCAGTTTTTACTGAGGTGAAGTTCTAGCAAACACAATTTCTGAGTGATTCCTCAAGAACTCGTCAATCTGAGCTGGGGTCATTTCTCTCAGGTCACATCCATGGAGTACGGCAGCTTGTGCTTCTCTGAAATTGCAATTGTTTGTATCAGCAATTGCTACTATCAGTTGGTATTATCCTACTTAGGTCTTTTTTAAAACTGAACCACCTGAAATCAATTTTATGCTCATCAAATCACAATAATTATACACTGATTTGTATTCTTGCCTGGTATTGCCCTGAGATTACAAATCGAGACTTTTCCAGAAGTGAATCCTTACACATTCCATATTAAACCAATTCATTGCTAAAGTACCATTTTTATAACAAAATATTAACTGTATTATCATCTAGGAGTTTTTATCTAAACTGTCTTTAAAATGAAAAATGCTATTAGGAGAGGAATTACCAATAATAATGAGCAAACTATGCTTGTTGCTATGATTGGAAAGATATGTACTTCAGATCTTTGTTTAATTTTATATATAAATCTGTGTAAAATATCACACAGTCTTATACCATTAATAAGTGTTCTGTGAAATAATTTCTCAGATGTGACAGCAAAATCTGGGACTTGCGACAAAATCATTGTGGCACCAAGAAAACTACCAAAGGAAGAATGGGTAAATTGCAAACCATGAATAATGTAAATTCATTTTTATTCATCAGGTACCAATCTTTTAATTTTGGGGGTTCCTCTGAACCAAGCATTGATCCATCTTCATACCAACTTATGTGACTCTACCAGTAATAGTCTGACAAAATTACCTAAATGCATACACTAATCAACAGGAACTGAGTTCAACCAAAAGGAAGCACAAATCACAGAACAATGAAATATGGGTCAGTGACCTAGTTTTCACTAATGGCTTAGTACTCCTCCTGATGCAATAACATACCATGTAACTGCATAGTGAATAGTGCCAAAGAAAATGAGCTAAATGCAACTGTAAACCAAAATCATGACCTTAAAATATGGGTCACAGTAAATTATTTATTACTGAAAGGTTAAGCACTTTAAATTTTACATCTATAATACCAAATTAATAGGTGACTCTAAAGTGTCTGAGAAAATTACCTAAGCATAAAATCTAACCAAGAGAAACTAAGCTCAACCGAAAGGTAAGCACAAATCACTGAACCATGAAATATAGGTCACCATGCAGGGCTGAGCAAATGTTTTTTTAACCACTAGTACAGGACAAGTGGTTTCAGAAAATTCACTAGTCCCACCTTCCTCTTCACTAGTCCCACCTTACTCTTCACTAGTCCCACCTTACTTTTCACTGGTCCCAAAATGGTAATCACTTGCCGAGATTTGATGAGATGTATGTACTTAATCCATAGAAAAACCAAACGAAATAATATACAACATAATTATTTCTTAAAAGAATTTAATTTTTCAAAAACATTGGTTGTTATACATTTGGCTTCTTCAGGTTCATGTATATATGTTTTAGCTGATGGATTTGAAAAAATGTCCATGTACAGTGTATATGTCTGCCACCTGCACCAGCACTAAGCCAGCAGTTGATAGCTGTGTCTGGGTTGAAGTCCTCAAGCTCTGGTCCATTTGCAGAAATGTTCATTAGCATTTGTAAACTCTTTTGGTTTAAGGAATTCCTTAAAGAAGTCTTGATTAAGTTCATTGAACTAAATCCTCGTTCACACTCAGCAGTGGATGGGCTTATAACAAACATGATTTCTAATAGTTTGCATAATTGACTGAGACTAGGTGGAGTATTCACTAAGAGTGTTCCAAGAATTCTCTGTCTCTTAGAAGTGTCATATTTGACATTTTTTGCCATCACAGATTGTTGCTTATGTCTCTTTGGAGAAATAGCTACCGCACACTCAGTATCAGTCTTACGTTTTATCCCTCCACTTTCAAACAAATTTTCTTTCTCTGAATCGCCGTTATTACCTTCCTTGCGAAAATAATTTAGCAAACTCATTTTCATTTTATCCACAGAGTAACTATCAGCTTGCTTGACAACTACTTCTAAAGTGATCATAACATACATTTTCTCTTTTAATTACGAACAGAGACAGCTCATTATTTAGCGTAATTGTTTCGCTTCAAACGCAATATCACACGTGGAAGTTAATCATTTGTACAATCAATTAAAAATTAAAGAATCATTACTGTCATTTAATCAGTTCATAAAAGAAACCAACACTGATGTTGGTACAGTACCTTTCATTAATTTAATTACACTGAGTCGCTGGATTAAAATCATAGTGAGCCGCTCATGATAACCTGGCTTGAGTAAACTCAATGCAACAAAGCCGCTTAAAACACTACTAATTGATCATACTGGCTTTCTTTTGTTTGACGTGTTTTGGTTTGCCGATAATTTGGTCGCTTAGCCCAATAGGCAGTCAAGCGGGTAACAGGATGTAAATGTATACACGAAGAGGGGTAGAATCAAATATTCAGTATGCCCATAGCATGATTGGCCAAATAAAGGTAGATATAGTGATTAAAGCACAAAAATAAGGACTAGCCTGACTTTTTTAAAAAGCACTTGTCCCGGACTAGCGACTTGGAAAATTGTACTTGCCCGACTTCAAAAATGACTAGTCCGGGACGTCGGGCTATGGGATTTGCTCAGCCCTGCCATGACCTAGTTTTCACTGATGACTTGAGTACTCGACCTGACACAACTACATGTCAAGTTATAGAGTTTCCATTAATGGAAGTTTCTGCCTATTATACAATCAAATTCTTTTCCAGGATGTCCAGAATTCAACCACTGGATGGCCTAGGGACTTCCCTTTCTTATACTTATGTGCCCCCAAAAAATCCCGTGGTCCCAAGCATTTCAAAATTCAGCTTATTTTTGTTTACAATACCCCATCAAGATAACAATGCCAACACGCATGTCATTTTCTGCCTAGTCACCATTACTATATCAAACTTATGTGTGCTAGTTATTGATTCAGGTGTATCTTGGCAAACTGTGTGCTAGTTATTGATTCAGGTGTATCTTAGTTATTGATTCAGGTGTATCTTGGCAAACTGTCCATAAAAATTATGCTTATTCAGAGCCTGCCTATCTACTGCCACTAGCAATCAAAAGGATCACTACCAGCGTCTTCCTTAAAGTATATGAAACTTGCAATCAAAAGGATCACTACCAGAGTCTTCCTTAAAGTATATGAAACTTGCAATCAAAAGGATCACTACCAGAGTCTTCCTTAAAGTATATGAAACTTGCAATCAAAAGGATCACTACCAGCGTCTTCCTTAAAGTATATGAAACTTGCAATCAAAAGGATCACTACCAGAGTCTTCCTTAAAGTATATGAAACTTGCAATCAAAAGAATCACTACCAGCGTCTTCCTTAAAGTATATGAAACTTGCAATCAAAAGAATCACTACCAGAGTCTTCCTTAAAGTATATGAAACTTGCAATCAAAAGGATCACTACCAGCGTCTTCCTTAAAGTATATGAAACTTGCAATCAAAAGGATCACTACCAGCGTCTTCCTTAAAGTATATGAAACTTGCAATCAAAAGGATCACTAACAGTGTCTTCCTTAAAGTATATGAAACTTGCAATCAAAAGGATCACTACCAGCGTCTTCCTTAAAGTATATGAAACTTGCAATCAAAAGGATCACTAACAGTGTCTTCCTTAAAGTATATGAAACTTGCAATCAAAAGGATCACTACCAGCATCTTCCTTAAAGTATATGAAACTTGCAAACTTACAGAGACGTATGATGAACAGATTAAAAAGACCTTGGAAAGTTGTCCCTGGAACTAGCATATAAATTCACAACAATTAATGATGCATGTGGCAACATTATCGAAGGCTTGATTAATGATGAACATTTTAGGTACATTGTTTAATCTCTTGAATTAGCCAATTTAACAATTGTACAACTCTACATCTTTATAAAGTACATTATCTCCATTTACATTCAATCAATGTTTATCAATTCAAGTGCACTCTACACAGATCTTAATCATGGGAAAAGGGTGCAGTTTGTACATATGGTGTTCTGTTAAGGATAATATTTTAAAAAAAGCTTTCTAAATATTGTTAAAATACATAAAAACCAGAGGCCAAAGTGGGCCAGAGATCAATCACCTGGCTGACATCCACCTAACAGCCACATGCGTGAGCACAGCTTACCAAGAAATTCTTGTCAAATTCTATTCAGCAATTTTTGGAGAAGTCGTTGAAAGTTTTTTAAATTTTTAGTAACAGTAGCCACATTTATGGCAGATCAGCATCATTTGTACACACCTGAAAGGTCTTCCTGCCAGGGTGCTTTCTTTCAAAGAGAGGTAACAAGCTCAGCCAATCAGATGCATGGTATCTCATTAATATATATATTTTAAGTTAGATGAAAATCAGATTAAACGTATGACTTCAAAAATGGCAACAAAACTTAGCCAATTGAATGCAACATCACCTCATTAATATGAATGGATTTATTCACTTTCAATATTGTCCAAGATCTTGGTGATATAAGGTCTTATACCAAGTTTGATCAAAATCAGATATGAAATACGACCTCCACACTGGTCACAAGCTCAGCCAATCAGATGCAAGATTACTTCATTAGCATTAGTGAATCTCACTCATTATCGAACCCATCCAACATCTTAACGATATGAACCTATATTTCAAGTTTGATCAAAATCATTTCAGAAATGTGGCTTGTAAGATCACCTAATTAGCTTGCATGGATTGAGCTCGTTATCTAACTGATCCAAGATCTTAATGATATAAGCGTATATTTCAAGTTTGATCAAAGTCAGATCAGAAATTAGGCATCCAGAAGGTTAACAAGCTCAGCCAATCAGATGCAAGATCACGTAATTAGCATGTGTTGATCTTGCTCATTATGGAATTTATCCAAGATCTTAATGATCTAAGCATATATTTCAAGCTTGATCAAAGGCAGATCAGACACACAGCCCTCTAGAGTGGTAACAAGCTCAATAATATGCAAGATCACCTCATTAGCATGCGTGGTTCTCACTCATTAATGAACTCATTAGCATGCGTGGATCTCACTCATTAATGAACTCATTAGCATGCGTGGATCTCACTCATTAATGAACTCATCTGAGACTGTAATGATATAAGCATGTCTGCTTGAAATAGGATAAAATAATATGGTCTCCAGAATGGTAACAAGGTTAACCAATCAGATGCAAGATCACCTCATTAATATGCATGAATCTTGCTCATTATCAAACACATCTGAGATTTTGATGATGTAAACCAATATTCCAAGTTTGATTGAAATCGGATTCGAAATACGGACTTGAGAGTGGTTACAAGCAATTGTTGATTGATAGACGTGCAATGCAAAATCCACGACACATGATGTATGCAGGGTCATACCACATGTTCACTTGTTCTGATGGCCAGGTGAGCTAATAAAAATGGTTTAGTTATCCTTTATAAATTGTTTCTTTTTTGCTATGGTAATATCTTTTTAATTATCAAGTCCATATCATCACATAAGATGATAAAATTTGAATAAATGTACGTTTTTGGGTCGCGTAATGATGGGATTTGAAGACTTGAGGCATGGGGCAAGTCAATGGCTTCCAAAAAAGGTAAATAATGTAGCCCCCAGTTAGGTGACCCCACACAGGCAACGTAGCCTGAGAAAATGAGCTATTTGTAAAGATTAAATAAAATCACTGGACTGTGAAATAAGGTCACAAAGACCTACTTTTCACTGACAGATGTAGTACTCCACATGACACATCTAAACACCAAGTTAAATCACTCAGTGAGTAATAGTGTCTGAGAAGATTACCTTAATGCCAACCCTAATCCGAGTGTGCAATCCTGAATCCAGCCAAAAGTTGATGCAAAATTTATTTTGATACAATGCTGCCACAAATTTATACCTTTTTTGCTCGCTTTTTCCAGTGAGACTACGAAGTGAAGACTAACAAGTGTTGCCTGGGTTTGATGGCTAAGTAGTATAGGACTTGTATAAATCATCCAAGTCATAGATTGTCCATGTAGGTTATGTTACCTTGGGTTTACTTCTTCAGGTGGAATTCCACGTTGAGCAGCGATGTCCTCAACAGTCATACTACCCTCCGAGATGATACCTACTCCTTTAGCAATGGCCTTAGCTGTGATTGGATGGTCACCAGTTACCATGATAACCTGCCCATGCAAATAACCATTATCAGAATTTGAAAGTGTGCTTATTATCATAAAGGCAGTAACACATTTTGTGTAGAATCATGTAAGTTGTATCTTTGAAATGCTTAACATGAAGTGAAAACTTTTCAGTACGAGAACAAAAAGCAGTTAAGGCTGTATTTCTGAAATACAAATGTACCAGTTGATGGAATTTTTCCAACTCAATAGCTTCTTGCAGATGAAATTCATTCCCTTACTATTTCTATTTCAGACTGCTACATTCTCATGTTTTCATGTACCAAGTATGTTCAAAGTTGAACAGAGCTTGGTTAGTAATAGTCAACAAATTTTAAATGTTTATTGCTACATGCACTTGCTTAATATTTGTTTTTTCTTGTAGGGGGATGTTCAATTTATTAATCATTATTAACTAGGTTCATTATTGATCTATTTTGTTTAACATCTGACAAAAATAAATGTTACATTTAAAAAGTTTTCCATGATTCACTGTATTTGGTGGATACTTAACAAGAAAAACATCAAAGTTACAGTTTACAATTAAACTATGTAGATCCCAATGCATAAATGAAAGTGCATCATCAAGCATGTACAAAGTCTTGCAAAAAAGCATGATACCTACCCGTACCAAAGTTTCTCATGGATTCCATATGGAATACTTCAGGAATCCGTATGGAACAGATATGGACCGAAAAACTTATGGAATCAGACAATTTATTCCATATCTATTCCATAAGTACTTCACTACAGTGAAAATTCCATATGGATCAAAATTTGCAGCTTTATCCATGAGCACTATTTTCCATATGGAAAGCAGTCTCCTGTGTCATAATATCATGGAAAATATTGTCCAAATTTTCCTTAACATAAACTATCAGATTCAAGTAGAAATGTTGGTGGGAGTTAAGAGTACAAATGTATCAGTGTAGCTGAGGTTAAAGGATGAATACATAGTCACATAAATTTGGAAGAAAACCTATGCATGTCAGTTTGTTTAATTTATTTCCACAGATGTTTCAAAAACTCCCAAAACATGACCAAAATGTCATCATCAGAAACTCAATACAAAAACACATTAATCTTATGCAATTAATATTTAACCACTGAAGATTATCTTTCAAGTAATTCCATTTTGTTATACCTAATATTATTACCAGATTTATACATTTTTTAATTTGGTAAATATCAAAGCATTTAATAATAATAATAATAATAATAATAATAAACTCCATTATTCATAAATTAAAGAAAAGTAAATTAATGTGATTTTTATTTCCTGTATTTAACATTTCTATACAATATCAATGCTTAAATAATGTGTATTTGTAAAAGGGGGAAAAAGTCAATCATTATTTATAAAGTTCCAATCTTCTGAATCTTTGCTTCTTATCAAGAGGTATGTTATACCTGTCTCTGTTGTTATTACTGTAAGTGTTGTTGTGAACAATGTGAAATATTTTTATTATTATTATTATTATTATTATTATTATTATTATTATCTGCTGCGAGAAGAAAAAAACAAATTGTCAGTTCTTTTCATACTGAATAAAAACTTAAAATGTATATACTTATTGTTTTCTTTGAGAGAGAGAGAGAGAGAGAGAGAACACATTCCATTATGGCAGCATTCTATAAAGAATTATGCTACACCAATTTTGCTTTTAAAAAAAAAAAAAAAAAATCACATACAATAAAATGTAATTTTCCGTGACAGAGACCCAATTCGGTATTATACCGTACCGGCGGTTATTTCCCTTGTTTACAGTCTGGAGACTGGTCAACTGACAATGAGAAAAAGCACATACCTTATTGGACGTATAAAAGACAGTACAACCACAGCTGCCTCGTTTTCAAATGAGCTCCATTTTAAAGTTAGAACCGTCGTAATTTAGCTCGTTAATTTGGAAATTTCATAACAAAGAAATACCAATACATGTGCAGCAACTGATCATAGAACCCACAAGATAACTGTTTCGATCGAAAATCACGGAGTTATCATGTTGGTGAGTAAAATTAAGATTGTATTGCATTTTGCCAGTTTACGGAACCAGTTTGGCACGCTTTATACTGGTGTTGCTCGCAGTTTTGCCCCCACTATTTAATGTCAAATGAGATGACCTTGTAATCTTCCTCCACATAATCATCGAGACAATAATTTTGCAGAACATTATTATTTACTGCTGCGCTGCCAAACTGCAGTTCTCGATGCAATGTTGGCAGTTATTGACAATAGGATGAAGCAATTAGCAAATTACATGCAAACTTGTTAATCGCATTTACGTTTCTCTTAGGGACTTTTATTTTATTCTCGCATATCAAATTCTACAATTGCCCTCATGCAGTGATCTTTAACTGAGGCAAGTTCTGAGGTCGTGTACATATAGGTTATCATTAAATTTTTATATTTTTCATTTTTCGAAAAAAAAATTATAGTGATTCTATTTCAAAGACAAAGGTCTTAAGGGATAAAGTGAGTAATTTCATTGCTTTGTTTTTTTAAAAAGATGTAAAGTACTGAACGTTTGACATATGATGTTGCAGCCCTTTCAAAATGGATGGTAAAACTAAAATTAGGATCTCTTTAAAGTATGATCATGATAACACTAAGATATGTTTCTTTGACCGGTTAAATTATTATGCAATGTTGAACTAACAAATTTAATGTTTTTGCCAAACAAGTAAATAGTAATAAATTTTATCCAGGTTACATAGTACATGTTGCTTTAATCTATTTCAGACTGAATGGTACCCTGAATCATACAAGAAGCAGGGGAGGATGCAGGATTTTGTTCTGAGAGGATTTGTTTAGAAGAGGTGGTTCTGTATACTTCAAAGGGATAACATTCTTGTTTTTCACCTAACAATGTACAATTTTAACAGATGGGGGAGGGAAGAACCTAAACTTATGACATCCCCCTCTCCAGTGGATTTCTATATGGAAGTGAAGTAAAAAGCATCTAAAGCCATAAGGAAAGAAATGTGAAGATTTTCCCACATATTTGTGAAGACAGCTGTGAGAGATTCTTTAGACTGAAGAGCTTGCCATTCTGTGCATCAGCCTGAAATTTCTCGAATCTTTCCTTAATAATTCATGGGATACGATCCAGATAAATACACCTACTAAGTCTCCTTTATTTGTTCTGTGTGCAACAATTTTGCAAGAAAGCAGTAAGCTTCATTAAAAAAAAACAAAAAAAAAAAACAAAAAATTTAACAGTTAATGAAATATATTTTGTGTATAAGTAC
Organism: Margaritifera margaritifera; assembly: GCA_029931535.1. NCBI lineage: Eukaryota > Metazoa > Mollusca > Bivalvia > Unionida > Margaritiferidae > Margaritifera > Margaritifera margaritifera. The sequence continues at coordinate 4,279,628 of JAQPZY010001562.1, forward strand.
TATTACAAAAGAAATTCAGCAGCATATCAGTACATCATGGTACTTTATTGAGAGGTTTAATTTTAACAAACTTTTCAATGTTATGACATAAACTACTGATGTATTGCACAGGTGTACAAAAGAATGTTTAACTTTGATAAATACTGTTTCAAACAATTATGAATCTGTATTCATTCCTTTGTTTCAATGTCCCCAGTGAAACTGCATGATTAACAAACGTGACCTTTTCCATTTGGTCAATACTAGCGGAGACCCCTATACCTTTTGTTATCGTCAGTAATTAAATCAGTCCACCAAGCTAGTTTCACATGCGTAAAGACTTTTCACAATAATCACACTATTTTACATGAGGCCAAAAGAAAAAATATGGTTGGTTCAGGTTACCCAACCGACCCTAGTGTTTAGCCTCAGACCCTACCATTTTTTTTCGCCTAAACAAAAAAATAAAAAAATATAAAAAATCGCAGTCAACTTTTTGGGTGAGCATAATGTTTACCGTCACTGCATCTGTCTCGAATCAGACTTATGAACTTTTTTAATGCATTTTTTTGACACTGACAATAACAGTACATGAGGAAAAACAATAACAAATATTGTAATATACCATATGGAATAGAGCATTCCATATGAATTACTGCAATGTTCTATATGCACTATTGCTATATTCCATATGGACCATTGCCATGTTCCATATGGACTACTGCCACATTCCATATGGACTATTACCATATTCCATATGGAATATTCAAAAGTATGTATGGAATTTAATCTTTGCTATACTGAATTCCATATATAAAATCTACAGCCACTCGTGGACTAATTTGCATATTCCATATGATTTTCCATAAGGAGTACGTAAGGAATCCATAACCTTTCCATACTGTGTCCGTTATGGACACACTGAAATCCATAACAGTGGTTCAGCTTTAAAACAAAAGTGTGCCTATGGAAATGTCTGTAAAAGTACGTATGGATTCCATATCCAATCCATATGGAACATTTTGTAGTGCACAGATTATCTGAATCTTAATAAGGAGTATAACTGGAAATTTCTTAATGTTCATACCTTGATACCAGCACTCCTGCATCTGCTTACAGCATCAGGTACAGATGCTCTTGGTGGGTCAATCATGGGACAACAGCCAACAAATCTTAAGACCAGTTTGAGGGAAGTTCTCCTCATCTGTGTTAAACTTGTAGTCTGCTGGGAATTGATCCACTGGGAAGGAAGTAATCGCAGAATCCTGAAAAGGGTCTTTAGTTTAATCACCTCAAATGATCCACACCTTCTATTTAGGTATTCAAGTACATATTAAAATTCCAAAAATCAGAGTGATTTTAATACATAAAATCCAAAGCTTTACAGTAATGACAGTTGACACAAAATTGAAATAGGTCTTTCTTTAGCTAAAATGTTGCATCTTTTGGACAATGTGAAACAAATTAATCTGTTTACATGTACTTACTTTACTAATTATTGTAAAAGTAGTACTGCATGTTTTATTACTGTGCTTGTGGGAAGATAGTCTGTTGAATATACAGGATTGATTTCAGCTTTTTTATAGGTGGTGGTTCTGTTGTAGATATGACATACATAATGGTGGTTCTGTTGTAGATATGACATACATAATAAAAATTGCAATATTAATGAAAGAAAGATTTAACTGACATGTAAAAGAAACTTCCATTTATTTTAGTATTGTGTTACAGTAATTGGAACAAAATAATCAATAAAAGCTTATTCATAGTGAAAAATGCAGGTCAAAACTTGTTCATTTATGTACGTTCCTGAAACAAAATACTTTACTTTTTATCTAAATAAATATATTTCAAATTAAACACAACCTTAACATAGTAGAATCTATCACAAAATATATTCATGGCATTATAAATACTGAAAAGAATTTCCAGGAATTTAAGATAAGACCATTTTCATCTTTTTAACTGCAGAGTGTTGACACCATCCTTTGATATTCTTCAGCAATACCAAGAGTTTCAAATTAGCTGCTGTTGTGAACATATTGGATATCAGCTTGGCACCATTTTCATTTAGAACCAACAAGGTATCATAAGAACTCTTCTGGTGGAAACCCTATGTGATATGACTTTCCATTTTGAAGGAGTAATGATAACAAGATTTTCAAAGATGGATGCCACGGTGGCCATATTCAAGTTCAGATTGCCACAATTATATTTAGTACCAACTAGATATCATAAGAAGTCTTGTGTTGAAAGCACAATGTTGATATGACCTGCCATCTAGGAGAAGTAGTGATAACAAGATTTTAAAGATGGCCATTTGTGGCAGTCAGATTAAAGGTCAGATCAGAACCATTTTCATTTATTACCAATTGACATCATAAGAAGTCCTTCATCAACCCCAAGCTGATATGACCATTCGTTCGAAAAAATAATGATAACAAGATTTTCAAGATGGCCACTGTCGGCAGGCATACTGAATGTCTGATTTGGCACCATTAGGACTGGATTGTCATATCAACATGGGGTTTTTACAATTTGTTTAGTACAAATCCCATGTTGATATGAGCATCCAGTCAGGAGGAGTAAGTGATAACAATACAAATGACTGCTGTTGTGGCCATATTTGACAGCAGATCGACATGATTTTCATTCTGGACCAACTATGCATAATAAGAAATCTATCCAGTGAAACTCCATGGCAACATTACTTTTCATTCAGAAGGATTAGCAATAAACAAGATTTTCAAGATGGCCACTGTGGTGGACATATTTGGACATCAGATTAGCACAATTTTATTTACAGCCAACTAGACAACATAAGAAGTCTTCTGGTGAAAACTTCATGACAGTATTACTTTTCGTCTGAAGGAGTTGCAATAACTAGATTTTCTAAATGGTTACTGTGCCGACTATACTGGATATCAGTTTGGCGCCATTTTCATTTTAGACAAACTAGATATCGTAAGAAGTCTTTTAGTGAAAACCAAATGTTGATACGACCATCCATTCAGGAGCAGCAATAACAAGATTTACAAGGAGATCGGCACTATTTTTATTTAGGACCAACTAGACATCATAAGAAGTCTTTTAGTGAAACTCCATATTGATATGACCATCCATTCAGGTGGAGTAGCAACAATAAGATTTTCAGATGGCCACTGTGGCAGCAATGTTTGATGTCAGAGCAGCACAATTTTCATTTAGAACCAACTAGACCATGGGATGAATGTGTGTGTAACGTTTCACGGCAATCCTCCATGTAGCTTAGGAGTAGTGATAAACAATCTTGTGCTAAAGGGTACAGATTATCTGTTAGTTCAGAAGGACACAAACCAGAATTACACAGAAATATGTTCTCACTCTCATTAAAAGATGGTGGGCTAATGGGACTATAAACTTTCTCTACTTGGAACCATCACTTTATGTTGGTATCTTAAGTTTGTAGAAATGTTAGGTTTCTGAAATATCATTTGGTGAAATTAAGTGTTTCAGACGTGACTAATTTCTACTCCCTTGATGGTCCATCTTGCTCTGCAATACCTTGTGTACTGAATATGACGACAATAATATACAACAATAGATATTCCAGTTAAGATGGTATAAAGCAAGGGACCTAACTCACCTAGTACTCTCTCTCCTAGACCTCCTAGTTTGAGGTAGGCAGAATTAAACTCGGTCCTGAAAGTCTCATCAATTTCACATTCACTACCATCCTTCAGGTAGGTGGAGCACCTGTCCAAGATTCTTTCAGGTGCACCCTTCATCAGCAGGTGGTAGTGGGGACCATTGGGATCCTCAGTCTCATGGATGGACAACTGATATTTATTGGCAGAGTTGAATAGGATCTCAGCAACCTTCTTGTTCCTTTGACGGAATGAGGTGACCCTTCCAATAAGCCAACTCAAAGCACTTCAGCAAAGCAGACTCAGATGCATCTCCATTTGCATTCTCTGAAATGGTTTAGATAATGGCATTAGAACTTGTAGCTAATCAGATTTTTATACATGCTTGTAAAATTTTATATTTAAAATCTTATCCCTCAAGGTTAGGATTCCCTATCCTGTCCGCACAAATGGAGATTTATCAAGCCCACCAAACGCTTCATTTTCTCCCAGAATTCTGACCCCATGGGTGATTATTTCTTGTACACAAATTTAGTGCCCATGATTGGTTAATGGTTATTATCAGTGTGACTATAGGCTTATACAATTAGAACTAGATTTCAGATGTTCAGACTTCATGATAGTAACAGCAGTAAAGGATATGCATCTTAAATATGTAGTACTTGGCTGCATAATATTAATTTATTTCTTGAAATATAGAAACATTTTTTAAATAAAGAATACTATGGCAAAATGCAGCATTACAGACAAAAACTGACATGGGGCAAACATGTCAACATTGCCTTTTTGAATTTTCAAACTGAGTCATGCACAAGAATTTCGCAGAATGATGTCTCACCTACTCCATTAGGGCATATTCCAAATACCCAGCAGGGTCACTGGAGCATGAAAAGTTGGTAACTGTGACCTTTACCTATGACGAGCTATACCATCTATGGACAAATATGTTTCGTGACTGTATGCAGCAGAGTCAGAGAAACATGCCCATAAGCTAAATGTTGAAACTTAACATTGGCATCAACACCAACAATGACAAGGCCATCAGAAACATGATGCTTCTGTCCCCACCTATGCTTCACAGGCAAGACAAAATAATAACAAGAGAGAACAAAATCGCTTACCTACTAAGAATAGGTACATCTTCCTGACCAACCTTGAATTCAGCTCGGTTACACAGCATAGCAATGCGAGCCAGGGCAAGAAAAGTGGGATCACTGCCATTATATGTAGCTTCTGAAAGATTAAAACACTGTTCTTACCCACTGATCACTATAACTCTTCCCGTGTTAATATATTCTGAAGGTGACCCGGGTGGCCAAGTGGTCTAAGTTGCATGCCTTTACAGATCCACTCATACATCTCACCTTTGTCGGCATGATTTCGAGTCTTGGCTCAACCAACAAGGGTATGTGAGAAAGCTTGCCAGTAGCTTCCCGTGGGTCTGTGTTTCTTCCCGGGCTCTTCCACCATCAAATATACTGGCTGCCATGTATAGCCTATCATGTACTGAAAAATGGTGTCTAAACCCACAAAAAAAACAAACAAAACCATAATATATTCCAAAATCACAATGTTGAGATGCAGTGCTACATTTATCAGATTTCATTTTAATCAGAGAATTGTTTATTTTACACTAATTGTGACCTAATAAAGCTACACAGTATTTTTTAATTTTTAGTCTTCAAGTGTTTGTTTTTATTTAAACCTCTTTGCAAATTAAGAATATAGCTAAAAATACAAAAGGAAATAAAAGACCAATGTCTGAAAGTATTTCTGGTGGCTGTTATAATTCTACACATAAATATAATCCCTTCTCTGTATTATAAGGAAGAATCATACTCTGTTAAATCAACAAGTGATGGTATGTTTTCATCTACACTTGGGTCAAATAAAGGGACAAAAATGAATTAAAGCTGCATTCATATTGAACAGAATTAGTACATCACATCTTAACCTTCCTTTCCCAACAGTCACCAAAACTTCTTTGCACTGATATTTATTAAAATACCAGAACCATACTTTTAGTATCTTTTTGTCATTTAAGATTTGGATGAATGGGCCTCTTAGTGGAAAATATCATCAAAAGTTCTAAAATAAAAGCCAAAAACTTGCAAAATGGAGTCTATTATTTGCTCTCATCAAAAATGAGGGTTTTCTTTCCATTCAGGGCTGAGGTTCATGCTTGACCAGTTTGCCAAGATGGTTTTTATGCCTACAGAATGGCACAACCACTAAATACAAATACATGTATCTTCAAAAATTAATCCAGATGCTATTATATATTTTGTTTACTGTTAGATCTATATAAAAGAAAGACCCAATCCTGGTCAACCAAATTCAATTTCCACACACAAAGTAAATTTTCTTTCAGATTTGATGTTGCTAGAAAGACTAATGCCAGACAGAGCCAGCCTAGTAAAACATGCAGGAATGGCCGTAAAGATTACAGTATTTTCTACTTGTCCAGAATAAAGGTAATCATTAAATTTTATATAAAATCCAATTCTGTTTTCCTTTCAATATTCTATCTAAACTTCTGACTGAGAGGTGGCAAATATTTTATTTGATCAGCTTAATTTTTTATTTGTTCCAAGCCACCAAACACGACATTTTTAGGCCTGCAAATCCGGACTTGTACAAAATACAGTCACAGCAAACCAACATATAAACAGTTAGAATCTCCTTATGGGAAAAAATGGTTACAATGGCAGTCAACTTTAGGAGAAAAAAATGTTCACTTTTCAGTTTTGCTTTTGTTTCGTTAGCTCTGTCCAATAAAGGACAATTTACAAAGGTCATGAATACACTCTACTTAGGCAACATTTCATTGTCTCCATAAAATTAATGAACATAAAGCACTCTCTGCAAATATTTCTGCTTACTGTAGTACCATATCCTATTACCATCATCTTTTACATTGCATCTGATGTAAAGGTCAGGATAAAAACTGTCAATAACATCTGGAATCGATCTTTTAATATTACATTTTAAAACAGATACATTTTTCAGCCAGTACATGATTTTGGGTGATATAATTTAATCAAATTTATGTTCTAGCCAAGGAACAGTCTTCACCTTCCTTCTAAAAATTTTCATTAATTTATTCTCTCTCTCAAAGGTACAAAGGTGAAATGTCAGTTGCACTTCTCATCTGACCTTGTAGTGTTCACATCATCAGAACTGATCTGAGAATGTACAAGTACCAGATACCTTGTTTCAATGATAAATGTTTTCCTCTACAATGGTGGATAAAACATATGATAAAGGCAAGTCTTAATTAACACAACAAATCAAATACATCCACATGTACTTAATCATCTTTATAGTGACCATGATAAATAAATCAAATAATATATATGTATAGTGGTGGAAAATATAAAGTAACACAAAAATAATACTTCTTCAATTATTGTAAGAAAATAGAACTATTCTAGCAATACACGGAAGAAACTTTTCAGTACAATCACATCCCATCAAATTTTATTTGAAAAATACAATATACTTAAGGGTGAAAAGGCAATTAAACCAACAACCACCCACAAGAAATAGCAAACACAAACCCCATTAAACACCCAGCTCTAATTCCAAACTGTTACTATTGGCATGTGATTAACATTAGATCTAGAATCTCCTTTTATTGCTATATATAGGTCATTTCATCAGATGTGAGACCAAAATAAGTGAAAACAATATACACAATTTCTGAATTAATTCCCTTAGGCAATAACCCATAGATGTCTAATACTTTTCTCTGGCAGTAACAACAACTCTTTGTAGTGGTGCTAACAGTACAACAGAGAAATCACAAATGCAACTTTCCTATTGGTTCTATTAAATCTAAGCTTTTGATAACATATACTCTCTTATTAACAACATATTATTATTATTAACATATTATCAACATATACTCTCTTTAATGTTAATATTTTCACTGCAAAAAATTCTTATCTCATATTCAAATTTTGAGATTATGACTAATTCTGTTATTTAACAGTTGCCTTTACTCAGTATTATGCCACTTTGTAATATATATCACCATACAAGTGTGTCTGCTATGCGCAAATGTCTATATCCATGACTATGTTCCATCTTAATCAAGATGTTAGTGTGTACAGTCAAGGTGATGGGTGCCATAACCCATGGACCTGGATTCGAATCTCAGCAAGGACAAGTAAAACATTGTAACATTGTATATCCTGTATGATAATATTCTTTCTTCATATATAATTCCATTTTGTATTAACATGCATCCTCCTGTAGGATACAGGGATACTAGTGTAGCACTTAACACTCTGTCCGGTGATATATATATATATATATATATATATATATATATACACACACACACAGTCAAACCTGTCACCATCTGACCACTCATTGGAAAAGGTAAAACTGGCCTTTGCACACAAGTGACCACTGTACACAGATCATAAATTACGTGTACATGTTGTTCTCTCCCAAAATTATGTTCCACACAAGATTACTGTTTCCTGCTCACTTTTTAATCCATCCTGTAAATGAAATCATCACAGACCTATAAAATCTATACAGATCTTAGTTTTTCCACACTTTAACAAACAATATCAAGGATTAGTCAGTTGCTCAACCTCACCAAGATCAAACAGACAGTCGGGTTATGTGAGAAGCCTGTGACGAATAGGAAATCAAAAGAGTTGATTTGACTATTGCTTTGAGACCCATGAACCAAAACATCACCTGCCATTACAGACAAGTCTTGAATATTGAATGACCCATGACTCCTAATGAAGAGGATGTTACTCGTATACTCTTTTCAACAGAATAAACTTTTTTCTTCAGAAAAAGCTTTAAATTCACAGCAAAATAGACCAAAGATATCATAAACTATACCTGTCACTGGTACAAAAAGGTGAATTCCATTCATTGCTGCTATTAATACATACTACTTTTCCCACCATCCAGCAAACGAATTGCTTCGAAACCTCTACCCTAATGATAAAAACTGCCTCGGCTTTCGAATTTTAATACTAGTGACACCATTGAGTTACACTAT